>JAODTK010001721.1:0-236755 GCA_026419785.1 Sclerodactyla briareus | reverse complement strand
AATCATGGGGCTCTATGTTACTCATAGGTTGATTGAATTATAGATCTGTCAATGAATTACTCGCAATTGACACTGATTCTTATCAGTCGCCTCCTCCCATAGGTGTCTCTAACTTCTAGAGATCATGCCTCTCTCTCACATGTGAAGCTATCAGTTCATAAGACTATATCATACTATTATACTATTTCCAGGACTTTCGCTAAGTGGAACTGGTTCCCAACAAAGTGTTAGGGATGCCTCAACAGTGAGTGCTCCGTCAGGAGTGAATAAAGTGAGCCTCGAAAATACCTTTAGTAGAGTCCATTAGGTGGTTAGTAGGCTATGCTGCTCTCATCTGTGGAGTTATGCTGTGACTCACCTCATTTGAGGACCGTGTGTCGTCACAAGCATGTTTCAGTGCGCTCTATTATTTTCAGCTGTGTGCAGAGCAACTCCAACAGTCATTATGCCCGGCATCCATGTTGTCAAAACTTCTGGATGGCCATGGATTGCGCCCAGCCCCTGCATTTTTCTTGAAGGTGTGGGAATATATTTTAATGAGGGGAAACCTACCCATGCTACCATGTACTGTTGAACTCGGCCTATTACAATAGTAATGGTCTGAATTCCCTCAATTGGTATATGCCCCTTCATAAGTGGGTTTTACCTTATTAGACACTACCGGCAAGATTATAACATGGGCACGAATGCCTTTGAACGTTCAATTCAGGTACTGCATATAAACTCATGCACATCCTGGGATGTAACATGCAGTTCCTCTTGGTTATCTCATCGGATCCCGAAGGGTCGGATTGAGGACATGTAGTCAGTTTGCCTTTTAACCTATAATTCACTGTTGCTGATTGTCATAGCAACAGTTGTTATGTTAACCAGAATGGTGATCCAGCAATGAGATGCACCCGCGAAAGTGTCCATTTTCGTGTGTGCGTGCATGTGTGTGCGTGCGTGGTGTTGTGTGTGTGTGCGTGCGTTGGCGTGTCCGATTTTTGATAGTTTTCGGCAAATATCTCCACTTGGAGTGGCCCGCACCCCGACATGATTAAAATTTGCACACGCCTGAATTGTCACGAAACACATATTTTATCCCGACATTAGGTTAAAACTATCAAACTGTGGAATTTAGAGGAAAACACATTTTGGGGCAATGTTTCATTTTTGCCAAAATTTTCAAGATATTCGCGGATTCCAATGGCCGAATGATTCTGAATTTCGTAGCAACGTGAAAAGGCACAAATAACAACTTTTTTCCATGCAATCAAGTCGAAAATTACCCCAAATGTAGATTCTAGAGGGAAAACTTTATTTTTGACCAAATTTTTGAAATCTGTTCCTTTTTCAATATATACAGAGGTTGGAAGGACTGAATGGTTTCAAATTTTAGAACGAGTTACAAAACATCAAACTGGAGGGTTTTCCAGCATTCGCGCTGGAAATTTCCTGTAATTCCTATGTATGTATACTTTTTGAGAAATGGTTTCCAGACAGATTTTGATATTTTTTTATTTGCAACTAGCAAAATAGGAGCAAGGTAGAAACGACTGAATAGTTCCACATTTGCGATGAAATCGCAACCCCGGGGTTTGCCCTCTTGTTTATGATTGCAATCTCCCGATAACTTGCTCACAAGCTCTTTTGGTTTCAACTTCTTCCGACCGTGAATGACCTTGAACTGGTATAAAAGAATGACCTTGAACTGGTATAAAAATATAAAAATAAAAACGATGGGATGTGATTCTTTATATTTGCAACTATATGCCTCCTCTGCTTGTAATCCCTCGATATCGTGCTCACGAGGCTTTTGAGTTCCATCCCCATCTGACCTGACCTTCTATAAACAAAAAAAAAGAATAAAAAATAGGGTTCTCCCTCTATACGCGGTGCCCTATCTGCAACCGTAGCAATGCCATCGCCTGATATCGTGCTCACCGATTTTTTTCACCTCTCCTGACCTCGGATGACTTTGGACTGGTACCAAGAACAATGAGCAACCCACATGTCTAGTTTGAACTTCATGGGACATTTTGTTGTGTTTTGGGATAGTTCTCAAGCGTGAGTGTCCACCATTCCGAACACCCACGCACGTATTCTTTTTGTCATTGCTGATAACTTAATGCCAGGTGCAAGAACAAACGGAATAATTTCATCTTGTTTATATAAGGTTATAAGACTGACCTCTGTTGACCTCAGATGAGCTATGGTCTTATACCCTAAACCTAAGGATCATATACTATTAACAGGGAACATACATGCCAAGTATGAACTACATACACCCAGGTATGGTGAACTTATCGTGTTTGAAAGCTAGAATCGCTCAAAACAATAAATATTGAAGATTTACCATTCTTCTTGAAAATTACACTGATCTATTCCAACATCAATGGGTACAATACCCTCTGCAAATGTCATCTTGACCAAACCAACGATTGTGGACGATACCGTGTTTGCAAGGATTTCAGACGTCTGTTTGATCTCAGATGACCTCTGACCTGACCCATTAACAGTAGACTCCCCATGGGAAATATTATAACAACAGGTATAGTCTTCATTCACCCAAGAATGTCAAATTACCATGTTTACAAGGTAAAATTGCCCTGAATATCAATTTTTTCACATTTTTTCACATATGAATATCTCATTTTCCCAAAAACATTACCCCGTATTCCTACCAAAACAATATGCACCTGATATACATTAATAATGATGATAATCATGATAAGAGCTAAACAAAAAAAGGGAGACCACATGAAAAACCGGGAAAACCGATAGGCTTGAAACATGAGGTAGGTTTCCAAGCCTGTTTTGAATTCGAAACAGTTTCTCAACCTCTGAGGGAGCGAGGGAGAGAGTTCCATACGCGAGAGGAGCCACAGAGAATGCCCTGTCACTCCACATCCTTCTGGAATGGGGTTCATGGAGATCTTGTTGGGAGCTAGAGCGGAGAGAACGACTGGGGCGCATAGGTACTTAGCAGTTAGCAAATCATTAATACACTGTTAACAAAGGTTTTGGACAGAAGCCTCACCCTACCCATGTGACAAAACCTGCATTTTAAATGTTTTCACCTTTAGCCTTGTGTATCAAGACCCGAAACTTGAAAAATGGAATCAGGGACAACCCACTCAATTAGGCACTCTGAGTAAAGTATGCTGCAGGTCGTTGACAACGACATTGCTTGAACTGACCTCCTCTCTGACCTATATCACTTAGAGATAGACCTGAGTTTTTCTTTACTCAAGATTACTGCCCCCACCCACTTTTATCTTCTTTGTGGACCACAGGCCGCAGGGGGAGACCCCTCCAATTGGGGCTAGTCGGCTAGACAGGTGGCCAAATTAGTATAACACAGAATTTAAACCGCAACTGCGCGCGAAGCGATCGCGAAAATTTTACACTTTTTGACATCCCATGAAAAGTCATGCAAATTTTGGATATTCCCCGACGGGGGGGTGGACCCACAGAAGACTTCCCCCGACCGGAAGAAAACATGGCCCCCCCTCCCCCCCCCCCCCCCCCCCCCCCCCCCCCCCCCCCCCCCTCCCCCCGCTGGCGCCACTCAAGGAATCGACAACGTCCAATGAAGGAGCAACACACAAATGCGGTAAAGCCAGTCTTATGCAAAACGATAGGGCATGAAGGGAGAACCTCCTGTCATGATAATCAGGAACACCCAGAGTAATTTCAGGCAATGTATTGTTAAGAACATCAGAAGTTGCACAAGCTCAGTAATGTCTGGAAACTACGGCGGTACATAGAATACCCGCCGCGCGCGTAGTGCGCAAAAATTTCGAAAATGGAGCAGCAGAATAACTCAACTTGCATACGGATATAAAGTGCTTATGGAGAATTATCACGGTCCGAGTCTGGCAAATGTTAGGAGGGACAGGGTCGGTCGCAGGGTGGGGTTATACCCATTGGGTTTTGTTTGTCACTGCTGAAATGCCATTTGCATTTTATGATGGCTATGGATTGGAATTTCATCAATGATGATAAAACAGGAACAAGGCAACTGAAATTTTCGCATTATGATGAATACGCGACATTACAATATACCCCGTCTGTGGGGGATTATGCAACAGCTTACTGCAATAACTTGCTTCTTGGAACTGATACCATATATTTGATCACACGAGGATCTCTACTGGAATTGAGTTGCGGACTCGAGGGGGGGGGGGGACTGGGTCTTGGACTCGGATGGTGAGGATTCGCTCCAACACTGGTTGAAATTCGTTTCAGATCCAGGTCATTCGAGGAGTTGTAATAGTTTGTATTGGTCGAAATCGGGCAAGGAATCAATACACAACTTGTGTTACGTTGACTTTACAATGCCTTCCCAGATCAGCAATTGTTGAACCTTCGCCCAAAATTTCCATTTGAAATTGCTGATGTCATGCGTGGTTAAGTGGCCAGAATCTGGGTAGCAGTTATACCGAATCGTATGGTGACATGCGTACTCGCTCACTGCAGTACATTTTATGGTTGAAGTATACCTGAATGTGAATTTACGTCATGTGCGTTGGGGCTCTGCATAAAAAACAGGGTATGAAACATACTATTCGTCTCACAACGGGGAAAACACTGGGCGCCGCTAGTAACCATGAGGTAATAAGGCGGCTAAGGCCAAATTGTTATTTTCTAATGACCGTTAAAAACTTCGGTCGTTGATTTGATTCTGCTATATTTTCTGTTCGCCAATCCATCGGAGCGGACCGGACACTCCAATGTTACAGTCTGTCTCCTGTTTTTCCCTTTCGCATAGTATTAGTGGGTGAATCACTCGGCATTCACGTCATATTCCATATCATCAATCAATCAAATGTTCATATGACAATTCAGCTGTGTGATTGATTGACATCTGTTTCTCCACCGCGTGGTGTGTGCCACGGGTTCCAGAATTCTTTAATTGAACTTCGGGCGCCGCTCGTGAACGCCACAGCCGATTTAAGTACTAAGTACTTGTGTTCCAGAGATTTATTCAGCAAATAGGCTCCTCCTGCCTCTGCCCGGAGTTTCAACCAAGAGGGAGGGGTAGCGCAGATACAACTTCCGTGTGGCAAGGTCCATATAAACCGTCTTTTTTGCCCACGCAATAAAGATGTTCATGAAGAACGCTTCAGACCGCACTCTCCACTCCATACGCGCAACAGTGGTTGCGCCTTTTTCCTCTCCAGTCGTACTATACTCCCCGTGTTCTGAACGTATTTCCTGTAGTGGTGGTGCTTATGGCAACTCCATGCCTCCTCGATATCCAATCCTGTTTGGAACGAGCCCCCCCCCCCCCCCCCCGACATAGCCCAATTGCAATAGGCCAGATCACAACTCAAAGGGGGGATTGATTAGTGACTGGTCCGGCTCTCTCAATTATCATCCTGCACACCCCACATTTACTACATGGAAACCACAAATGTTGGGGACTCCTCACTTGACAAACGCGCGGCGTTGGTTGAGATTGGGCGCCTAGTTGGCTGTGGTTGTTACCAACAGTATGCCTCTATGAATTGGACTGATGTTTGCCCGACGTATGCACTTATAAACCAGCCATTGATTCACTTCTTGGCGTGTGATTCATGTTGACCTAATGGTTTTCGGCTAACCCAACGTTTTCTTCATTACGCGTCGCTTGCGAAGTTTATGCGGACAGAGTGTTTCTCTTTCCTAGGTAACTAGGATGCCGATAGGGGCGCGTTTGAGTATGCCTACTCAATCAAGTAAGGTGCCAATGAGAATGTTCACTGTGCCAAACCTTGGCTCGGGAGGTAGTGTCCCTCTAAATTTGCTCATTTTCAGCATCGATGAGAGTAAATACCTAACCCCCCCCCTAAACTGCCTACGCCCTGTTTTGACACACATCGAAAACACTTTTTTCTAACGCGCGTCATGCCTTCCAGCATACCTTTAAATACCGGTTGGTTATGGATGTCAGACGTTCATCGGATCTACTCTCCCATCATGCACCACTTCGGGCGACCAATGACAGGACAGGGACCATATCCATCAAGGACGACCACTGTGGAGTCAGAACTACCCCAACTTCTATGAGTCCTCCGCAATTCGTCCTTTCGCACGACGCATTCACAAACCTTTGCTCTTTACTTCCCCCTAAAAAATCAAACACTGGTTGCGGCGCCTCTTGATAGCACCAAAACGTTTTTTTTTGTCTGAATTGATTGCCGTTGGGTCACTTGGCTTAAATTCGTGCCCAGCAATTGCCTGCCCTCTTTGACATTTGACAGTTGGTCACTGATTACGGCTAGTCACAACAACACTTTTTGAAGACTGTATACCCATTGGGTTCGTACAGACATAGCCCCATTCCTTCTCGAGGGCCTCTTACAAGCCATACTCCACATCGAATGAGTCAATACTGCCCGCTGCCGTGCTACGAAACGTCGTTTACCCTACGTGCGTGATGCTCTCAGCTGCCCGGGAATGTCTACCACTGACTGACCGGCTGAAGCCCAATATAACAATATTCGTATTATAGAGCGCCTTTCCGCCGAAGTCGCCCAATCGCTTCTCAACAGTGCAAACCGATCACTGAACAAGGGGTAAGGCCTACACACTCGGACATCCCGAGTATGAATTGCTGCCATCCATGTCCGGCACAAGTGTATTCATTTTCCTCACAACAGGTCCCTAATTATCGCCTGGGTGGTGATTGATGAATGGTAATAATGTTCCTTACTCTAGACCACCGAGAAGGCTAACCGTTTTTTCCACGGGAATCGAACCTTCAATTCGTCGACTCAGCTATTCGATCAAATATTAAACCTAACTGGTCTTTCATCACGCTGATACAGCTGTAATCAGATCCGCTTCACAGATAACTAACTACCGTGAATCATTTAATTACTTGTTAAACCACACTATAGGCTATACGGTCTCCCTTCTGTTTCTTCTCCTCCCGATGCGTCGTGGGCCCCTGGAGGTCTTCCAATAGGCGCAACCCTGCGTACGTTACAAGTCATTTTTGACACTTGGGGAGCTTGGGAAAAACCGATGAGATGAGCCTCGTCCTGAGAGCACACTGCGGAACAGCCTCTCGGGCGAATCTGGGATCTTTGGTACATACATCTATGTCATTTCTATCCAGGTTTAAACGAATTACCAAGTGAAGTAGAAATAGTTCAGTTTGATCGCCAAGTAACTATAGTCAACGAGGATAAGACTGCAAAAAAAAAATTGCCGCATTCGGTCTACGCAATAATAGTATGTTATAACTTCCTTCAATCGATGTTTCCTATCCCTGCCACTTAGATAACAGAACATCACTGTTCCATGGGGTATAGGGCAGTTTCAAAAACATGTTACGCTTTGCATTGTCCCGGACACCGCAACGGTATTGTCAGCCGTAATATGAGGCTATGTAAAGCTTAAAGGACCCAAAGACTGAGAGTCATGTTAAACAGGAAATTACCAATTCATTCCATAAGGAGATATAAACGCGGCATCAGCTGTCGGATTCAATTAAAAATGTCAAATTGGTAACTTTCACTGTACCCGGATAAACATATGGTAGCCCCCCCCCCCCCCCCACCCATTCCCTGCCTAATTGCTCCTCCGCAAGCAAACTGGGTTCCGCGCAACTCACATTGAAAGAGATCATGCCTCATCTCCAGTGCTCATTCGCACGATTTTAATTGTTGAGCGTGTACTGCAAATGTAGGGCCCTGACTGCTGCACAATTCCAGCCGTGTCCCATCGACCGGGGGCATTGCTCCACTATAGTCAAACATGGTGGCGCAGTCGATGGATCCCTCTGGCGTGGTTGGCTGTTCGACGCCCCAGTTGGTATCGTTGCTGGTTGCGCAATACTCCAGACCAAGTACCTTCCTCGGCCTGGTCGGGTACCAATCCAACTTATACTGTAATACAAGGCCGCCAAAAGAGAGGGGTCGAGTTAAAGGAAACAATGAATGATTTCAATTTCAAAGTGCCTAACATTTGAGACCTATATATTTCCAAGCCCTCCACAACCACCAATAATAATAATAATATAATAATAATAATATAATAATAATAATAATAATACCCTGGACCCCTTGTATATAGTAGCCTACTGGATTTTTCTAGCATGAATAAATGTGGATGAATGATTGGAATGTGTGGATGATACATGTACATGTTAGAACAAATGAGCAAAGAAGGATGTTGTGGGCTAGTTTCCAATATGGACTATCCAGGTATTATATAACCCACTATCAACACTATGCAAAAACACGGAGAAAAAATATACATTTATTGCATGCTGTTTATATAAGGACCCTTAGGGGTCCACACTGGCCAAAATTCAAAACACCCATAATAGCCCAGATTACCACAAGGACCACTGCTCCCAAGGTTGAAGAAAATCAATTGACACTTGTGAGAGGAGATGCATTCAAGCACCATTGGGTGTAATTCCATAAAAGGGACCTAGGCCCAATGGCCCCCTTGGACAAGAAAATGCCTGAAACACCCAAAGGTTATTAGGCCATCATTATGACCGAATATTCCACAGGATGGGCCCAGGGCCCATGGACAAATTCCTGAAACCCGAAGGTACGGCTATTAGCCATCCCAATGAGCCGAAAATCCGCACTGTGCAACAAAATTCGTGGGAGGGAAAGCATTCTGCGTGATTTCACATGATAGGCCCTAGGGGGTCCAAGTGGGACCTTGGACCAAAATTTCCGAACACCCCTGAAGGATTTTAGGCCATCATGAATGACCGCGACATCGCACTGTGGCCACCGAAAATTTGTAGAGGAGAAGCATTTTGTTGATTTTCCCACGATCGGCCCTAGGGCACACACTGGGCCTTGAGCAAAAATTCCCGAAACCCCCCCCCCGATGGCCCAATACCCAAGGACCCTTACATGAAACTTTACGGAATCAATTGAAGCTTGTAAGAGGAGAATCATTTCAAACACCATTGTGTGTAATTCATGAAATGGGCCATAGGGCCCAGGTGGAACCTTGGACAAAATTTCCTGAACACCACCCCGAAGTACGACGGCTATTAGAACCCTCCTTATGAACGAACACAGTACGTCACCAAATTTGGGTGAGGAGACGCAACTTTGCGTGATTTACATGATTGGCCCTAGAGCCCAAGTTGGACCTGGACCAAAATCCTGAACACCCGGAAGGTTATTAGGCCCTCATTATGACCGGACATCAGCACTGTTCAGTGGCCAATATTTGTAGGAGGTGAAGCATTTTGTGTGATTTCACATGAGGGCCCTATGGCCCACACTCGGCCTTGAGCCAACAATTCCCGAACACACCCCGAGGTTCCACTACCCAAGGCCTTACATGTAACGTTAAAGGAAATCAAATTGAAGCTTGTAAGATGAGATCCATTTCAAGCACCATTGTGTGTAATTTCATGAAATGGGCCAAGGGCCCCAGTGGAACCTTGGACCAAAACTTCCTGAACACCCCGAAAGTACGGCTACTAGACCATCAATACTGACTGAACATCAATCCTGTGCATCAAAATTTGGTAGGAGGAGAAGCATTTTGCATGATTTCAACTTATGGGCCCTAGGGCCCAGTGGGACCGTGGGACAAAATGTCCTGAACACCCCGAAGGTACGGCTCTTAAGACCATCATCAATGACCGAACATCAGCATGTGCATCAAAGTTCGTAAGGAGAACTTTTTGCTTTATCTCACATGATTGGCCCTAGGGCAAGTGGGACCTGGACCAAATTTCCCCCCTGAACCCCCCGAAGGTACGGCTATAGACCATCATTATCACCGAACAATCAGCACTGTTCATCTAATTCGTTGGAGGAGAGCATTTTGCGTGATTTCACATGATGGGCCCCTTAGGCCCACACTGGGCCTTGAGCCAAAATTCCCGACCAGCTCCCCGATGGTCCCCCTAACCCCGAGGACCATTACATGTAACTTTAAAAAAGAAATCAATTGACGCCTTGTAAGAGATATCCATTTCAGCACCATTGTGTGTTATTTCATAAAATGGGCCCTAGGGCCCGAGTCAGACCTTGGACCAATTTCCTGAGCAACCCGAAGGTACCGCCGAATGCCCATGATAATGACCGAAACTCAGCATGTGGCTCAAAAATTTGTAGGAGGAGAAGCATTTTGCATGATTTCCAATGATGGGCCCTTGTCCCATGGGACCTTGGACAAAATTTCCTGAACGCCCCGAATGTACGGCTATTAGACCATCCGTATGACTGAACTCAGCACTGTGTAATCAAAATTCGTAAGAGAGAAGCATTCTTCGTGATTACGCATGATGGGCCCAGGCCCAAGTGGGACCTTGGACCAAATTTCCTGACACCCCCGAAGGTAGGCTATTAGAGGCCATCAATTATGACCGACATCAGCACGGTGGCATCAAAATTCTTAGGATGAGGAAGCATTTTGCGTGATTTCACCTGATGGGCCCCTTAGGCCCACACTGGCCTTGAGGATCCAAAAATTCCCGAACACCCCCGAATGGTCCCCCTACCCAGGACGCATTACAGTGACTTTAAAGGAAATCAATTTGGAAGCTTGGTAAGAGGAGATCCCTTTCAAGCACCATTGGTGTGTTATGTTCAACATAATGGGCCACAGGGCCCAAGTGGGACCTTGGACCAAATTTTTCCTTCCTGAGCACCCCGAAGGTACGGCTAAAAGAGCATCATTATGACCAACATCAGCACTGGTGCATCAAATTTTGTACGGAGGAGAAGCATTTTTGCATGATCAAGTGATGGGCCCTAGGGCCCAAGTGGGACCGTGGACCAAATTTCCTGAACGCCGAAGGTACGGCTATTAGACCATCAGTATGACTGCACATCACACTGTTTATCAAAATCGTAGGAGAATCATTCTGCGTGATTACGCCATGATGGGCCCTAGGGCCAAGTGGGACCTTGGACCAAAATTTCCTGAACACCCCGAAGGTACGCGCTATTAGGCCATCATTATGACGCGAACACAATCAGCACTGGGCAATCAAATTTCGTAGGATGAACGCATTTTGTCGGTGAATTTCAATGATGGTCCTTAGGGCCCACACTGGGCCTTTAATTTGAAAATTTCCGAACACCCCTGATGGCCCACTACCCAAGGACCATTACATGTGACTTTAAAGAAAAAATCAATTGAAGGCTTGTAAGAGGAGATCCATTGCACGCACCAGTGTGTGTAATTTCATGAAATGGGCAATAGGGCCAAGGTGGAACTTGGGACCAAAACTTCCTGAACACCCTGAAGGTACGGCTAATAGATCATCATTATGACTGAGAATCAGCAATGGCATCAAAAATTGTAGGCAGTAGAAGCATGTTGCCAATGATTTCACATATGCGGCCCTACGGGCCCCAAGTGGGGACGGGGACCAAAATTCCTGAAAACACCAGAAGGTACGGCTATTAGACCATCATATGACCGAACATCAGGCACTGTGTAGCAAGTTAGTAGTAGGAGAAGCATTGGCGTGATATAACATGATGGGCCCTAGGGCCAAGTGGGACATTGGACCAAACATTTCAGAACAACCCGAAGGTACGGCTATTAGACCATCATTATTCACCAAACATCAGCACTGTGCATCTAAATTCATAGGAGGAGAAGCATTTGCATGGATTAACATGATGGGCCCTTAGGCCCACACTGGGCCTGGAGCCAAAAAATTCCCGAAGCCCCCCGATGGTCACTACCCGAGGACCATTACATGTAAACTTTAAAGGAAAATCATGAAGATTGTTAGAGGAGATCCATTTCAAGCACATTGTGTGTTATTTCATTAAAATGGGCCCTAGGGCCCACGTGGACCTTGGACCAAATTTCCTGAGCACCCCGAAGGATACGGCTAATATAGCCCATGATTAAACGAACATCAGCACGTGCATCAAAAAATTTGTAGGAGGAGAAGCCTTTGCATGAGTTTCACATGGGGCCCTAGGGCCCAAGTGGGACGTGGGACCAAAATTTCCTGAACGCCCCGAAGGTACGGCTCCTAATTAGACCATCAGTATGAGGAACATCAGCACTGTGTATCAAAATTCGTAAGAGAAGCATTCTGCGTTGATTTACGCATGATGGGCCTAGGCCAAGGGGACCTTGGACCAAAATTTCCTGAACACACCCAAAGGTACGGCTATTAGGCCATCAGTAGGACCGAACATCAGCACTGTGCATTAAAAATTCGTAGGAGGAAGAAGCATTTTGCGTGATTTCACATTGATGGCCTTAGGCCCACACGGGCCTTGAGCCAAAATTCCCGACAACACCCCCGAGGTCCACACCGAGGACATTACATGTGACTTTAAGGAAATAATTGAAGCTTGTACGAGGAGATCCATTTCAAGCACCATTGGGGTTATTTCATAAAATGGGCCAAGGGCCCAAGTGGGACATTGGACCAAAATTTCCTGAGCACCCCGGAAGTACGGCAATAGACCATGAATGATAAATGCCGAACATCAGCACTGTGCATCAAAATTTGTAGGAGGAGAAGCATGTTTGCATGATTTCACATGATGGGCCCTAGGGCCCAAGGGGACCGTGACCAAAAATTTCCTGAACGCCCAGAAGGTACGGCTATTAGACCATCAGTATGACTGCACATCACACTGTTTATCAAAATCGTAGGAGAATCATTCTGCGTGATTACGCCATGATGGGCCCTAGGGCCAAGTGGGACCTTGGACCAAAATTTCCTGAACACCCCGAAGGTACGCGCTATTAGGCCATCATTATGACGCGAACACAATCAGCACTGGGCAATCAAATTTCGTAGGATGAACGCATTTTGTCGGTGAATTTCAATGATGGTCCTTAGGGCCCACACTGGGCCTTTAATTTGAAAATTTCCCGAACACCCCTGATGGCCCACTACCCAAGGACCATTACATGTGACTTTAAAGAAAAAATCAATTGAAGGCTTGTAAGAGGAGATCCATTTCAGGCCCTCATTGTTGTTATTTTATAAATGGGCCTAGTTCCCAAAGTGGACCTTGACCGAAATTTCCTGAGTCACCCCCGAAGGTCTGCTATAGAACCATGAAATGACCGAACATCAGCCCTGTGCATCAAATTTTTTAGGAGGAGAAGCATTTTGCATGATTTTTTTTCACATGATGGGCCTCGGCCCAAGTGGGAACCCGTGACCAAAATTTCCTAACACGCCGGGAGGGTAGGTTATTAAAGACCATCATTATGACCGACAACAGTACTGTGTGATCAAAGTTCGAGGAGAGTCATTTTGCGTGATTACATCATGATGGGCCTATGGCCCAAAATCCTGAACACCAGAAGGTACGGGCTATTGGACCATCATTGTGACGACACAGCACTGTGCTCAAAATTTGTAGAAAGAGCTTTTTGCCGTGATTTCACCTGATGGGCCCTATGGCCCCAGTGGGACCTGGACCAAAATTCCTGAACACCCGAAGGTACGGCTATTAGCCCATCATTATGACGCGACATCAGCACGGGTGCATCAAAATTCCGTAGGAGGAGAAGCATTTTGCGTGATTACGCATGATGGGCCCATAGGGCCCAAGTGGGACCTTGACCAAAATTTCCTGAATACCCCGGAGGTTCGGCGCTAATTAGACCATCATTATGACCGAACATTCAAGCACTGTGCCATCAAAATTTGTAGGAGGAGAACATTTTGCGTGATTTCAACTGATGGGCCCTAGGCCCAAGTGGGACCCGGGACCGAAAATTTCTCCTGAACACCGCGAAGGTACGGCTATTAGACCTCAGGATGACTTGAACATCACACTGGGTATCAACAATTCGTAGGAGAAGCATTCTGCGTGATTACGCATGATGGGCCCTAGGGCCCAAGTGGAACCCTTGGAGACCAAAATTTCCTGAACCCCACGAAGGTACGGCTATTAGTGCATCCTATGACCGAACATCAGCACTTGTGCATCAAAATTCGTAGAGGGGAAAAGCATTTTGCGTGATTTCACATGATGGTCCCTAGGGCCCACCACTGGGCCTTGAGTTGAAAATTCCGAACATCGCCCCGATGGCCACTACCCAAGGAACCATTACATGTGACTTAAAGAAAATCAATTGAAGCTTGTAAGAGCAGCTCCATTCAATCCCCATTGGTTGTGTTTTTCATAAAATGGGCCCTAGGTCCCAAGTGAGACCTTGGACCGAAATTTCCTGAGCACCCCGAAGTACGGCTAATGGACCATGATAATGACCGAACTCAGCACTGTGCATCAAAATTTGTAGTTGAGCATTTTGCATATTTCAACATGATTGGCCCTCGGTCCCCCAGTGGGACCGTGGGGACCAAAATTTTTCCTGAAACACCGCGAAGGTACTGCTTATTAGACCCTCATTATGAACCGACCACAGCACGTGCATCAAAATCGTAGTAGGCGAAGCATTTTGCGTGGATTACGCTGATGTGGGGGCCACAGGGCCCAAGTGGGACCTTGGACCAAATTTCCGAATAACCCCGGAGGTACGGCTTTTAGACGATCATTATGACCGAACATCAGCACTGTGCATTAAAATATGTAGGAGTAGAAGCTTTTGCATGATTTCACATGATGGGCCCTAGGGCCCAAAATTCCTGGAACAGCCCTAGTACGGCTATTAGACCATCATTATGAACTGAACATCAGCACTGTGCATTAAAATGTTTTAGAGAGAAGCATTTTGCATGATTTCGCATGAATGGGCCCAGGGCCCCAAGTGTGACCGTGGACCAACATTTCCTGAACACACCGAATGTACGGCTATTAGACAATAATTATGACCAACCTCAGCACTGTGCACAAAATTTGTATAAGAAGCATTTTCGTGATTTCAAGTGATGGGCCCTAGGGCCAAGTGGGACCTTGGACCACAATTTCCTGAACACCCCCCAAGGTACGGCTATTAGACCACATTATGACCGAACATCAGCACTGTGCATCAAATTCTGTAGGACAGAGAAGCATTTTGCGTGATTACGGCATGATGGGCCCTAGGCCCAAGTGGCCCTAAGGGCCCAAAATTCCTGAACACCCCCCCACCCCGCAGGTACGGCTATTATACCATCATTATGACTGAACATCCGCAACTGTGCATCAACTTTGTAGAGGAGAAGCATTTTTGCATGATTTCGCATGATGGGCCCTAGGGCCCAAGTGGACCGTGGACCAACATTTCCTGAAAAACACCGAATGGTACGGCTATTATACCATCATTAATGACGAACATCAACACTGTGCATCAAAATGTGTAGGAGACTCATTTTGCGTGATAATTTTCCCACATATTGACCCTAGGGCCCAATGGGACTTGTGGACCAAAATTTCTGAACACCCCGAAGGTACTGCTAGTAGACCATCATTATCACCGAACATCAAGCACTGTGCATTCTAAATTCATTGGAGGAAAGCATTTTGCGTGATTTTCACATGAATGGCCCTAGGGCCACACTGGGCCTGAGCCAAAAATTCCGAACACCCCCGCTGCCCACTATTCAAGGACTATTAGCAGTAACTTTCAAGGAAATCAATTGGAGCGTGTAAGCGGGAGATCCATTCCAAATACCATTTGTGTGTTTTATTTCATAAAATGGGCCACAGGGCCCAAGTGGGACCTTGGACAAAATTTCCTGAACACCCCAAGGTACTGCTAAATAGACCGTCATAATGACCGAACATCAGCACGGTGCAACAAATTTGTTGGAGAGAAGTTATTTTGCATGATTTCACATGATGGGCCCTAGGGCCCAAGTTGGACCGTGGACCAAAATTTCCTGAACCGGCCCGGAGGTACGGCTATTAACCATCATTATGACTGAACATCAGCACTGTGCATTCAAATTCGTAGGGGAGAAGCATTTTGCCTAGGGCCCAAAATTCCTGAACACCGAAGGTACGTCTATTAGACCATCATTTTGACTGAACATCAGCACTTTTCACCAAAATTTGTAGGAGGAGAAATATTTTGCGTGAATTTCAATGTGGGACCTAGGGCCCACAATGGGCCTTGGGCCCATTATTCCTGAACACCCCGAAGGTACGTCTATTAGACCATCATTATTACTGACGATCAGACTGTGCCTGTCAAATTCGTTGGAGGAGAAGCATTTTAACGTGATTTCAAGTGATGGGCCCTAGGGCCCACACAATGGGCCTTGGCCCAAAATTACTGAGCACCCCCAGATGCCCCTTCACTTGGCATCATTTGCCAAGTTTCCCATGATCCCATCAACACTGTAGGGTAGGAGTAGCAATTTGAAATCAATTGTGGATAGATATGATAGATAGATAGACAGCAGATCACAAACGCTCACCCAGCACTGCTGGGGTGGCTAATAATAATATAATAATATAGCGCAAAATTCAATCATGACTTGCCAATGCGCTTACAGACGGAGGTGATGAGCGCCCGGCATCGCCCAAACCTCACGACTGCTAAAAAAGTCTTCATGACGGCACCTGCATTGATCAAGTGGATTAACGACCTTAGGTCACTAGGAATTGAGTTCCGACACTGATGCAGGCGAGGCTGATCGTGCCTTATCAATACCCAGCCAATGGAATGCACACCCTGACCTTTAAACAACAATTATTTTTCGGCCATCTGAGTAATTTCTCGTCTAGAACTGACGAGTCGTTTGTGTGACATTTTGGTGATATTTTGCTTTTAAAATTCCATTGAGGTTCGACCAAGTTCCATTTGAATAATTCATTATAATTTGATGAAGTAATACACGAACATTTGACAGACAGGCTCATACACACAAACGCTTACCGGTATGGACAACCAGTGTTGGCACTAAGCCTTAGGAGAGAATCCTCCCCTCTCTGTTGATTATTATGAAGAGATTTTGGAAGTGAAAAGAGAACCCTCATATGCAGTAACAATAAACAACACAAAATTCTTACATGTTTAGGAGGAATGTCCCTCTGGTTCCGTTTTTGAGAGGGAATTCTTCATTAGAAATCCCCCCCTTTTCCCCTCCTTAACGCCAGCACTGATGACTGTTTTCGCCCATTTTATATTCGTATAACTCTAGATATAATAATTGGAATCGTTTTGAAAATGTACGGGCAATTTAAACGTCATAAAAAAATGTTTTATTAACACCACATTTAGCGTTATGGAACTTTATAAGAGCTCTTTTTTGATTTTGTGATGAAGTCCCCTTGCGTTCGTTGAGCTGGCTACCATAACAACACCCGTGAACTCGGTTGAAAGGCGTCAAGTTCCTCAGATAACATGGCGGATTAACTCACAGTCTAGGCCTTCAACCCGCGATTAAATCGAATGGAAGGGGGGGGGGGTGTGCAGGGAAATCACCCTGTCGCCTGTATATCGATTGCAATGACAGTAATTTAATAGTTTGACACAACACAGCACATGACAAAAGCACACTCCCGAACCTCAATCCGATATTTACGGAGGGCGGACATGTGTGTCAAGTTTCAGATCAATCAGGAATAGAGCGTTAACGACTTATTGCGCTAACACGGAAATCTTCTGGCGCGGCAGAGGGGGAGGGGGGGGGGCGGGGCGGCGGACGCGTCCGCGGTCGGCGGACTCGGCGGTTACGGCGAAGGCAAAAAACCATAATATCCCCGAAGTGGGATATACTTATATGCCTGGGCTACTGCCTTTTTGTCTTTTTCGCATACACTTATAGTGTTTCCTCTTCTGAAACAACTTCATTTTCGTAAATAGGCGATTTTTCAAATTCAGATGCCCGGTACGCATACGCATCTATGGAATCCCAACCTTATGAGGCTCACTGTCATTGGGTCAGATGTCACTACGACGTGGTATAGCGGATAGCTGCTCACATGGCTCGGGATCACTAAGCGCGACACTGCCCGAAATCACACTGGAATCTTGCTGTGGCCCAAATATCATGGTCCATAGCACTCAGCACCTCATATCAGTTGTCTACTTCTCCGGATTTGCCCAATCAAAGAACAGCCTTCGTCCAGCTCCTGTGAGAAATCTTTATGCAGAAGGGGAAACAGGAAATACTTGAACAAGCGGCCACAGGAATAATTCTTTTTCCAGCACTCCAGCGAATGTTTCCCGACAGTTCCTTTGATTGTTTGAATAGGCACATTTTAATTGGATAACCAAACAACGAACATACACTCACCGACGACGCACCTCCCCCCACAAATACACACACACCCCAGGCCGCACACACGCACACCACACCGAACAATCATGCTCGTGTGCAACATATGCCGCAAACACACAAATACGCAGCACGCAAACGTATTCCCTCGGACAACATATGCAACCCACACGCGCTTCACGGAGTCACTCTGAGACATATATTGGCCCCTACCATGAAGCGGATCCATCTAGAGCGGGCAGAGCATATTGACCCACCAGACACTTACCCCATTGGTTCTCCTCAGCATCCCCGATAGATACCAGGTGACCATGGCTGGCCGCTTCTTGGCATTTCTGTTTCGGCCTTCGGCTTGCTTCCCAACTCAATCTATGCTGGTTCATGAAGCTGGTAAGGAAGGGGAGAAAAACGTGTTCTAACTAGATACTGAAGAGTGATAGTCCTAGGCACATGAGACAAGGAAATACTCTTTTCACCTGCTTGCCCTGGCCCCCAACCGCCCCTCTCAAAGTTGCCCGATACTTCTAATTAAAGTGAATGTGGGAAAAACCGCTGCCGAACGTCGCCGTGTTTGTAACTTCATTGGCCCTTCCTCGTTCACAATTTTCTTCA
This sequence comes from Sclerodactyla briareus, assembly GCA_026419785.1. NCBI lineage: Eukaryota > Metazoa > Echinodermata > Holothuroidea > Dendrochirotida > Sclerodactylidae > Sclerodactyla > Sclerodactyla briareus. The sequence goes on along the minus strand of JAODTK010001721.1, from coordinate 218,070 downwards.
TGGATTTTTGTTGCCAGTACGTAAATTCCTAGGCCTATCCACTTGGAAAAGTGAATTATTTATTACTAGATTTCTACAATATTCTTCACATTCCCTTGCAAACCTTCTGAATAAACCTGCACCTGCCGCAACTACAGTACGTGACGTAGTTCAAACGACGGCGCCGGCAAAGAGAAGAGACAGAATCCACTTGAGAATATAAATAAATAAATACTTCAATCATTGGCGCGGGCTATAATGAAATGCTGTAAATACGGCCGTACCGACAGCCTTGTCCCATTGACTGCGAGTTACTCGAAACATTGCGTATACTTTTCTGATTGAACGCCACAGGGGCCTTTCGTCAGCTCTCCGTGTCGGCCCTTCCCCCCCAAAAGTGAAGATTTTCAGTATTTCGTTTCTTTCCAAAATGCGGTACCGTATCTTCATATTTCGGGGATTCAGTAATTCACAATGTGCATCTGTTTGGGTAACTATAATTCAAGGCACCGATTAGAAAATTAGAGAAAAATTATAGTTGAAAAAATTACTTTCATGAAGGTAATTCCTGGTAATTTTTGTAATAAAACGTGAGTTGCGGCCGGTTGGAGTTTTTCACAGGAATCGTACAGGGGAACTCTAGATAGTAGGCCCCAATGCGCCATCTAAATAGCCAACCGGAAGACGGAAAGTAACCTGTGCCGCACACTGGTTGAACAGATCGAGACTGGGGCAATACGAAAGCAATTGTTTTCAAACCTTTCCGGTTGAACATTCCATTGACCAGGCCTGTTGGCGGCCACCGCTGAAATTGTTCTCTATTCTTCACGTGAACCCTGTGGCGACCTGACATCGTCCAGCTTTATAGAACAGTTGCTATCCCAGTCAAGTATTTGACCATTTGCCGCATTTTCCAATATCCTTATTAAAATATTAAATGACTGTTACATATGTCCATTGCTTCCTGGGCCGGGATTCAACATCGGATATTAATATCTGCCACCTCAAGATCATATCCATTTTTCTTTTATGTATCACCAAATTTGTCCTCCAATTGTCATGCTATTTGCGCCCCAGTGGTAAGTTTAGAGTGACTACTTACGAATACCTTGTACGGATGGTAATTACACCGTTGAGGATTTCCGAACTGATTTCCTTAATTGGATTTTCGACAAACTTCGGATAACTCTCGTCCAATAGGCGCCCTAAAACCGTTATTTAGTACTTTTACCCTTCTCCATGACCGAACGGGATGGGCTCATAGGAGATCATGGTCTTATAACCGGCCGCTGAGGCAGGCTGGGGAGTATATACTTTCTTAGGTGCAATCTCTGCTCGAGTAACCAGCAGTCCTCGAAATAAATCAAATTAATAACTCCTCTGTTTGCACGTATTCCTACGCACTCTCTATCTCTGAGAAAAACAAACACGCAACACTGTAACTAGATAAACCTTTTGAAAAAGGATATGTGGAAGTTACACAACATTTGTAAGTCGTGTAAAGAAGTAACACAAATTGTGTAAACTGTGTTTGGCATAAGCTTTCGGGTAACTCTTCATATTTTTGGATAGGTGTACTAGTTTCACAATGTTGTGGTAATTTTTTAGAGTGCATAAGCCTAGATAGTAGCGAAATAATCCCATGCCTTCAGGGGAAAAGCCAGAGCTCTACAGTGGTTACAACCAACACTGGAATAGAGATTAAGTAAGTGGAAACTATATTTAATCTCTATCAACTTTCTCGCCCATACGCAAATGACCCTTTCCATAAGGACACAAGTACTACATTATTCAGTTTTTTCCGTACGTCCATACTTTAATATATACGGTAGGCCTACAAGATATTCAAATGTGGCCATTCTTATCCCCAACAGACTGTCACTGGAACCACCTATTTGATCCATCTCCCTCTTCCGTGATTCCCCTTTTAAAAAAGAGAATCATCCGGCTATTTATCATGGCATATTACCTATTACCTTCTGACCTAGTACAGAGAGGTTCCCCGACGCCATCGACCGGACACGATCGTCTTGGGTATACTGTTTACACTTCTAATTGACATGCGATTTATCACTGTATGGAGTCAAGAGTTGGGCTCTCTGTAGCTTTCTATTGGTTTCCATATATCCTAATATTCTCAGAGTTCCACTCGCCACCCGGGCCCTATATTCAGACACGTCTATTAACGTTCCCACCGACTTTCACTGTTCGACCATCCAACTATATCTGACACATTATCCACGTTTCGGACACGACACTTCCTGTTTCGACATCCTATCCCTGTTGCGATATATCCATTTAGGTTTTGATATGATACTCATGCCCCGGCACGTTCTGAGGCAGCATCCGTATATTCCGTATTTCTACACTATAGCGTCCGACAGGACTAAAATATGTTCTGACGCCCACAGCACGTGGTTCGACACCTCGACGCCAAGTTTCCGGAAATCACCGTAAGGTGGCACACACGACGAAGCTTTACTGGAACGACCTCATAGTTTCATAGTTTTTTTTGAAATATTTGAGACGGTCGCTTTCAAACTGTGTCGCATCGCTCTCCTCGCGATTGAACGGCGTGGAATCTCCATACGACCATGGAACGTTTGGAATTGTTAGGGAAGAGCGTTATTTTGGCGAAAAGAAGGATTTTTAGTGCGATTACGTAATGTTCATGACGTCACCAAAACCAATGAACCCTAGGGTCATACCAACGAAAACAACAACAGATCCGACTTGCTCTTAGGCCTATACCAAACTATCGTTAATGTTGTGTAGTAGAATATGAAGCTGTGAGTAAATGAAGAGGCTAGCTGTACTCGCATAAGTTTGTTACTGGCCATAATGTTTGTTACATTATTTTGACACTGGCCATTGTGGAAAACATGATGTTGGGCATAGGTCACAACAAATCGAATATTTTAGCGTGCAGTCATTCAATGAGTGGCCATTGAATGCCTACAGTACGGTCTATGCCTACGCTATAATCTTTGCTGTGGAGTCACCTACAGGCTGAACAAACTTCCATTGTGGCGCGCCAGTAAAACAAATGTAGGTTGTCTTTCATTACTTGACAGTACATGTAAAAATCACACGAATCTGATTTAGTTCTGTTTTTTATAACTCCAATGATTTTTTTGGCTGACCATGTAACTGCAGCATAACATTTTACTTACCATGTAAGAAAATCCCCACATTTTGATTGGTTGTTTTTAAACACCTAAGAAAGTTCCAGCAAATCTGATTTAAGTTGTTTTTTCTAACTTAACATTCCAACTTGACCCTATCATTAGGTGAGAGGTCATTCCCTTTAGGGTAAGGCATCTCTACCCAAACATTTGGACTTCCCACTCACGCTGTACCGACATATAATTATCTGTGTTACAGCTGAAGTGCCCTCCAGACAAAAACAAAAAGGCATCGCGTGAAGAGCAGGCCTGTAGCTACATTGAGAGTGGGGAGGGGCGAAAACTTCGTTGGGTATTCAATTACGGAGGCATTGAAATGGTCCAAGTTATAACTATTATAACTAATTGTCAATCTTACATCATGCCATTAACTCCCTATGTCGTTAGTAGCATGGGGTGGAATCCTCGCCACACTCATTGTTTCACAACTTAATAACAAGATGTCATCACAAGGGCGAGTCATGACATGATGCCACAAGTTCATATTGGCCACCTTCCTGCCAACCCAGGAATGACAGGTAGTTTTGTCGAAGACACAGAGGATAGGTCCTTCCTACGTAACATTACATACTATAGGTCGTATAGGTAATTCACCCATATAACGCGCCATTGACCAACCCCAATGGGAGGCTTTAAATTCTGGTTTCGAAAACTTTGGATTACGTAATTCCGTTAACAGCTGTTAACGAAACCCGACAACCTCCCCGATTCTAAAGTGCTTAGTTGTTTTAGTGATGTAGTAGTTCTGACCTCAGTTCCGGGGCACACAGGGGCGTCGGAACGTGAAGGTTATAGAGGTCGGAAACCACGTGGTGTCGGAACGTGACCATATATCACTGCATCCTTTTAACCACTTGCCGGGCATGCAGGACCGTGTGTTCAACGTCAGCGTGTCCATCCAGTGGGCGGCTGGGCGGGAATGGTGGGGGCTGGTTGCAGGGATGTAGTCCAGAACGGATAGGCCGAGACCGAGACCGTCTCACATTTGATCTCTCACTGAAGGTATGGCAGTCTCGGTCTCGAAAATCGAGACCGAGACCAGATATTCGAGAATAATTCGAGACCTGAGACCGATCTGGACCTCACATGCCGAAGACCGAGACTGGCAATTCGCGGACTAATTCGAGACGAGACCGGTCGACTATCTTCCTGGTTGGTTCCGGTTGCCTGGTCCTGGTTTCCTGACTACCGCTGGTCTTCCGGTAACGACCTGCCCGCCGTGGTCTGCCGGAACGAGCCCGGGCGACTATAATAGACTTAGATCCTCCCAAGGATAGCCTCGCGTAAGCTCAGATGCATACTCTGGAGAATAGACATTTGTCTCGATTGCTGGAATTAGGTCTGTAAATCGAAGACACTAGGAAGCCAAATTACGGGCCATTTGTACAATTCCATCTCCGTCTTCAGCGGATCGTGGTTTATACTGAATGTGACTGAATAATCAATATGAAGCATGATAAAAAAATAACATAATTATCACTGGTTGATTCACGATATGGGCCAATCAGACTTTTTCATTGTTATATCAAAAATGAACATCGACAACAAGATCGACATTATTCAAAAACAGTAACGTTGGCGGTTTGCGTAATACTGATTCAACTAAATGAGGATTAACTTGATTTAATGCGAAGCCTGGTGACGTGGAAACTTGAATCCACTTTCGAGGGAGCTATCGGGTATCCAGGGGAGGCGGCAACATTATTTCAAGCCACAGTTAAGCTCTCATTATGGATTTTTTTCACACCATTTTCATTAGGTCTTGCGATGCATTCTTTAAGCCCATGTAGCATTTATCAATCACACTCAAAAATGTTATGTCGAATTTACACCATTACAGAACATTGTGCAAAGGTTGGTAAAAAATACACCAAATATGCAGTAGGTGTGTTAGTTATACACAACATTTTAAGAGTGATGGTTAAAGCGCCAATATCGTATATGGAACTATTATACAACTTTATTCACAAGGAAGGGGGGGGGAGGTCGGCAGGCTTCGAGCCCTAAGGCAAAGCTGAGCATAGTCTTGTTCCATGGGTCAGTGTCTCCACCATGAAGGGAGGTCCTCGACCGGAAGTGACTAAGAGCTGTTCATAATTAGCGGGGGGGTGTAATTTATTTAATATGGTCGATTGCTGTGAATCGGAACCACGTCTATCGTGTAGTCTGGCAAAAGCTGTTAATTTCTCAGGAACAAAATATTGCACACTTCCAGGAAATTGCGGCCACTGCGGGATCGTGACTATTTCAATAGGGGGTTAAAAATCCCTAAAAGGCCAAAATAGCAGTCATAGTCATAAATCCGTTGTTTTCATATTACATCCGCATTTTAGAAATTAGGATTTAGGAAGTAACAAAATTCCTGGGAAATGGACAGGACGCCGTAGGTTCGTCCAAAGATATATCGTACTTGCGCACTAGGACGGACAAGGTCATTATTACCACCATTTTGAACCTTGCTTAGGCGAAGTTGGTAACGGATTTTGCTACTTCTGCATAGCGATAATGCACTTGTCCAATCTAATCACTCTCCTCATACTAATCCAAGGGAATCGCGGGACTGCGCGGGCGTGGCGGAATACAGGGGGTGGGGGGGCAACTAGGGGCAGTTGCCCCCCGTCACGATTTTTGATTTTTGGATTTTGCCCCTCCCATCCAGGAAAATGCGCCTGCCCCTTCGGAAGTTTCTATTGTAACATACAGCATCCCTAAAATGGCACTATGTGTAGCCTACAGACTTAACAGCGCCCCACGAAATTTCGTGGTGAAAACCGCAGCATATACATATTTTTAGCATAGCCGAATGATCTAAGCTGCTTCTGGTCAGCGGTATATCCATGACAAAACTACTGGAGCACAGTCAACCTGACTACCTGGCCCCTAGATTGAGCTGTCTTAATGAACCCGCGCCATCGTACGCGTATGTATGACATGTAACAAATGTCACTACACTAACACAACATCAGGCGCGAATCCAGGGTGCGCACCCGGCGCGCGCCAACCTGAAAAAATATAGAGATGCTTTTTTTTGGGATTTTAGTTTGTTTGTGAAAAACAAAAAATGCCGACTTTAGACGTTTTTGAGCTTGGAACATGGCAAGCACTTAAACGCCTGGAAGGGCTTTCCGGCCATCTGGGGCGCTCTTAAACCCACAATTTTCTATGTACCTTCAAGCGCCAACCGAAATGCTGGCGCTCCGCGTGGATGTATTTTGGCCCCCCCCCCCGTCGAATGTCTGTGCCCCCCTCCTGTGCCCCAGAATGAAAATCTGGTGATAACCACTGCCCAAGCACCTCTTTTGCAACTCATTTTTATTTGAGAGAATGGACAAATGGCTGGTGCAGCTTGACCTTGGGCATGCATGGTGAAAGGATGGTATGTAGATTAACTTGTCATTCATTAGCGACACCGATCATAGAGGCATGAGCAGAAAATGTTGGGATTTTTTTTTATTGTTTTTCGCTTCTTAGCCACGTCCAGACTACCGAGAGCAAAATTTTCTTAGAAACCTTCCCAGAACATCTGGGTACATGTAGCTAGACAACCCAGGAAGTGCCGTTTACGGCCATTTGGAGGGTTTGTGAAGCCACTGGCCGGTTATATACATGTTTACCCTCATAGGCCTACTACCACTTGATCGTGCACGTTCAACATTCTTTAATCATAGTTGAACCAATTAGGTCCCGGCCTTGGGATCTATATTGTTTCATTTCTTAATCCATCCGCTCCCTCCGTGCAGGCGCGATCAAGCCCCCCCCCCCCCCGTTTGGGGGGTTAGGGAGGATTTGCCCCTCCCCCGAAAAAAACGTATAATAATATGAATAATAGTATTGTATAATTATTTCGAATATAATAAATAAGACGGTTATCCAATGCCCTTTCGCACCTGGGAAAGGCCTTTTCCCGGTGATCTGAGAGGCTCAATTTTTTTCAAAATTTTCTTGCACGCTCCGCGCCAACTTCTATGGTAGCGCTCCGCTCAGATGTTACAGAAGATTGGTCAAAAAGCTCTAGGCCCCCCCCCCCCCACCGACTGCTGCTCCCCTCCCTCCTTCAGTGTGGGCTAGATCGCCCTTGGGCTCGGGGATGGTATGTTTCAAATCTTACACATGTGTCTCATCCCCGGCGCCCATTGGCAATGCACCCCAGCACAGCGGGGAAACTCTTCTGCGAACATCCCCACTCACTACCCCTGCTGAAATCAAAGTACTTCCTGTGTAAATACATTTTTATAACGGTGCAAACTTCTTTCGCATAAAATGGTCGCCTACACTCCCTGCCTATATGATAGCTGAGACAAAAATGTACACTTGTCGGCAAGATATTTCACAATTGCCCCGCTAATCCCGATAAAGGTGGGGGGGGGGGACTATCCAGGGTTACAATTGATAGGTGCCTAAACCACCATACTTTCGGGGTTGCTAGCTCGCATGCCATTGCCCAATTACGTAATCTGGTAACCGTGGGCGAACAGCCGGGTGCTAGCATAACTCTGCCCTTCATTGAATTCCGAAGACAATCAAACAATAATGCCAGGCAATTCATACTCATGCATGCCGACTTGAGACGTTTTTGAAGCTTGAAACATTGCAGCAGCCTTAAACGCCTGCGGGTCATTTCCGGCCATCCTGGGCCCGGTAACCCAAAATTTTCTAGTTACGGCTCAGACGCCAACCGATGCTGGCGCTCCTCGTGGATATAATTTGGGGTGCCCCCCCCGTCGAATGTCTGTGCCCCCCCCCCTCCTTGTGGCCCCCATAATGAAAAGTCTGGTGATACCAATTCCCAAGGCACCTCTTTTGCTACTCAATTTTATTTGAGAGAATGGACTAATGACTGGTGGCCAGACCTTGGGCATGCTGGTGAAATGATGGTATGTAGATAACTGTCATTCATTCCGACACCGATCATAAGGCATGACATGAATAATTGTGGATTTTTTTTTATGTTTTTTTTCGTCTTTAGCCACGTCCAAACTCCAGAGAGCAAAATTTTCTTAGACAACTTCCCAGAACATCCTGGGTACATGTAGCTTAGACACACAGGAAGTGCGTTTCCCCGGCCATTTGGAGGTTTGTGAAGCCCTGGCCCGGTTTATATACATGTTATACCTCATAGGACCCCTTTAACCACCTTGATCCGTGCAACGTCAACATTCGTTAATCAATAGTTGAACCATTAGTCTCTGCCTTTGGGATACATATATTGTTTCATTTCTTATTCCCAGCCCCCCCCCATACGCTCCCTCCCGGTGCAGGCGCGGATCCACGCCCCCCCCCCTTGGGGGGGGGTAGGGAGAGTTTCCTCCCCGAAAAAAATTATAATAATTGAATAATAGTAATTGTATAATCGTATTTCGAATATACAACAAGACGAATTATCCCATGCCCTGTGCAGCTGGGAAGGCTTTTCCGTGCTCTGAAGCTCAATTTTTTTCAACAATTTTCTTGCACGCGCTCCGCGCCAACCTATTGTAGCGCTCCGCTTAGAAGTTACAGAATAATTGGCAAAAGCATCTGGCCGCCCCCCCCCCACCCAACCGACTGCCCCCTCCTCCTTCAGTGTTGGGCTAGATCCGCCCTTGGCTGCGGGGATGGTAGTTTCAATCTATAACCATGTTGTCTCAAATCCCCGGCCACATTGGCAATGCACCCCAGCACAGCGTGGCAACTCTTTTGCGAACATCCCCACTCCACACTACCACTGCTGCGGAATCAAAGTCAATTCCTGGAAATACATTTTTACTGTGCAAACTTTCGCAGAATGTCTGCTTACACCCCTGCGTATATGATAGCTGAGACAAAAATGTACACTGTCGGCAAATAGTTCACAATTGGCCCCGCTTAATCCCGAGTAAAGGTGGGGGGACTAAGCAAGGTTACAATTGATAGGTGCATAAACACCATATACTTTCGGGGTTGCTAATCTCGCATGCCATTGCCCAATTACGTTATCTGGTACCGTGCGGCGAACAGCGGGTTGCCTAGCATGAACTCTGCCCTTCATTGAAATTTCCGAAGACATCGAAACAAGAATGCCATGCATTCATACTCATGCATGCGCACTTGGACGTTTTTGAAGCTTGGAACATGGCAGCAGCTTAAACCGCTGGAAGGGTCTTTCCGGCCATCTGGGCGCTCGTACCCACAATTTTCTATTACGACGACTCACGCCAACCGATGCTGGCGGCTCCGCGTGGATGATAATTTGGTGCCCCCCCGCCGAATGTCTGTGCCCCCCTCCTTGTGCCCAGAATGAAAAGTCTGGTGATACCAATTCCCAAGGCACCTCTTTTGCAACTCAATTGTATTTGAGAGAATTTGACTAAAGACTGGTGCAGCTTGACCTTGGGCATGCATGGTGAGTGGATGGTATGTAGATGAACTTGTTCATTCATACGACACGATTATAGAGGCATGCCATGAATAATTGTTGGATTTTTGTTAGGTTTTTCGCTATTAGCCACGTCCAAACTCCAGAGAGCAAAATTTTTTCTTAGACAACTTCCCAGAACATCCTGGGACATGTAGCTTAGACAACCCAGGAATGCCGTTTCCGGCCCTTTGGAGGGTTTGTGAAGCCACTGGCCGGTTATATACATGTTTACTCATTAGGACCTAATTAAACCATTGATCGTGCAAAACGGTCAAACATCGTTAATAATAGTGAACCAATTAGTCCCGGCCTTGGGAGACATATATTGTTCATTTCTTAAATCCATACGGCTCCCTCCGGGGCAGGCGGGCACCTGCCCCCCCCCCGTTCGGGGGGGGGGGGGGTAGGAGGAGTTGCCTCCCCGAAAAAAATTATAATAATATGAATAAAGTATGTTTAATAGTCTTTCGAATATACTAAATAGACCGATTTCCAATGCCACGTTCAGCAGCTGGGAACGGCCTTTCCGGTGATTGGAGGTCAATTTTTTCAAAATTTTCTTGCAAGCTCCGCGCCAACCATGGAGCCTCCGCTTAGATAGTTACAGAAGAATGGCAAAAAGCATCTGGAGCCCCCCCCCCCACCCGTTCCCCCTCCATCCTCCAGTGTGGGGCTAGATCCGCCCTTGGCTGGGGGGGATGGTATGTTTCACATCTATAAACACCAGTTATCATCCCCGGCCACATTGGCAATGCACCCCAGCACAGCGGGGAAACTCTTCTGCGAACATCCCATCACATACACTGCTGAATCAAAGTAAATTCCGGTGTAAATACATTTTTTTATGTGCAAATCTTCGCATTAAATGTTGCTACACTTCCCTGCGTATATGATAGCTGAGAACAAAATGTACACAGCGTCGGCAATATTTCACAATTGCCCCGCTAATCCCGAGAAGAGGGGGGGGACTAAGCCCGTTACAATTGATAGGTGCATAAACACCATATACTTTCGGGGTTGCTAGCTCGCATGCCATTGCCCCAATTCGTATCTGGTACCGATGCGCGATCACCGGTGGCTAGCACTAACTCTGCCTTCATTGATTTCCGAAGACAATCGAAACAAGAATGCCAGGCATTCATACTCGCGATAAAAATGTGGGCATGGATAGGTGCTATCTTTTTCATGTAGATTTTTTTTTACGAGTACCTGGTTAATTATATCCCCCAGCGACGCTGTAAGCGTCTGGGATATTATGGTTTTGGGGCTGTGTCTGCCGCCGCGCCGTCTTCCGCCGGAAAATTTAGGCGTCAGCGCGATAACTCTTCAACGCTTTATCTCTTATCTTATTATGGAATGTCTCCTCAAATCTCCTGAGGTTAAAGTGTAACTAGACATGTGTAGGCGTGTAAACCGCCACGTTTATGCCTCCCCGCATTTGAACAATCATGAAACGTGACTGTCAATCCCTTTTGATATGGAAGGGTATCCATGATCCAAGGCTGCAGAAAACAAAAATCCCATCCTAAAATTGTACTTTGATTACCTCAAAATGACCTACACTTTGTTCTGAAAGAAGTGTAGCCTACATTTCACCAAGTTTTGTCCAAATTTGACAAGGTTCAAGAAATCGCAAACATTATTTGTTTGGCCTCTGATGACCCTTAAATGACCTCCACTTTGATCAGGAACAATCAAAGTTTGAAACACCGCAAATATACTAAATTTTGACCTCCGATGACCTTGAATGACCTCCATGTTTTTCGGGACGAATTGTACCCTACCCACCAAGATTCGCTCATCGAACAAATTCATAATTCGATTGAAACCTCCAAAATAGAGGCAGCAAGACATGCAGTATGCCCACTTTCGAAACCATCCGAGCCCCATTCATGGGGGGAACTTGTGCCACCAAGTTCGGTCAATCGGATATTGCGTTGAGAGTTACTCGCGCTTAACAGCCTAAAGTTGCCGGCGGAGGACGCGTGGACACCACCCCAAAACCATTAATATCCCCAGGCGCTTAACGCGTCCGGGGGGGATCTAATTAGGGAGGCTACCGTGGATTGTAGGACAAAGACGGGAAGGGAACCCCATTACCTGTAAATGTTTCTGCAGTCAATCCATATTTCTTGGCAGTCGCTGGGTAGGAGAAAACATTTGTGCACATAAATGACCGGGAAAAGATATGATATAGCAAATAGAACACCCACTCCGTTTCAGGAATTGTGGTATTTGCATAGGTACCTAGATATGTTTTGTGCTCTGAAAGAGATTGTTCTTTCTCCTGAACACACAGTTTTCCCGTCTCTGGCCAGTGGCTACTGTGGATCGGTCATTGCTATGATTTTGGCCGCAGCAATGCGGCCAAAAATGTTTAAACCAGCTGTAGCTGCCGCCTATAGGCATGACAAAGCTCAACTGCCCTCCGAAACACATTGGGTATTTAGGCACCATGAACCCAATTTGAAACTGGTTAAAAAAAAGTTAAGAAGAAGTAAAATAAGCACAAACAACATTCACTAGCTGTCCTCAAAACGTAAAAACGGAAACTTCGCACCACGGAATCGGACCCGGGCCGCGAGATCCGAAAACGTTAGTCCTAACCATACACCAACCTTTTGCGATCAAGTGATGTTGATGTGAATTGTAAAATATAGATGAAACGTATCGATCGAATTTCTAGAGATGTATAGATGTGCGAATCCGTGGATTTTGTCTATAAAAAATGTTAGTGTATTATTTACGGAGAAATTGTTGAAAAGTGATTGTAAATAATTCTCAGGACCGTGTGGCATTTTCACGGACAATCCTGAAAAGAGGAATCCGAATCCTGTTCGTGACACTATACTTGGCTGTTTCGTGTTTGTTTTGTTTACCCAGGCTATTAATTGGCCGTGGACTGCGGCAAAGGCAGGTAAAATCTATTATTTTATTAAATAATAGCCTATTTGAACACAGTTCATTGAATGAATTGGGAGCAGGATATCAGGATTCCGTCCCTGTATCATTTCTTACAGTCACAAACATTAGGCGAACACAATTTTTACTTCATCTTACAAAGCACTGTCGCGCACTGCCCTGGGCAATGGCTGTGATGTGGAAGCGAGCTCGCATTCTGCAATTGCTCTCATTGAGCGTCTAGCGAAGAATGACATGATTTCTAGTCTGGAGCTCTGCGCGACAGCCACGCCCAATGTCTGGGTTTAGGCGAATCAGCTTCCTGATTTGCGGGACTGATCAACGCTATATTGGGGTATTTTATGGGACCACATCCAATTGTAATTGCCCGAACATCTTAATGATTCATGACATTTCGATTCTGGCAAATGGATTGCTAAATCCTAAAATACAATTCTATCTATCGGTGTTTACTTCGTGAGAAGCACAGAGACCAAAACTGTTGAAGCAGCGTGTTCTATATCAACGTCTTCCCTCTCCGACATGAGAATGGTCAAATCTCGATTGAAGCTGTTTGGAGCTGTCACGTTCGCTCCAATTTGACGAACCTGACTAGAATTAAAAATATCACAAAACTACAATGCGCATGCGCTGTCATCGATTGATATAGACTTTTTGCACACGTCACCAGAGAAAGTTCCTATAAAAATAATGTTACATGACAATTTATTGAAGTGCTGCGTCAAGGCTACAGAAATGTAATCATCGCCCAAAACGACTCAATACAAGCGATTTCATCGCCGTAAAAAAGAGAAGTCGCCAAATCGCTATTTTAATTCTAATATTTCTAATGGATCTTATTTGATGTGATTCGGTGTATACGATTAGGGAATATGACCGATTTGGCAATTCATCATCAGTGGGTGGCATCTTTGATGATTCCAATTGGTGGATCTAGATTGATGTGTCTAGTGTAGTACTGGTAGTCCTTCGGCAGACATCCGTATTGGGCCAATAAATAGTACGCAGTATACTGATCTGGACCATCGCGCGAGTTCGGTCGACAACCCTTGGGGGATGACGGACCGGTATATAGATTAGGCCGTGCATTACCGTAATTCGAAGATGCTGCAGTGGATGTCTTTTTTCGGAGGGGGGGGGGGGGGTTGAAAATGATTCCATGCAATCGATATTAGTTAGAGTAGCATTTCAAAACTAATGAAACAGAGTTGACTGTATGTATGGGAAATCAGCGGATGTCTGATTCAAATCATGACGACAAAATTAAATGATCTCACTAACTCTGCCAACACAAAAACTAATTGTTTTTTAAATAGACAATGGGTATAGTTTTTGCAAATCCTACACTAACAATTTCAGGGAAATTTCATAATTGTATAAACAAAAAATCATGGAATAAAACAAGTGGGGCAAATCTCGAGTACGTATTCCATATTTGCCATCAAATATTGTTCCAAGCAGTCCATTCTCCCCCCTCCCCCCCCCCCCCACAAAAAAATGTCGAGTACATTTTGATCGTTTGCGCGCGGCAGGCAGGCACGTTTCTACGGAGGGGGCGGAGAACTCTAGTCCCCCAAATTCTCCGAGCCTCTCAGTCTTATGGAATACATGAAAATGCGACAACTGGAACAATATGTAACGTCTTTTGGTATAGCTGGCGGAGTCCTTCCGTAGTTGGGGGTCTTATATTTTCTGACTTCGTGATACATAGGCCTGTATAGGCTACCGTTCAAAAGGCAGAGTAAGTGCTTCGGGTGGCACTCGTGACTTCCACCCCTCTGGGATATAGCGTGGACCGAACGGAAACCATACATGTTCAACGTGTTATCTCGTCACCCCAGTTCGCAGACTTCAACTTCGCCGAAGGAACATACTTTATCGCATCTGTAGAATACCGCTTGGAGATGACTTGCCAACCTCTGCCATTACCGGTACCTCTGCTTAGAATGTGAACAATGGAGTATCTATAATAACTCAGTACATCTGGGAAATCGGAGTGTCTGGACTATACGGACTAACGTCAAGACAAACAGAAACTCTGACTACTAATGCTACAATTCGTTTTCTCAGATGTGACTGAAGTGAGCGCACGCAACATATTCAGTAAAATAGACATATCCCACAGTCTATCGCATCGACACACACGAGCGGGTTCGGATCAGTGCCACGAAAGATGAACGGCGATCCCGGGGGACGGGGACGTGTTTCCCGATATTCCACGAATCGCCCATTGACTTTGATTTGTTATACTCAGGAACTCATGGGGGGGGGGGGGGTGGGGGCAGGGGTGGAGGGGGGGGGGGCAGGCGGGGTCATATACCCCTCTAATAGTTTGACCATATCGCCACTCCTGCAATGCCAGTGTTATGTAATTCAAAGTGTATGGTCATGCCAAATATTTTCTTCAAATAGCACGATGAAAAAGAAAATAGTCACGTAAGGTCAAAACCACACACAACAAATCTGCAGATTCAACCACGTTCCTTGTTATACGATATGTCATAAATCTGAGGAAGGGGATCGTGGTTTCGTAGGCGAAATTGTTTTATGAGTACATTTTTTTGCATTGATGTCTTATTACAGAGGGCCCGTTACGTTACTTCGCGCAGGAGGACGGCGCCAGGGTTTCTCCGACAGGGGGGGGGGGGGACTAGTGAGGGAAGCATCTTATGCCCATTACATGTACCACACCCAAAAAAAACCTCCAGAACAAAAACAACAATTTTTTTTTTCTAAATAGAATTTTCCAGTTTTCCGACGAAAATCGCGAATCCCTCCTCTTTGGGATTTGGAAATGCGTGGTTGGGTGGGGGAGGGGGGGGGAGGGGTTACTGGCGATCTTAAGTGTGGTGAACCTGCAATGGGTTCCATACCAAATCCTTGCCGACGAAATCAGTCCCTTCCCCGACATTTTCAGGGCCGAACCAAACCACCCCAACGGAGCATGTCCCCTTGCACCCCCCCCGCTGTACGTACGGCCCCAGATTTCGCTATAGCAGTTTCTCGCACCCTAAATCTCAGCTGTAATTCGGGATTTGTTCCGAGGTTTTAGTTTCCTTCGAAGTAATAAATAGAGCAAAGTACCAAAAGTAACGTCATCTTTTACACGACTGCATTGTACTTCGGAGTGCATGAATGGAACGAATGGAGAAGGCACCTGACCTGCAACATTTACGTCAATGCAAGTCAATATCCAACGTTCTGGACGCCCAGTTCCCGGAATCCACCGTGTAAGGTGGCAACACATGACGAAAACTTTGGTGGAACGCCTCAATAGGTTTCATACGTGTTTTTGAAGTAATGATTCGAAACGTCGATTTCACTGCGTTGCAGCCGCTCTCTTGCCGTTTAAACGCGTGGAATACCTTTCATATGTTCAGATGACCATGGAACATTTTACGAAGTGCCATTTGATTCAAAATATCGAAGTGTCAGAATTCAATATCAGAGTGTAGAGAGTGAACAAAAATATTAGCATGTCGAAAAACAATATCAGTGTATCACAGAAAATATCAGAATATCAGGAAGTGACACCAGTGTATCACAAATTGCCGCCGAAATGAGCAAGAGCGGTGTAATCTGACGTTACCAATAACAATTTTGAAACAAATAGCGCACGGTATTCGCGCCGTTGGTTCATATATATCGCGACGTATTTCAAATTTCGGTATTTTTTGCACACCGCGGCACAAAATGTTCTTGCCAACGATCTGACTGTGGAAGTGAAATAGCGTGAGTATGGCAATGAACAAGAGCGTGATCGATCGGTCCAGGCCGGTCAGCCATGCTTGGCTGGCTCCTCTACTCCAGTGACGATGAACCGCGATGTTAAAATAGTGGATTTTTTTTTTACAGAACAAATAGCCGCTAGTAGCTGGTTTCCCATTAGCGATGTACTTTACTGCCATAGAAAGAATGTTAATAAAAAAAAAAAAAATAACAGCTCCGTTGAATTTAATGTAAGCTGTCAAGTAACATGAATAAATGTTATCATGAATAAATTATTTAGAATGGTTTTTGTTATTGTTCTCTTCTTCAAGGGTGACTGCTTTCACGTTTACCATCGTGTGCTGCCCCCCCCCCCTCTTAAAAAGTCAGGATTAAGCTTGCCTCGCAAAAATCAGGGGTAAGTTTCCCCTCACCCTAGATGAATGGAAGTATTGTGTTGATGGGGGTTGGGGGTGTGCCTGCATACGCTCAGCATGCGTAGCGCGGATACCTGTAGCAAGTGGGGGTGCTGAACTGGTGATTGTTCGACTCTTGGTGCATAGTCAACATTAGGTCCAAAATTTCAATATAGTGTTGGTATCTTGCTCATGACCTCGGTCTGGAGGTATTCCGTTAGCAATGGGCTGAATGCCCTAAAAATTACATCTTTCAAAGAGGATAGCATGGTCGAAGGGGTCGTGAGCGCCAAATCTAACTGAAGGGTGCCACGGTTGTTGCGAAATTTGAGTCCTGGGGCTTGTTCAAAGTGCAGCTGTGTTTTATAATGATTTGTTTCATGTTGAGCGTGGATGCACTATTCCCGGGTGTGTGGAGGAGGGGGGGAGCAATCCGGGCATGCACGCAAAATTCCTCATCGACAGGCATCTCTGCCGCGTGGAATTTCCTCGTATCTCATCATACCACCATTTATTTCAATTTCCATGTTCCTGTATTTTTTATATACACCATATGCTGCAAGGTTATAGCGATGGGGTGCGATTCAAAAAAAAAAAACCAACCTTTTCATCTTCGGCATGATGGCACTGTTGATCCCATAGTGTTAACGAAAGTAATATGGCATGAATGAATGGAACAGCCAAGCCAATTCTGCTCTGAAATTTCCTCCAGATTTTGTTTTTTGCTCCATTTATCAGTTATGTGACTGTGAGAAATATTTCCCCACACAGTTTTACATATGTTTCGGAATCGGTACATTACATTTTGGAGCTATGGTGTTCGAACTCGATTCATTCAGTCAGTTCATTCATTTCATTTCAACACAATGTTAAAACATTACAGTGGGTCTTACGGGGAGGTCTATAGAAACAGGGGCGGATCAGGATTTTCAAAGGGAGGGGTCCATCTAGGTCCAGTGAAAAAAATGGCAGTCCAACTTTTTCACATCACCCTACCCCCATACGTCCATACCATTTTTCATTTACTTTTATTTTCACATTTTCTCTCGCAAATGTATTTTTTATTTCCCCCCCCCCCCCCCCAAAAAAAAAAAAAAAAAACAAAAAAACAAAATTGATCCGCCCATGAGCTGACCGAGTGATCGAAGAAATCTTCAATATTAATTATCTCATTGGATGCAATTTTCCCCTCAATTTATTGCAGTTGTGTACACCTAACAAGCGCCCGAGAGTGGCTGCAAAAATCTTTCAGTGTGGTTTGGGTATAGCAAATGTTGCTAATTAAGGTTGGATATAGGACAGCCCGTCGTGACACGAGGCCCCTTAGTCGAGGTTCCGTACATTTTTGCGCATACTACCACTCAGGCTCATGACGGGAAGGGCTCCCGAATGGGTGCATGCATGGGCGGCTATCCAGAATTTCGCATTTTCACTTGGCCTAAGATGCATTGGTGCATTTGCAAGGTCAGTAGGTCCGTTCTCCTTTCTGGCGTGGGTAGAATACACACATCCGCCAAATTCGTTGAAACACTAACATACGAGCCGAAACATGCACAACAGTCGGCATAGCGCTAGAACTCACAGAATGGTGATGAATAGGTCAGTCAAATACGGATTTGAAATAAACTTTCCATCACTCAAATCAGCCTCAGTCAGTAGTGTGAATACTGTCTGCTGTTTTTTTTTTTTCAAATATACAAGATTCTCACGGAATCTCGTCGGGGATATCTGTCTTTTCGCACCCATCTATTGTTCTGATTACTAGGTAGGACCCTTTAACAATACACGAAAGAAACCCAAGTGAGGAATTCAATCATGGTCTTCTGAGATGTAGAAGGAGTAGGATATATAGCAAATGATGGATGCGTGTATACTCGCCTAGTGCTCGTGGACTTTGCAGTATGAGGTAGATGTACAATAAGTTAATGAGAGCCGGCAACGCCCCGCGAAGCGTGCCAATTTTTCGGAGGTCACACGAAGATGTCTATAGCGAAGATAATGTATCACAATACACTTATTCCATGATAATGTAACACCTCACCCACCCCTACTAAATAACGTTCTTAAAATTGTCTAGTGAACAATTTCATTTAGGGGATGGGATTCTAATAGGGGAGAAGCCTGCCTACCTCCTCTTGGTGCTGACCCGCAGATTTATAAAGGCCTTTGAAGGCATTTAGCAACCATTATAGATATTTTATTCGAAGTTAGTCGTATAATCCCGATTTTATATTCTTTTGTTGTGGTTTCCTAGATCACCCCCCCCCCCCCCCCCCCCCCCCCCCCCCCCCCCCCCCCCCCCCCTGTGTTTCAATGGCAAACTTAACTTTAGGCGCCAAAGGAAATTACAGTGCTGTACAGCACGTGAGAGAATGTATAGTCTACCTGGGTAGTCCCGGACACCTGGAAAAGCGGGACACTGCTTTCGATCGAAAAGTTACCTTAGCAACACGATACTCGGACGTTTCGCGGAACTAGTGCAAGGTGGAATTATTATCCAGCGAATTGGGCGATTACGAGGGAGTAATACACACAAAAAAATGGCCGAATAAGGGATTCCGACTCGCTTTTGAACAGTGACTTTTATCAGTAGCATGTTGCTTCAAGTATCGGAACTTGTGATTGCGCTGTTAGTATGGAACTGTATATGGATGCATAGGCATCAGTTACGTATGCCAACAGCGTCCGTTGTCTAGCTAGTTCGAGGATCGGATGTCAGCGACGTGACGGCCTGGGAAACTTGAATCTTCGTTTGAATGCATAATTTTGGAAGGTCGATCGATCTATATATACTTTTACACACCCTACTCTCCCATTCGGGCGTATTTCCTGTGTGTATTGATATTTGGAACACCTTCGAAATTTGACGAATCTCTTAAGTGTCCGTCAATGCCGGCGCGACCAGTATACTGAATGATAAAGGCCTTCCAGCGTCGGAGTATGGTAACACCGTCGGTAAGTAAAATTGTGGTTAAAATCAATTATTGTGGCGTGTGATGATGATCAATACGAAACATCAAAAATAGAGAAAATTCATGCGGCGTAAGGATGCACTTATCGTACGGCATGAGTGCACAAATGAATGTTAAAAAAATCTTTTGTGTGGCTAAAATGGACTAGCGCTCCGTAGCCTAACTTGTTGCCTAACAATGTGTTGTATTTGAAGCGCGGGCACTGGCGTAGCCAGCAATTTTGATTGGGGGTGGCCATGGTGAGGGGTGTAAGGGAGTCCACTCCCTTTGGAAAATTTCTGCATTTTTAGGAGCCTCAGATGAAATCTGGTTCAACATTCGTCATCATTTGAAAGACTTCTTTCCTTAACAAAAAATCTTGTTCTTGAGAAGTGGTCAACATTTCTATTTCCACTGGATTCAGATCCAAGTAGGCGGACAGGACTCTTCCATTTTTTTTGGAGGGGGGGGGCAGGAACAATTTCCCAAATCTTGCAAGCAGCTGACAGGATGGAAAAAGTATTTACCGCAAGCGGAACGCGCGAAAAAAAATAGCGTGTTGTGATTGAAAAAAAAAAAAATCCTCCTGAATTTCGCGAATGTCGCCTGTGTTGAATTTTGATCATTTTCTGCCTGCCAGACAACAAACCACGGATACTACTGCGCAGGGAGCACGCAATTTTTTGCGCATTGCTTGTATATTCTATGATTTCCCCCTATAGGCGTACGGGGTCAAATTCTGGGAGGGGCTCTTCATTTTGCCACTGTTTTGCCCGAACTGGGGAGGGCTAGCTAGTGCCCTCCCCCCTTGCACCCGCCTCTGAATGTTGGATATTGACAAACAATGAACTATTCAAGCAAATCTGACTGGGAATGAGGAGAGCGGGAACAACATAAGTGACAAATGCTGTTGGAGGGTATCTACGCACCCCTCGTATGCCAATGTCTTATATGATCTACAGAAACTTGCGCAAATGCAAATACCTAAAAGGGGCAAAAGGGTATATATAAGGGTACTACTCGGCGCGAAAAAGCGCGCAAAATTTGAACAATGTTTGAATATTGACCAAAAAATTGGGTGGTCAGGGAGAATTCGAGCAAATCTGACTAGCAAAGAGGAAAGAGAGGCCGCATAAGTCTGCAAAGTGTTGTCATAAGTGAAAAATAAAAAAAAATTGGGGGGAATTTCGATTGGGGGGGGGCCATGGGCACCGTTTTCGGCCCCCCCTTGGCTACGGCCAATGCAGCTCGGTAAATGAATGCTCATTTCGATTGCATAATGTGGGCCTAGGCTATACTAGGGGTGCGCGGTTATACAAGTATTCACGTTAGTACCGGTACTCGCGGGCACCGGTACCGCAGTACCGACGGCCTTATGCACAGGTAGTCCGGTACTATTACCGGTACTCGGCTAAAATTACCGGTACTGGTCTAAAATGACTGGGGCTTGTAGTAAGTGTCAATTCGGCGGCCGCACACTCGTGGTTTCAGCATTAAATTTACCTTTACCAAATGTCTTTTCATAAAAATAAATTTTCTAGTACTAAAATAACCATTTTGCTTCATTGTCAGTAATAACTTGTTTGACGCAATTTCAAGGACTGTGTGGGATATTCCCGTTAGTCCAAGTAATTGGTGGACAAACTGACCAACGTTAGTTCGTGTTGTTTTTTTCATTACAGAAGTTTTCCCATTTCCAATAAAAAAAAATCCTCTTACATTAGACACTAATGAAAATGATACGGAACAAAAAACTTACGTGGAATACCCTTCATCAGCCCTTAGGATATCGCCAAATCATTCAAATTGGCCGTAAATATTTTCCGAATTTGAGGCAAACTAAACAATGTATTTCTATCACCACATTGGGAATTTTATACATCATCAACGTTCAGCGACAGTCGACGCCGATCGATTTTTCGGCAGTGCAGCGAGGTGTCATTGGTTCGTTTAAACATGTGATGAATTACAGTGCTCTGATAGTTGGCGGTCAGATTTATAGCGTCACAGTGGGGTACCAACACCATATACAGTTTCCCGCGAAACGCAAGGCCTTTTCTAATACAGACCTGCGGCAACGTAATTAAATTGCATTGCGTATATAAGATTGTGAACGCGTGCTGTAAAGCGTAAACAAGTGTATTACTATTTCCACTGCTCTTTGAACCTGTGAACTGAAGACAATTTGAACACTGAAAAATTGATTTCAGCCAGAATATTATTATATAGCGCAAAGATCAAGGAGAGGAGGTAATACAAGGAGAGGCTTGACGTGAATTAAACTGCTGATTACACAGCTGTGTGTTGTACGGTAAGACAGTAACCATAACGATCCCTGATGTTTTTTTCTAGACATACTGAATACCCGGTACCAGCACCGATACCGGTGCCAAGGCCAGCGGTACGAACCACCGGTTCCCCGCAAATCATCAAGTACCGCGCCAACCCTAGGGTATAATAACCCATTTGCATCTGGATACTCTGTATGTCTTTCGGCTACATAGGCCTAGACGAGTGGAGATTAGGGTTGAGGTTGGTGGTTTACCGAAAGAAGTACCGGTTCGGTGTTTTTGGTATTCGATAAGATTTGGGATATAACATCTGTAAGTGGAATCTGACACCGCCTAAGCCCACCCCTAGGTCTCATCTCTCCCAAACACTAATTTCATAGTACATCAAGGTTACCCATGGTGAATGGGTATAGGGCACATGCGAACCCTCTTTTCATAGGGGCCCCTTTGTGTTAGCAGTCACTGAGCAAGGCAGGAAAATCATTTATTTCACCATTTGTGGGTGTATCGCCACCAAATCTTGATATTTTGTTCATGTTATCCTTCTTCACTAAAATTGTTGCAGATGCAGAAAAATTCTGATTGCGATCCGATTTTTCTAACTTCAGGACCTTGACCACCTGTGCAGATAACAACCATTTTCCGAAAGAAGAATGAGGAGCAAAGACAACTTTGTGACAGGCTGTTGTCACTGGTGTTAGCCACTTTCTTGTGCATCCTCCTTAGAGAGCGTGCAATTATTGAAAACGCTCTGTAAGGAGGTGACTCATTGGCCTCAGTCCTCAAATCGGCCACATGCCTAACGAAAGATCCCCCCCCCACCCCCCTCCCCCCGCCCCGAACCCCCCCCCCACATAAACGGCAGCCCACCCAGTGACCACTGGCCCTGGTGACCAACCACAGCCTGGCAACCAGAATTTCACGCCATAGATGACAAAGCTGCTGGTATCGTAACTAAAATGGTAATCTACAGTATTGGATAAATCGGAGGTTCACCGCCATGGGTTACAATGGCTGACCGGCTCTGAGAGCGGTCTAACTACCATGACTTGATGACCTCTTCTTCCGATACCACTAGCAACGCCCATGTAGAGTCCGGCACAAAACCGTTTTGTTAGGCAAAATAAAATAATTTCATGTTCAGCGTCCCCCGCCCTGCCTCCTTTTTTTTGGAGGATTCTGAAAATTTCTTTTTTTTTTTTCCTTCCATTCAGGCCCATACTTTTTTTGAAGAATATTTTGAGAATGCTTCATTCCATGGAATCATTTTGCTCTTGACAATTTGAAGCATTTTTAAGGTTAGTACACCCTGTAAAACCATGAAATAAAAAGGAATAAAAGACGCCTCTCCTCTGAAAAGGTCCCAGTGGCAAAACCCTGCTTCGAACCCGCTTCTTTTCCTCTTTTCAAACCTGTCGAAGTCCTGGTATTTTCTCATGTTGCCTTTTATCTGAAATGGTGAATTGCAATTCCTTCCTGGTTACGATGAATGGACACCCATCTGGTATTTAAACATCTTGATAAGCAATGGTCGTTCGCCAAAAAAAAAAAGAAAAAAAAAGGCCGCCTCCCCTCCGCCTCATTTTGGAAAAAGCTAACATGTTTTTTGGTTTTTTTACTTGGCCTAACACATACTTGGACCAGATTAACAGATTTTCTCCCAAGAGGAGAGGGCGATTTTCGTGATGTGAATAGAGTACAGACAGACCAATCTCTTTGTGCGCGCATGTAACCGGTAAATCCGTATGAGAATATGGCCAAATAAACCGTAAAATCAATTATCTGTCTTCAAACAGTCAGCTATCTACGCATGACCGAAAGGATCCTCGTGGGAAATTTACCACCAAAACAATGTAGCTACAAATCTGCCGACCGGAAATGTTTCTGCATCATCGAAAAGATGCCTTGTTTTTCGCCGAACAACATTCAAAGCGCGTGGCCGCTCTAACGTGGGGAAATCACCACCATGTCGTTCGCAAATCAGTAGCCATGAACAGCGCACTCGGGTCCGTAACTAATCGTATAATTTGCCGTGGCCTAATACGCGAAAATCGCTTTTGAGGAGCTAAAAGTACCTAACAGTAAACAACCCCTCCCGCATCGTGGTGCTTCTTCTTACTGAACTGTGTACAGATGGCAGATGGGGCTTGTGTCAACTTTAAACCAACGCTCAGGCCGGCAAAGAAAAATCCCCCATTTTTTTTTTTAAATCTCTCGAGATTTTTTTAGGGGGGGGGGGGGGCGCCCGGGTGCGCCCCCCCTGGATTCGCGGCCTGCAATGCTGGGATGGGATACACCAACAAATTGGGGCAAAATGCAAACAGACCCACTCGCTCGCAGAATCATATGAAGTATGTTATTTTGCAACCTCAGCTATCCCATGGCTAACAAAACAACTTTGGAGAAAAAACATGTGTCTGCACAAGTCTTTGATTTCAATTCATAAAACACCTTCATTCATCTCTGAATTGGCGAGACAGCGAAACGTTCATTAAGACTGGCCGCCAAAACTGAAAAACTGGCCTCGGCCGAGGCCGGCCTCGATCTCCCCACTGCTAGGTGTTTTCGGTAACCGGTAAACTTGCGTGTGTACGGCGCCGATAGGCATGCAATATATGACTTATACAGTATGAGGCCATCGGTGGCCAAGTAAGCCATCCTCGTTTAATTTGAAAATTTTTGGCCTATATCTCATGTTCGGTTGGCGAAGGCGTGTTAAGTCTCCTGATGACATCCAATCCAGCACCAAGAATGAATCACCATCGGTCTTCAAATCATCTCGCAGACCGCAAGGGACGAGGCGCACCTGATGGGGGACCGAGGGGGGTCACTTCCCACTCAAACTTTTCACGACCCCCCAATTTCGGGATGCAAAGGTTTTTTCCCGGTCACAAAAAGCTACAGCCTCCCGACAAGAATCCTTGCTTTGGCTGGGTAACGTAATATACAAACTTCAAAGGACATAAGTATAATCTCTGTAGCGGGAAAGTCCTATGAACTTACAGTTTGGACTGACGCATTCAGCTTTTATCCAGCTGTTATATTAACACATTTATAAATCATTCCTGCCGTTGTCCTTAAAGGGGGTCAAGAGTCGCCGTGAGTCGTTAGAGCGCATCTGTCGTTCCAAGTTTGTCGAAGCTAGGAGTGGTCGCACATTACGGCGGACCGGGCGGTTTGTTTATATGGTCTGTGTGTATATTTTTATGTGCGTTATAAGTAGATGCAGGGGCCAGCCATAGCAAGCTGTATCTTGCAGTATATTATAAATATAAGTACACACTATGCATGGCATTATGCTGTTGCTATTTATAATAAACATATCACAGGACCCGATGTTTGATCGGATCCGGCTTTCACATGACAACAGACGTAGTATAGGGCCCGCCGCGCCCTTAGATAGACAGCTAGCGTGCTCTTATGACTACAGCCAACGTTACGTATGCTGAACAAACGATCGGGCCTGGGATCAGGGATACTTGGTGCAGTATATTTATTACAGTAACTGTCTTGGCCGAGCTTCCATATCAATTTTTGTTCTTCGAACTTGTACTAGGCTAGTCATCGATTCATTCCCTAATATTACAGTAAGGTGCACAAACCTCCATATTATAGTCTTGCCCTTAACCTACACGCCTGTACAATGGTTCCAGACGATTAGCGTCCTGGGCCTCCTACGAACACAAACAAGGAATATTTAATGAAACTTTGTATCCACCTTTAAATCATGTGAAGCTTTCGTATCAATCTGTTTTGGAGTATTTTTGTTCTGAAAACATGCTGTTTGGTTGGTATGCACAGTTGCACTGGCATGTCTGTATGTGCTATCTGTACGTGTGCAAATTTTTTTTAGTTTTAGTTACACACCGGGCAAGGACTGTGTGTGGAGGTTGAGTTCAAGGACTATACTAGGCCTAAATCATATTCAAAAGCACTGGCTGAGGGACAACGGCCAGAGGGCTTCAATAATCTGGGTCGGTACATGTAAAGGCAACAACCGGGCATGAGACGAGTAGGCCTTAGATAAGATAGCCTATAGTACTACCATAAGCCTAAAATTGTTGTGATGCCAATATGATGCGGCCCAAAGAAAGTTCATGCGCAATGGGTTGGATTATCATCATCATAGACAGTGGATAGTCAATGTTTCATGCTGCATGGTTAGACGGGAGGTCTCTGACGGCAAGCCCGCTTCTACCCATCCAGTGCAGCGCACGGTCCCGACATACTGATGAAAGATACTACGAATAACCTCATCCCAGGTCTTCCGGGGGCCTTCCTCTGCCACGCCGGCCAGCACATTAATTCCCTTAGACTTCTCTACCCCAACTTATCTCGCATTCTTTGACATGGCGGGGCCGCCGAACCACCACCAATCTACGACTCTGGACATTGCACACTCGCTAATTTTTAGCAAGACCCATTTTTGTTGAAGTCTGTGAAACTGAGAGTGACTGATTGGGATAAGCCCAAAAAGGCTAAACCTTTCACCCATCTTAATGAGATTTGAGAATGCCTGAAGTCAGAGTCACTATTAACAGCTCGCAACTTGGAATAACAAGAGTTTGGCGGTCATCACTGTGGTGAGTTGTGCAATTTGCTGTAAAACACTGAACAAAAGTGACAACATGAAAATATGGTCAGCCATGAAATGTGTTCGTTCGGGCAGGTGAATGAATTGAAGCGAAAAATCGAGAAATTTTCCGATCTGTTATTGGGTTATTTGAAGGAGGTGTGCCAGCCAGTCTGATCCAGGATTACCTAAAATTTTGATTGAAATTGTAAATTTTGCATTCCGAGTAAGAGCTAGGGTAAACAATTTTCCAAAAAATGCACTCAGCTTGATGAATATTGATATCGTTTACATTTTCAATTCATGGCGTGCCTTGTACGCATTTGCATAGGAATATTTATCCACACTGCTCGACTTGACTCGATCGACTCCCGAGTACTATACTATAACACTTTTTACTAGCCCCTGACCAAGACTCATCCAGGGCCTGGGAAGAACCGAAATAGGCCCTTTTTTTTACGTGTGTCATGCTGCCATGGTCATGCATGGCACATGGGGTAATTTTTCACACAAGTTGCCAATGCAATTATTATATTAACTGGGCCTGAACAACATTGGGAATTCTGTAGAAATATTTTGGTTTTTGTTTTGTTTGTTTACTCAAATTGAGCATTTAGGCCCATTCCTTCGTCTCTACCCATCTTGACCTGAACTTCCATGAAGGCCATAGGCCTACTCTTTTGGTGTTTATCATAGACATGGATGCTGAGTTATTAGTTTACAACCACTCTACGGCCCTGCCCAAGACTCAGTCCTGGCCTGGAAAGTGTGGTTGACTAAATGCCGTGCTGAGGTGCACCCCATCTTCCTGTACCCCAGACAAAAACTTACCAAATTCAGTGGAAGTGCAGTTTACTTTCGCAAGCAATATTTCACTCAAAATTGATTTCTGTTATTTAACTTGGCCACAAATATCTGTCCATGTATAATTTTGAGTCTACCTTTGTACGATTGAAGGAAAAGACTGTGGGACCTGTTTATATAATAGTTTCCAGTCTGGTCAAATATCTGCTCGCTGCTGGCTGTCAAACAAATGTTTTTATTTTCTCCAGTCGTCTGCATCGTATCACCCCTGCTCGGGCGCTTCGCTCTTCATCTTACCTCCTGGAACTCCACGAACCCGTACCATAGCAGGTCCAGCGCTCTCCTTTGCTGCTCCAACGGTGGTGGATTCTTGCCGATGAGTGCTCGTCCAAGCAACCACACTGACACTTCAACGGGTTTTGAAAAACTCAGTTTATTTGAAATATGTAATGTTGTACCTTTTCTTTGTGCTGTGTCTCTTCCCAGAGCGCTTTTTAACCCTTATTTTTCGGGAAAAGCCTATATCAAAAGATGTACGTATGTATGTTGTATGTATTTTAAGGAGTTTTCATTCTATTGAAGAAATTGTGCCTCCCCGCTTATGAAGCTTTTGCTTCCTGTGAACTTCATGACACACACTGTCACAGTCTGCAGGAGGTCCCAGTCTCTTTTGTTTTTTTAGATAAGGGACCGAAACTGGAAGGGTGCTCATGGCTAAGATCTAAATTTGCTAAAAATGTCTAAAAAAAGATACATTGCTGTGATGATCCTTACAGTTCTGGGTTACGTTGCTTAACTTTGTCAGGAAGATTCAGAACCATACCATCACATCTGTATAGCACGATGCTTCCAGTACTAGTCAGGTGACAAATTGTGATAATTTGGCAAATGTTTTAATGTAGAACATAACTCTCCCACCCAGATGGATGAACCGCATACAGGCCATACTTAGGAATGTGGGTTCCCCATAATGAATACTGTTCCCTCTCATTGTTTTTGAGGTCAAGTCAAGGTCTCTGAGGTGAATAAAGGTCAAAGTTTTTGTAAACTTTTGGTAACACACACGATAAGTCTAGAATGCCTGGTCTAATAGTTAATTTTGGGATGCAGCTTGTAGGAGTAACGACGAGCATTTGAAAGTCTGGAAACTCGGTTTACACGATACGTCCAGACTGCCTGGTCTGATTAGTTGAAATCTTTGATATGCAGCTAGCTTCCCTATGAGGAATACAAGAACCCTAATTGTTTATTGGTATAGAGCAGGAGTCAGGGGAATGGGTAAATTGGAAAAATTAGATTTTGGCTAATTTCAGCGTATTAACACTATGATCAACCCCACCTGGACGAATGAAGTCATACTTGGTATGTGGGTTCCCAAATCAGTACATTCTCCAATTGTTTGGTGTCATGTCAAAGGAACATCTGATGTCAGGAGGTCGAAGTCTGGAGATCTGTTAACAAATATTTCCAAATGCCTTCGTTGATCAGGGCAAAAATCTGGATGGCTTTGTTTATGGGGAGTTGAAAGTCTTCAAGAATCGGTTTGTGTTTAGTGTGGGTCATCCTTTTTTTGGGGAACATTGTCATTTGGCAAATTTACCTTTATTTATCAGATAATTGATCCCACGAATGATTGAATGGAGCCCATACTTGATTATGTGGGTTCCCATAATAATTACATGATCCACACAATAAAAGTCTGATCTGGAATGCCTGGTTCGATTAGCTTGAAATTCCATCCATCCATCCATCCATCCATCCATCCATCGTTTGACCACCTAAAGTAAGGTAAAATGGCATTGCAGGGCACAATGGCCACAAATGGACAACATCCAACAAGCTACTTCTACACATTTTGGTGCTGATGCTCGATCATATGATAGCCTAACAGCCGTACCTTCGGGTTGTTCAGGAATTTTTAATTGACCTGAGATCTCCCACCCTCTTCAATGATTTTCTCAAATTACTTATTGGTCTTGGGAGAGGGCCCTTGGGGCTGTTAGGGCCCATTTTAGCCTGGTAGGTTCCGGCTAGGCCCTTTTTATTTGTCTCGCCCTGAAATGAATTCGGAAGAGACTGTGGTCCCTACTTTGTCGTGTGTGTGTTATGTTGTGTGTTGTTGTCCACTTTCCTCGTTAGCAGGATTCTCACAAACCGTGAAGCCGATCATGACGAAATTTTGTGTGTAAGCACCGTGTTGGGTGTACACGATCCTGATTAGATTTTTGGCAGCAAGGTCATCAATCAGTTGGGTATTAAAAAGCTATTTTATGTGATTTATTGTTGAAGCTCGGTAGCAAGAGTACGCAAGAACCGTATTTTCTACAGTGATGTAGTTCGGAATGGAGGACCTGGATGACAGGTTAGATTAACATGATAGATTTTCAACCTAAAAAATATGACTAATTAATTGGTCTAATATGCATTAATTTATGCGGAAGTTTTCAAGTTTGTCGAAATTTCCACGAAACTTGACCAATATGTGGTCTAGGTCTACCATGGTTCCCGAGGAATGTAAAAGTGAAGTCGGGGTCACTGGAGGTCATTTTGATGTGTCTAAATTTGCATAAATTTATGCAATTTTTGGAAAGTTTGTTTTATTTCCACCAAACATGGTAGATGTTGATCCACCTTGATCCTGATCATTTAAAGGTACAGCTGGGGTCAGTAGAGGTCATTGTATGTGCCTAATTTGCATTAATTTTTATTTCAATTTCAACTTGGTAAGAATTTCCGCAAACTCAGTAGGGATGGTCCGTTAAAATTCTGGACGATGTGTTTGATGTTCATGAATTTATTTGAATTCCATCATATAAAAGTTTCTGTTAGAATAATTAAAAGAACCGAGGAAACGAGTAAACCATAGCGCCTGAGGCAATTTTACTTCGTTAAAGCGCATGGATGTGCCTATTTGCATAAATCATTCCAATTTCCAACTTGGTAAGAATTTGCCAAAAACTCAGTAGGTATGGTCCGTTAACATTGCCTGAATCTGATGTGATTCGATGTTATTGAATTTGATTGAATTCAATATATAGTAGCGTCTGTTAGAATAAAGGCCATGAGGAACGAAGTAAGGTAAACCAATAGATCCTGTGACAATTTTACTGGCTGTTATAAACTGCCGACAAGCAAACCTTCTCTTCCCAAACCAATTTGATTAGGTTGATTTCTTCCTCTCTTCTGACTGGGGGGATGCGTGCCCAACCACCCCCCCCACCCACCCCCGGAAATGTGCCTGGATTTGCACCATCTTCATTACGGTCTGGGGCTGTGTTGCTATAAATGCAATTATATGCAAAATAGGCAAGTATAGAGAGACAAGGTGGAGGTTTTCCTACAGATATATTTAGGCATAATGACTGCTGCATGGGGATAGGTGTTGGTGTGTGGTGGAGGGGGGGGGGGTGGTGTTTGCTGCTGGCAGGGAGGGGGGGGCTGGTGGCTGTCTCAGGCTGCTTGTAAAATAAAAGGCAATGATAATGAAGGAATTTTGATTTTCAAAGGCATTTCCAAGTTGGATTTTGGGACAAAGAATTGAGTTGACTGAGCGACAAAAACTCTATTCAAATTGGGGTTTTATGGAGAGAGAGGAGGGGGGGGGGGGGGGCAGAGAAGAAGAAAGACAGCAATTAAGGGACTTTTGTAGTAAGAGTCCAAACTTATTGGTCAGTTATTTAGGAATTTCAGGAATTTGTATGTGTCATATTTGAAAATATGTGATGTGTTCGTTTGACATGACAATGGCTGCATGAATGTTGGTTGTTTTGTGTAGTGACTAATAGAAACCACGATCGCGCAACAAGGCGAGACACTTTTGGCGAAGCTTGTTTTCGTAATTGCTTCTCTAGCATTTTTGGGCAGGACTGCGTAGCCTCGTGCTAATTAAATCTATACTGTTATTACTTATTAAAGTTCACTTTCGAGACGTTATTAGACTCCCCCCCAAAGTGTAGTGTGATCGAAGGTACAGATATTGCAAACTGAATATAACATTTCATTGTTCATTGAGGTCTGGAGGAACTTCTTGGGAATGAGAAGATGTATAGTGACTCACGTGACCAGCAAAAACTAACTTTTCGCCTGACAAGTTCTTTTTTCGGAAGTTGGACCAATTGCAGGGGGTGAATCGGAGATATATGATCTTGCAAAGTGAAATAAAAATTCATTGGTCTAGAATCTAGAAAACATGAATGTCCAAAAGGAACTTCCTTGGTAACGTCCAAATGATATAATGATTACGATCCCAACATCTCCAGGGTGGCAGGCCAACGCTCTACAATGTGCCATCCACAGTGTGTCTGGGGGGGGGGCATAATATAAAATGTGCACCCCCCCCCAAATAATGCAGACATAAGAAAGACAAATCATATACATGAGGAATATGAATAACGTTGATAATATTAATATATATGATGGGCTCCTGACATTATTCGTGAATGATTGAGAACGAATAAAAAATTGAATGATTTCAGGTGAAATTGAGAGTAATAGTCCCTCTTCACGGACCACTTTCTTGTGAAATCAGCAAAAAAAAAAAATGTCAATTCAATGTAGTAAGATACCTGTTTACTGTTACATGCTTGTGTGAGTGAGGTCAGTTACTCCTCTCAGTATTCAGGAAAATTACTAAAAGGGCTGGATTCTACCGACGTCACACATCGGTGATCATATTTGGCTCCTGATATTGTCAATGAGCTGCAGTTGGCTTGTGTTCCCTGAATTCAGTTGTCGTTTGTCCTGATTCATTTAATCTTTATCTCGTGACCTGAAAGTGAACTTAGTTCAGTTCAGTTCAGTTCAGTGAATAAGGGTCAGGAAGGACTAATTCCTCATAAACGACCCCGAAGACACAACACCCCAGGAAAGAAAAAATGAACCAAAACGCGAACTAAATAATACGCCCTGATTCCTGGAAAAAGAAATCAAAGGACTGTTCTTGAACGCATGTCACAATCTTAGAGCCAAACAACCATTTTCAGGAGACATTCCCACTCATTGATCACTCTCGGCGGAGAAGACATATTTCCGACTGTCCATTCTGCAGCGCATATGACGGGAAACCAACAAATACAACGTGACTCTGATGAGGCAGTGATTTGCTGAACAGGAAATATCTTTTATTTTTTTTATTTGTTTTATGTTTGTTTTCTTTGACCAGCCAAGTC
Source organism: Sclerodactyla briareus (assembly GCA_026419785.1). Classification (NCBI taxonomy): domain Eukaryota; kingdom Metazoa; phylum Echinodermata; class Holothuroidea; order Dendrochirotida; family Sclerodactylidae; genus Sclerodactyla; species Sclerodactyla briareus. Next base: position 185,697 of record JAODTK010001721.1, on the reverse strand, counting down.
CAGCTAAGGGACGAGGCGTGTGAAATGCTATGGAGGATATTTTATTCATTTAAAAATGGAAATGTATTTATAAGAAGGTTATATTTATGTACAGTGCATATTTCTAATTTGTTTTATCTATTATTCAACAAGTTGACCGGAGGCAATAAAACACAAATGACACAACCACTAATTGGAAGTTGGACGGGGCCCGAAGCAGGATGAGACAATGGTTCTGTGTGTGCGAAGAAAACCATGCAGAAGTCCTCGAAACAATGACCCAATCCCCAGTATCTGTCCATCATTTATTCATCCGATTCCATCCTCATCTATCCATCTGTTCACTATTGATTCAAGTTGCTACTCCTGCACATCCTTTGATGGACAATGATGACACACGCCGGGACCCGCCCGAGGTCACTCAGGGACTGAAATACGCGACTCACAAGTCACTGGATAGTTTGGTTATTCTTGGAAGCTCGGACGCTCACTGTTGGGCTGATGGATTACAGTGACGGATCCAGGATTTTGCGAAGGGGGGGGGGGCGGGAGGTTGACTGCGAGGAAAGGAAAACCACTAAGCGGAGCGCCACCAGGGTTGGGCCAGGCCACAAAATTTTTTGGGTTTTTATTTAAAAACCCCAGTTAGTTGGAAAATGGGCACGTCCGTTCTAAGCGGTAGTTCATAACCTCAAAAGATACACGTTTGTCGAGATTATAATGGCTTTTTAAATTTACTACATACCCTTTCCCAGGTGGGATGGCTAGGCTAAACTGTTACTGTGGCACCCACGCCCTAAGATATTATGTCGTCATAAATTGAAAAAGAAAAGTTTTTTTGATATGAAACGTCAGAAAGAAAATATAGCGGAGCCCCCTTCAAATCCGCCCCTGGGAAGGGCCATGTTATGGCACCAAATCTCTCCATATTTAGGGTACAACAAATGATTATTAGGGTATTATTGGGTGGCTTCCAATGCGTTATAACGATGAAGAAGATGGATTAAATTACATTTAGAACAGCGCAGTTCTTCTGACGAACAACGAGTACTTAACAACAATACCATCAACTATAGACTATCGCAAAAACCAATTTTGTGAGCTGCTGAGTGGTCTATTGTATTCAGTGGCCTAGCCAGAGATTTTTCGGTTAGGGGGGCCAAGGGGGTGCCGGGGTCTTGAAGTGGGGGGGGCAAGGCAGGTGATGTTCAATATGGTGGCCATCAAACCGGAGCGCCGCTAGGGGTTGGAGAGGAGCGTACTAGATATATTTGGTTGAGAGACCTCCCAGATTGACCGGAAATGGAATTTCTCGGTATATGTTAGAAAAAAAAAATCTGAATGATGCTACCATTTGGTGATGTAGCGAAACACCGATAAGAGGTCCTGTACGAAACACCTTAACGTTTAGTACTAAGGCGACCACTTTTTGCAAGTAGTAATCCTGAATATACTGGGGTTTTTTTTTTTTTGGGCAAAAAACCATATATTGTTTGATAATGACACTGATGAAACTAATATACAGCACAATTATACCTTTTAGGCGGCAGACACGCATTGCAGTTGTGGCAGGCATTTAAAAAAAAAAAATCCGAAGTTGCCTGGATGCCGTTAATGGACAAAGATTGATTCCGCACTGCGCATAGGAATTTGACCATCTATACATATCCGTAATTTTTCGGATTTGCTGATTCTACCCAAAGATCATACTATAATACAGGATGAAGACAATGAACAATTGAAGTGTCATCTGAGATCACTAGAGGGATAACACTTGCACACAACAGTACACTATCAATTGTCCAGATCAAGGCTAAATCGAGTGTTCGACAGCGTTCTTAGGGGAAGGTACAAGAAATAGATATTACTTTATTTGCTTTGGTGTGCGTACTAGGGTCATTTCGAAAGGAAAAAGAGAATTTATTACGCCAAAATCATATTAGCCCAGAAGCTTGTCCACAAACGCCTGATCAAGCTTGAAATGTTTCCTACTGAGTTGGAGAGGTCAGTGTGGTAGAATGAGGGCAATGTTTAGAGGAAATTATGAAAAAGTTTCAATTTTTGGTATGTATAAATACGATAACACGATCCCACCTACATGCCATGCATTGTTTATATCATCCCCCATGGTGAGTAAGAGTGATTGTGGCATCTTATAGCACACTACATTGACCAGGCGTGGATACAGATTTCCCCAAGGGGGGGGGGGGGCTATATTCGTGCTGTGAATCGAGCTTCCCGGGCCCGCCCCCTGGAAAGCTGTAAGAATCCGATGCTCTCTAGTGTAATCTGAAACTCATTTGGGAACTGTTTATTGTGATTTTGGTAGACAAGATGCCTAGAAATTATCAAGACGATTCACAAATTATACTTTGCATCATAAACAGGACGTCTGGGATATTATTGGACCTAGCTCATGTAATGTCGCCCTTATGATGTAGGTGTGCTTTTCTGTCACTTCTGTGTTACAAGATCACAGAACAGACCCCCCAATGGGTGCGCAGTACACATCGTATGAGCACGCAGCGCGAAGTCCTTTCGGCATGGGCCCAGGGCCCGCTCCTCAGGGCCCTGGCAGCTGTAGATTCTGTGCCTATAATGCAATATGAAGCTCATTCGGAACATTTATTGTGATTTGGTAGACAATGATTCTAGAAAATTATCAAGACAATTCATATAATTTTGTGCCCATAGAACATTGTCTGTGTGACATCAGCACAGGTTACAGGCCGGCCGTTCGCAGTGCAAAGAATCCCGAAATGAGCAATCTAAACAGGTGAAACCGTATAAGGGATGTTCAAGTTGACGATATTCACCGGACTAATACAAAAAACGGGGGGAGGGGGCTGACACGTAAAAATGACATATTGGCTGAAAGGGGGGGGGTGGCGTGAAGCTGTGTAAAAAGCCCCCCCCCCCCCCCCTTGGATCTGCGTCGGTTGACACTCTTGGATGGATGAAGCAGCGCTCATACTTTTGTTCCCCATGATGAGTACATGATTCATATTGATTGGATGTCATCTGAGGTAAACAGATGCCAAAGTCTTGGGACACGATAAGGCATATGGTTTTGTCTATGAAGGTTGGTGTGCAACTTCCTTATCGGGAGTACAGAAGAACCCTATTAAGTATTTTTAAGTAGACCGGGGTTCCCTTTGGTCAAAAAAATAGGAATATTTGCCAAAGGACGGAGGACTGTCTAGAAATAAATACGCGCGTCAGCGCTTCAAAAATTGTTTAAAGTAGGGTACTTTTCTGATCAGTTAAAACATCCTTTGACCAATTTAGAGAAAAACTAGTCACCCTTTCTCATCAAATTCCTCCATTTTTATCCACCCCTCGTCAATAACCGTATAAAAAAAGTACAAAATTTCAGAAGGGGGTGGGGCCACCTGACCCCTAAATCCGCCCATGGATAGCGGGTAATCATGGTCATTTCTTTATACTTAATCAGCATCCACCCCATCCACTAGTAAATCGCGCCCTTCTGACCACCGCTAGGGAGAAGCGGCAATAAGTAAGCATTTGGGGAGCGTGACCCTTTTCCACAAAAGGATTACTGTTGAAAGTCAAGTGGTTGAAAGTATTCAATTATTAGGGGGACACATCATTCCCCAAAGATCGCCACCCCATGAGGCTAGGTTAGCTTGACATTTCAACTCCCCATAAAGGGGACTACACTGTTGCCTGGAATGAATGTCACTTTATTCTGACCGTGAGCTGGCCGTGCGCCAAAATTAATCTGAAAAACCATGACGCCGATTTCAGTAGGTCCAATTTAGGGACACGTTCGCTAGAGGGGTGGGGATGGGAGGGGTTTAGCTTTCCAAAAGTATCAACATTCTGGGGTATGGTGTTATCACTAGTGTTATCACTGCATAGGGGTCGATGTCAATGTAAAACAGTACGTTTGTAATCTTGTACCAAACCAACTTTAGATGGGATATGGCATAAGAAACCTTCAAAAGTGATTCACAACAATTGAGGAAGAATTAATTTATTTCTTAAGTGAATACCTTTTTCGTCTTCTGTATCACGGCCCGCAGAAAAGAAAGAACTGCAGCATTTACTGCATGGGGTCCATGGGCGGCATTTGCATCGTTCCCTCCGTACGTGCTGTCATGGGTCCTTCGAAATTCTCAAGAGAGACTTAGAATATACTCAACAAACAAGAAAATGCTAGGAACCCCAAATGGGATGTTGGGGTTTTGAGAGTCCTGTTTTCACCTGTGCTGTTTAAGCAGGACCATTGCCTTAAATTATAAGAAAATTGCCAAATGATGCGGGCCCGAAAAAAGGGGTGAGTCAGAGGAGTTAATTTATCTAGACATAGAAAGTTCTCATTCTTGAAACGAAAGAGTTCTCAAACAGAGTTTCGAAATTATGACAATCATCTAAATTGCCCCCCCCGCAAACTTGTTACTGCCAAAGGGGAGGAATCTTTTAATTTTTGTCACTTTGACATATCGGCTTGAGTGGGACTTACCAAAGACCCGCCCTTCCAGTATTTATAGGATTGGTAAAGTAGAGCATTCAGAGGACGTGTCTTTAATCCAGATGCTCAGGATTTGTAGTAGATTATAATTTCAATGGAAGACCCGACAGATCAGCGCTGCAGTATACTGTTGATTGTATCATGACTACCAACTTTGTGAGACAAAACGTCCATTTTTCAAACCACAGATAGGCACATCAACGTCAGAAGCAGTTTTCACGCTCCGCGGTACGAGTAGGTAGGGCGCTTCGCATCATTAACCTCATGCAGACAAAATATTGTCTCTTGAACCACGACCGGTCAACAATTGTCAGCTAAAAAAAAATTCTCCAAAAATTTGAGAAGCAAAGGATAAAGCCCTTCCCATGGAGCCAGAAAGAAAAAACCTTATACGGACGTGTATATTTCGGAGATGTTCACGTCCGCTACACGTTCAACTAATGCCGTGCGCTCGCCCCCACTGTAATTCTTCAAATAGTTTATTCCCATACTGCAAACCAACATCATTTCATGGAATTTTGAAGCTGTCTCACCGCAATATTCGACCACTGACCAACGTCCCGGGCCTACCGTATTACTGGAAACGGGTGTTATGCGAATTATTCAGGTGCAAATTAGGAGGCATCTCTATTGCCGACCCGCGCATATTTTTAGAGTTAGTAATTAAACGTTTTTTAGTACTCTTTCGTCACGCCAACTTCACCTCTGCATAGGAGTGCAGTACAGCATGCCCCGGACTTGATGTACCATGGATCTTAACTAACGTACGTACAAAAATGAGGGTTGCCAATTTTTCAGTCCCACAGATCTCTATATGACGACCTCGGTTCAGGCCTAATCACACGACCTCATGTATTAATTTAGCGGACCTTACACTAGCACCTATTGAATTCATCTTATTTCACATTGCAAGCACCACCACTCGCTAATAAAATAATAACCAATCATTTGCTGGGACACCAGGAAAATAGTTGGTATTTTCCTGCGTATTGCCAGTACATACATCGGGCGGGTATTGATATCGATATCGTGACCTTGTATCGTGAGTTTGATCGGCGATCTTGATATGATCGTAATATCTAACTTGTCACGCTAAAATGTTTGAAACATGTGGCGCGCCACGGTGTTCAAAAAAGAAAATGTTAAAAGCTGAAAATATTGCTATCCACGCGCGATATGAGCTTCCGTTTTGAACATGTTATATATTTATTTGACATGCTGCATATTTTCTAGCGCTTTTATTTTCTCTCGACATGGGAAATATTTTCAATACACGCTATAATATTGTCTGACATGCCTCAAAAAAATCTTCGACATGCTTGAATGAAATTTTTCAAAACGCTATAATATTTTATTGACATGCTAAAAGTGTTCTCGACATGCTGAAATATTTTTACTGATTTATGAAACAGATGGCGCCTGGTATATTGTGTCTCGTGTTATCGGTGTATTGTAATTTATTCGGCAAAGGGCCTACGGAAAGATAGCTTCTAGTCAATGAAGTTTACCCTGAGAGGGTAAATACAATAAATAAAATAAAATAGCCCTAACAACAGTATAGGAATAGGAATCTCAAATGGAAGGGAGAAACAGACAATTCACTCAGTGTCCACTCAATACATTCAAATCAACAGCTCTTTGAATTACGGACACAGTATCTCTGACAGCCAACAATAATTATTACTGGGATGTGCCCGCGTATGGAAGGCCCAGCTTTTATCCATGGGTAAATTTTGCTAAATTGTTGTGCGTGCCAGCTATCACTGTCAGTAAAATACCCCGAGGGCTGTGGGAACATCACATGATGATAGCTGAGTCGTTTATTCTAAGAACACAATCTGAAAATACGATTATTTTTTTTCCTTCGAATGTGAATTGATGCGAAATTACTGTACTGTGGTTCCTGATACTCATGACAGACGTAGATCCAATTGCCTTTTAATTGTTATACACACCCAAGGAATGGCATGGTTAGGTGGTAACACTCCATCAGCATCCAGTAACTCCAGCCATCAGCCTGAACCTAATGTGTATTGCCACCACACGTACTGCCATCTCCTAGTTCCAAACTTCATGTTCTGGTAGTCTCTTGGCCCAGGGTCGTCCCACAGTAAAAAAAAAAAAAAAAAAAAAAAAAAAAAAAAAATTAGAGGGCCAGGCCTCACCACCAGCTCCATGGACAACATCTACGTCAAGCATTGAGCCAGTAGCAAGCTTAACAGGATCTTCGGATATCCATCAGGTGAGACGAAAGTCACCTGGTGTACGGATGTGATCACGAGACGTGAGAAGATATGGCTACTCATTGGCAGATATCGGAATGCCAAGTTGGAGGATGTGATGAAGGCCTGGATATTTCTCATCCAACCGGAGAAACAATATATATATGCTTAGAAGGACTTGTCTCTGTCATTTCCATACAAAGACTGTCCTCAGGATTATCCAAAATACTGTAACCAGTTTTAAAAAAAAGGGCGAAATTCACAGTAATATATTTCCTGCTTCGAAGGAATGTTGTGACAAAATAATTAGGAGTGCATTCTCATCCATCCGCATTTCCACGGGCAGTAACAAAACAAAATCCCCTGCGAAAACGTAACGAGTACAAATATTTTATTACCGGTAATTTCTTCCATGGAACAAAGCTGGGAATGTCGATGTTGATATTCTTCCCTTAGCTATTTATTACAAACGTATCCTGTCTTATCAGATCCACGCTGATGTGTGCTGCGTAACTTTACCTATGCTGTGTAGGCTACCTCAAGTCCATGAAAACTCGCTGTCATTCTGTCTGTCACACCACATGTTCGTGTACCACCAACCGCACTGGCAGGCCTCTCCGATGATGATCCACACACCAAGGGGGATCTAACCCACCTGAAGGGGGGGGGGGTTTGAATTAAAAATTTTGACCTATATATACTACTGTATTAAATGGGGCGCCACCATCGGTTGCGCGGGCGTGCCCTAAAATTTTGTTGAAAAATTTGAGCCTCTCAGATCACCCGGAAAAGGCCTTTCCAGCTGCGAAAGGGGCGAAAGGGCTCGATAATCGTCTTATTTATTATCAAAATACTAGTATACATACTATATTTAATTTTTTTAATTTTTGGGGGGGGGGTTATCAATTTTTTTCTTCTTTTCGGGGGCAAATCCCTTTGCAACGATCAAGTGGTTAATAGGGGGACCTATGAGGTTAACTTGTATATAAACTGGCCATTGGAAGACCCCAGTTAGAATGAAAATATGGTAAGTGACATATACAGGAAACGCGGTTTCGTATTTGGAATAATTCCTTATAGACATACTTATCGTATATGCGATAACTAGAAATCAATCTAGTTAGCTGTCTAGCTTTCGATTTTGAGATCGCTTGTCTTTCGATATAACGATACGGAAGCTAGCTGACATAGGTGACGACAGTGTTTCTGGGGCTGTCTAGGAAATTTCAGTTAAGAAGAGGGCGCGAAATATGTTGACAAGAAGGGGTGCAGGATTACTGTTGCACTATCTAAGCGGAGCGCCACCACGATTTGGCGCCCAGCGTACAACATGGGCGCCGAAACGGGGGGAAGGGACATATTTTTTTTCCCCACAAATATTCGAATACTGCTCCCGTTGACTTTGTGTTTTCCACACACTTTTTTTTTAAAATGGCCAAGAAAATTCGTGGCTTCGCAAACCTCCCCAAAAATGGCCGGAAACGGCCCTTCCTGGGTGTTCTAAGTTAATGTACCCAGGATGTTCTGGGAGGTGTCTAGAAAATTTTGCTCTCTGGAGTTTGGACGTGGCTTAGAAGACGCTAAAAACAATAAAAAAAATTCCAACAATTATCATGTCATCCTTTATGATCAGTATCGAAATGAATGACAAGTTCATCTACATATCATCCATTCACCATGCATGAACAAGGTCATGCTGCACCAGTCATTTGTCCAATCTCTCAAATAAAATTGAGTAGCAAAAGAGGTGCCTTGGGAATTGGTATCACCAGACTTTTATTCTGGGGGAACAAGGGGGGTACAGAATTTGACGGGGGAGGGGAGGCACCAAATTCACATCTACGCTGAAGCGCCACCATCGGTTGGCGCGGAGCGTACTAGAAAATGGGGGGTTTACGAGCGCCCCAGATGGCCGGGGGGGCAAGCTAAAAATGTATATGCTGCGTGTTTTCAGCACGAAAATTGCATAGGGCGCTGTACCTACTGTAGGCATTACTACAGGTTGCCCTAGGATGTGAGGGGGGGGGGGACAAAGGGGTGATAACATGGAATTACGATTACAATAGAACCCCCGAAGGGGGCAAGGGCGCATTTTCCTGGATGGGTGGGCGCAAATCCACAACCAAAATCGTGACGGGGGGCAAACTTGCCTCTAGTCCCCCCCCCCTGTATCCGCCAATGCCACACAAAGTCATTACCAATCCTTTGGCGAAGAGTCGCTTCAGTCTAATTAGTCATTCCCAATAATTCCTTGACACAATTCAGGATTCATACTCATTGCCTTACACCCGAAAAACGGATTCAGTTAGGCCTACGGAATAGGCCCTAAATACGGAATTAGGCCCCTACGTCACTGTTTACTAATACCTTGCTACTACAGTGTTATATACGTGTTTTACAGCATAGATCAGATTCATGAAAAAACGCCGTTTGCCCTAGGCTTTGCGGTTTTTATTTATACTATACTTTGGGCCATTTCAGCACAAATTCTGATTGCGTCCGGAATATAACACGATATATACAAAGTTTGACGACGTTTCCGATGGCTGAAAAGTCACTCACCAGTCGTATATTGCGAGGAGTCCAAAACGATCACGTCGTAAATCCATACAGAACTCGCCCCTTGAACCGAGTGAATAACTAATGACCCTCCTTAACTGACAGGTGCCACATTCTTGTGGTTCCTACTGCGGACTGGGGGAAGTTATTCTATCAACATGAAAATGATTGAATTATTTAGATTCCTCATTTTCATCGTCGTAATTCGAGTTCGTGGCAAATAGTAGACGAAATAATAAAACGTTTCAATGATCAACATCTGTTCAATTTCGACTGAAAACGGACAGACTCAAATTACGTGATCCGTCCAAAGTTTGAAAAGTGGATAGTTGAAATATTTCGTTTGGCGGATGATGATCCGTATTTTAGTTTCCTGTGGAATTTTCTGAGAATTAAAATATGTATCCCATACTATTTCAGCCAGACATTCAATTTGGTCAAGTATTAGCCTCTCACCGCGCTGTTTCGTGTTTTCACCCTCAAAATCTGTTCCAAACAGATACAAGATGAAACCACTTAAAAGGTCAAATACCAACTGGTCCAAGGGGTCTCCCTTGGGGAGAAGCGATTTGATTTTTGTGTCCGTGAACCGGCCGATCGGCCAGTTCACTTGCCAACGTTCAAGGGGCTGAAATTTCTAATGCACTAGGAAATTCCAATGCGTTAGAGTCGGAAACTGTAAACTCCGTCGGATACGGGCTAACCGAGATGACTTTTACGATACAGGAAATTTAGTTATAATCATGGTTTCATAGCAGTGTGATGAGATTCTCTTGATTAATGCGTCATGTCGAAGAATTCTTTTCTCCCCTAATAATAATTTTTTTGGCAGAGAAAAGATGCATATTCTCTTTTTAATTGAAACGTAGAAGAATTTGAATATCAAATGCTAATCAGAACGCATAGGACCATTTAGTGTATTCACAGCACACATACCTGTATACAGGGAGCCTCAGACGGGGGTCAACTGGAGTGCACCGTTATCAGTATTTGCTTTACTGTAGATATTCATCCATGACGACTTTAAGAGATATGGAATCAATATGCGCGTACGGCCCATGCTTGATGGTAATGTTGCTGTCCATATCCGTAGCATGTCGTGCACGAATGACGTACCGCGCGCGAGTAAACTTTTTGCCTGCTGGTGTCGTGTGCAAAATATGAACGTGTGCAAATAAAAACCGTAGCCGATTATGCGATATGTTGCATTGAAACAGCGTTGGCAAAATGATTCAAAATCAATTGAGACGATTATCACGATCGTTACTTAAAATTCTTGGCGTTTGCCTCCTAATTCACCAACATTTTTTGATAGGCTGCACAGATTATTGCCTAACACTCCGATATGTCTTTGATATGCTGATGTTACTTTTTGACGTGTTGATTTTCTTGTTTCTGATTTGACTGGTCTGATATTAGAATTTTGAGTGCACTGAAGGCTGAACAAAACTTCCCAGTGTAGGGCACCAGTAAAAAATGCAGTTGTCTTTCATTACTTTACAGTAATGTAAGAAATCACAACAAATCTAATTTAGTTCTGTTTCTCATAACTCCAATGAGTTTTTTTTTTTTTTTTTTTTTTTTTTTTTTGCTGACAATGTAACGTCCAGCGTAAACATTTACTTTCCATATTATCGAATCCCCACATTTTGATTGGTTGTTTTCAAAGCACAATTACAGCAATCTATTTAAGTTTGTTTTTTGCAACTTAGCATTACCACATATGGTATTTACGAAATGGGATTCCTATCATTAGGTGAAGGATCATTCCCTTTAGGTAAGGCATCCTCTCACCACCACCATCTTCAGCAGAAATTCCCACTGCGAAGCTTACAGCGACATATTCTCTGTATTATACGCAAACTGCATTGCCCTCCAGACAAAAAGGCATCGCGCGAAGAGCAGCCTGTAGCCACACTTGAAGAGTTGGTGAGGGGCCAAACTTCGGTGGGGATGAAGTTATTGATGCAGTAAAATGGTCCAGTTATAACTATTACAACTAATTGTCACTCGACAGCATTTGCTTAACCCTACGTTGTTAGTAGCATGGGGTGGTATCCTCTCCAACACTTATTGTTCACAACTTCTAGTAATATAACAAGATGCTCATCACGAAGCGAGTCATGTACAGGTATGCCAAACTATTTCATATTGGCACTTTTCCTCCAACCCCAGCACCTGACGTAGTTTTGTTAAGTCACAGCGGATAGGTCCTTCTAAGTATCGTACATTATCTGTCATATATTAATCACCCCTATAACTCGCCATTGACCAACCCGCAATTAAGTCTTTAATTCTGGGTCCTCGAACTCTGGGTTTAAATAGCAGCGCATAAGTGGCTTTTTTCGATCTGTGGACATGTAATTGTTAACCCGATTACCATGCATGGGTGCCTTTATCCTGATATTCATGCTCCCGCACAACGGCAATAGTCCTTGTACCTGGCAATCACATGATAACGTCTCGCAACAATCTACAATATGGCCAGTTGACCGGCAAAATCAATTAAACATTTTCACAGTACATGCGTCCGACCAATTTCACACTTGGCATATTATTGTGATGGTGTTCAGTATTTTATATCGGTTGATATAGTGGACGTTTTTATACGTGACGTCACGTCATCGTCGCCGTCGCTTTTATTGCCTATAGCTACCATACGATAATGTTTTTTGTTTTTCTTTTTCGATGCATCATAGCAACCTTCACAGCACCGTTAATATGTACAGTACTATGTTCCAAATGTTGGAAAGGCAATATGATATTTCGTCCTTCAGACGCCTTTTCAGGTAGGCGTGGAATATCGACAGCATGTTCTACAACCCCCGATGGGTGTCTGGGTGTGATATAGATTACAATAGAAGTTCCAGCATATTGTTACCAGAAACATTCCGCTGTGGCGCCATAATAGTGTTAGACGGAAACGAGTCACGAGGAAATTATGTGTGTATGCCGTAGGCCTTCATATAATTATGCCAGATGAGTGAGAAAGATGAGAAATTAGTGTCATTCAATAGCTTGTATAGTTGATTCAAGCATGAAGCATTGAAACTAGGGTGGGTCTATGGGGAGACTCCCGTCGTAACGACATAAAATAAAAATGCAAACATTAACGGGCGATGGACGCAAAAATTTCGCTATGTTCGCCCCCATACGGGAACTAAAAAGTCAAAATTTCCAAATGAAACTTCAAGGATGTTGTGTTATGTATTCTCTAGGTCATTGGCTCCTCAATGGCGGGATGATTTTATAGAAATTAACAAAAAAGACCTTACTGGAGCGCTTCCCCTGCCAGCTGGCGCCATTCGGCGGGCACTGGCGCGAGACGGCGAAGGCCGGACAGGACGAGCGTGAACCTGGCGGAGAGGATCGTCTTTCATCTTCGGAATCTCATTTGGTTTCTGAATTGAACTCAACCTATGAGATCTCACTGAACTGACTGATGCTGCTTTAGGGCTTTCTACTGTACGAAAACTGAATGTGCGCTCACTGGTAGTCGTACTTCGATGTAGCAAGAGTTTCTTTTTGGTTGTTTTAAACCGACAATATCTTTGATCCAATTGACGGACACATCAGATCTGGTGAGAGACCTAGGGTATGCCTACCCTCGAAGGCAGTTGTGATGGTTCTCACTGTATATATTAATTACGTAACCAGACAAATGGCTGCTGTGATTGGTAAGTAATAGCCTGCCTAAACCATACTTCAACCTGCAAATTCCGTGGGTGAAGACCAGTGTGAGGTAATCTATTATCAGTCAGAGATAAATATATAAAACGAGGGCGCCTGCTCATTACGGAATCAAGAACGTTTAGTCTTTGGTGGGTCTGTTCAGTCTATGTAGAGCCATTTTACGAGTATAAATTCCACATTCTACCCATATCCCTGCACGGCTGGTCTTGCACCGACAGAGCAGACCTGATGCAGACATGTGGAGAAACCTTTGTTGACAGTGCTGGCTAAAAGTAGGGCTGGATATTGGATAGTGAAGGCCACACATATTAAACGAACGCGTAGGTCCTATATAGCGTCAGTCAAGCTATCAGTAATAATTCTTCCCGTCGTTCCTGGGGTGGCCGATGTGGTTTTGAAACGGCCAAACAATCACGGGTGCCCATAGTGACTGAAAAATATCTTAAACTCAAGAACTGCAACCTAGTGCAACAAGATGCAATCTTGACCTCCCACTCCCACCCCCCCCCAAAAAAAACTGCGTAGTAATACAGTTGTATCGCCGAGGATAGGAGATGCCGACATATGCGGCCATGAACCTCACAAAGGAGGTGCACGGGAGTGTGGGGAGAAAGTCCTATTGTAGGTATAAATATCGAACCCCCCCTCCCCCCTACCCCCTCCCGTCCCCCAACCCCCCCCCCCCATTCCAATCACACGTGGGAGGCGATGAGGAGGCAGCGCTAGTGAGGTTCTATTTTCGGCTCTACAGGATATTATAAAACCTATGCATTGTGGTATATCTCCTGAGCAAAGTAGGCAATCTATGGCGGCTAATAGGAATTTCAGAGGATAAAATTGTTTTTCTGGCGATAAATAGACTATTTAGCCAAAATTTCACGATAAAGATTGTAAAATATTAGCGGGGACAACATACTAATTTTGAGAGAATATGCACAGCTGACTAAAGAAAATAATCGAAAAGTTTTTCCAATACAAGCCAACACAAAACTGCCCCCTGAATATCCAGCATGCATCAAACTATCCCACAATGCACTGCAACATGCTATTTGCGAAAAGGTCTATGTGAAGTTCCCTACCGTGGGCTAGGCAATAGGCCCCAAGTAGACTATATTCGCTATAGCTGTTAGGCCTGGGGCCTATGCTAGTATGACTGGTGCGTAAAAGATGAATTCACACTGCTAGCCTGACAACCGCATGCTATGATAGGCTAAATTGGCATGATGGTATCAATAAGTGTAGCCGTGTCTACCTGGATGCATGACAGTAATGTTAATAATTAGGGGTGGGGTCAGGGTTAGATTCCAATTCAGATGTATAAACCAAAATCTTAATCTTTAACCAACACCTGATCCTAGCCTCTAAACCTAACGCTTGATCCTCACTAAACTTCGCGAGTGCACCCCATGGCTGACCCCCCACCCCATGGGCCACCCCACCATAGGGTACCCTTCAGTGAATCGTTCCTAAACTACCACTATTGTTACCATATCACACGTTTGCTATCGCAACCATCAACGTATATATATAGTGAAATGGTAAACTGACTACAATACCTCATCCGGACCGATGAATTAAATGAGGCATGCAAGCTGAACATCGGATTAGAGTTATATGACTGATATAATTATGAGCTTGTTCCAATTGAGTTCACTTCTGTTCCAATTCCCTCCCTCTCAAAATATGATATTCATTCTCAAATGAAGCTATTTCAATTCAAGGCCTTGTATTGTGGATCAATGGCTTAAGTTAGCCAACAGTGGGTTGAATAATAATTATTTTTCTATTCAGGTTGGAACGGTTAGGATCAGATCTCTTATTCCAGATGTATAATCCCGAATTTTATCTTGCCAACACCTAAACCTAACCCCTGATCCTGACTACCTTAATCCTACCCCTAATTCCTACCCGGTAAAACAGTAACAATAATCCATAACATCCAGGTACACAGGGGATAACATAATAAATCGTTACCGCAATCAGCCATGGGAAGCCTCCGTAGCGTGATAGCTGACGTTCACACCCGCCTATGAGTACCAGCTCCGGTTTGTCTGCTCTTGATTTGAAGATGTGTATCAACCAATGGGAGAATCACTTGAATTCTCGCCTCTGTCCCCCCCCCCACTCAAGTTATGTCTGTCTAGTCCAGTGGAGGTGGGGTATCAAATGATGTTTTTCTCTCCCCAAATTCCAACATTATGAGAAAATTCACTAGAAGTAGAGTTGAAATCTGTATTCTGAGACTTTTTGTCTTATCACACTTCACTTATGAACCATCTCAGTCATCCAGTCGCCAGATATTTTAAAGAAAAACTTCAATGTTGCCCCAATAGTGGTCTCTCTAATTCAATTTTTCTTCAAATTTTCCCTGATGCAAGGAAACAGTAATAATTTGTTACTTCCTGCCTTGTAGGAAATCTCAAAGTTAGGGTTATGTTTGTACTCATCCCGAAACATCGTGAACAACTGAGAAATGGGCAAAAATGACTTTTTCCCAAATTGGCCTTTTTACTTACCCTGAAGGTCATGATTTGAAGACATATGTCCAATTGGAGAGTAAGCGTGTGTTTCATGACTATTTAGGAGTGCAAAATTTGACCATGTTAGGCCAGCTTAAAGTTGAGATATTTGCGAGAAACCAACAAAAGTCGACGGACACGCCAAACGCACACCATCTCACAAACACACTAACACACACACAAAGGACACCTTCGCGAGTGCACCCCATTGCTGGACCCCCCGACACCCATGGGCACCCCACCATAGGGTACCCTTCAGTGAATAGTTCCTAACTACCACTATTGTTACCATAGCAACCGTTGCTATGGCAACCATCAACAGTATATATAGGTGAAATGGTAAACTGACTACAATATCTCATATGCCCTTCAGGACCGATGAGATAAAAACAGATTGGGCGCCGCTAGATAACCAGAAGGTAAAACGATGGGGCGAAACATTTCCCCGTCTAATTGTTATTTTCTAATGACCGTTGAAAGCTTCTGTCGTTGATTTGATTCGCTAATAGTTTTCTGTTCGCCAAGTCCAATCGTAGCGACCGGAAACTCCTATGTTACATAGTCTCTGGTTCCTTGCATATGTATAGTGGGTGAATCTCTCCATTCACGTCATATTTCCATCAATCAATCAATCAATGTTCATATGAAATATTCAGCGATGTGATTAATTGACAGCTGTTTCTTCGCCCCGTGGACGTTAGCCTGTTGACGTGGACGTGTGCACGGTGTCCAGATTCTTAATGCCAGGAACTTCTGGCGCAGCTCGTGAAACGCCACAGCTATTTAGTAACTTGTGGTTCAGGGATTTTTTACTCAAATTAGTTCCGTCCCCTCATGCCCGGGAGCGCAACCAATGAGGGAGGGGTCGCGACATACAACTTTCGTAGGGGCATCCATATAAACCGTCTTTTGCCCACGCAAGGAATGTTCATGAACGCTTCAGACCCATTCCACCGCAAACGAGTGGTTGCGCGCCCTGTTCTCTGCAGTCGTACTATGACTCCCGTGTTCTGAAAGTGTTTCCTGTAGTGGTGGTGTTTATGGCAATCCATACTCCTCGATATCCAATCCTGTTTGGAACGAACCCCCCCCCCCCCTCCCTCCCGAGCAAAGCCCAATTCAATAGGCAGATCACACTCAGAGGGGGATCAGTGACTGGTCCCGCTCTCAATTATTCATCCTGCACACCCGACACTTACTCTAGAACACATACGTTGGGGAACTCACTGGCAAACGCGCGTGACGTTGGGTGGAAGGAAGGGCGCGAAAGAAGGGTAGGCTGGTGGTTGTACCAACGTATGCCTATATGAAATGGACTGATATTTGCCCGACGTATGCGAGTATATCAGCCAGTG
This sequence comes from Sclerodactyla briareus, assembly GCA_026419785.1. NCBI lineage: Eukaryota > Metazoa > Echinodermata > Holothuroidea > Dendrochirotida > Sclerodactylidae > Sclerodactyla > Sclerodactyla briareus. The sequence goes on along the minus strand of JAODTK010001721.1, from coordinate 168,875 downwards.
ATTGACTTCTTAGCGTGGGATTCATGTTGACCTAATGGTTTTCTGCTAACACAACGTTTCTTCATACGTTTCCGAACACGTGTTAATGGGGACAAGTGTTTCTCCCTAGGTTTAACACGCCATGGAATGCCCGGCTAGGGGCGTTTCAGTAGCCTACCGCAACACGTACTGGGTGCATCGAGAAATTTTCACTGCAATCTGAAGCGTAGGGTACGTAGTTGTCCCTCAATTGTGCTCAAATTTTGCTCATTTGCGCTATTCTATCGCGTGTCCTGCCAGGCGTGACAGGCAGTAACCATATACATCAATGACGCCCCCCACTATGAGTCAAAGCTAAACCCCGATTTTCATGAGAGCCTCAGCAAATCGTCCTCTTCCGCACACCGCATCACATGACCTTTGCTCTTTACTTGTCCCCTAAAAAATCGACTACTGTTCGGGCTCTTGATAGACCGTTTTAATTTGGAAGTTGGATGCCGTGGGTCACTTGTTTAAAATTCTTCGGGATCAGCAAATTGCCCTTCTTTGACATTTGACTCGGTTTAACTGTGTACTATGATAGGATTGTACAGAAGCCGGGACAGTCAGTCACGGAGAACGGCGATCACATAACACTTTTAGAAGAGTTGCTAAAACCCTATGGTCGTTACACAGGCCAGTCGCTTGCTCGAGGGCCTCTAGCATCCATACTCCCTCGAATGAGTCATTGAACTGCCCGCTGCCTGCTACGGAAACGGTCGTACCCTACTTGCGGGATGTCTTGCTGGCCCCTGAATGTCCGCCACTGACTGGAACCGCTATTGCCCAATAAAACAATGTTCCGTACTTATGAAGCGCCTTTCCTCCGAAGTCGCTGAAATCGCTTTAAAGATATACACCCATTGGCGTCCAATCAGATGGGGGACGGGGGACATGTCCCCCCCCCCACTTCCAAAGTGGGGGGGCTATCCTATCGTTCCCATCCCCCCCTCCCCACTTTTCCGGACAGTAATACAAATAATAGGCACAACATCCCGATTTTGTATCACTCTAATCTAAACGAATTCATTTCGTCTCACCAAACAACAGTCGCGTTGGAAATTGTCTAAGTTCCACTAATTCCAAGTGCCGACCCCTGGTGAAGATCTTGACCCGACTAGAGCCGAATTCGAAGGCAGAACCCATGTTTACGACCTGAGTTTCTCGAATTTCAAATCGAATAGCCGAAGTGCATAAATTTTCAAGTGTTTCGCGCGCCAATAGCGTTTTTCTTCCAGCGTTGTAATTGCGATGTTAATGCTATGCTTCGAACATTTGGTTTCAATCGAATAATTTCAAAGTCCTTCGGGGCAACCTCGCCCCCCCCCTACATGTTTTATGAGATAAAAATCGGCAGAATAATTCTTGGAATTTTTGGAAGAGCACAGGCACAGTGAAAAAATGCCTGAATTTTTCTGCAGACTTTTTCGATAAAATGCCCGGAAAACATGCAAAAGTTTCGCTCGCCTTCGCGCGCAGCGCTGTTAGTTCCCAATGACTGACTTGTCAAATCGGGCACAAATGTCCTGCTCCCAAAATTGGAATGGTCCCGTACGCCTATGGCTTTTCCCGTCGATCCCACCAGGGGACCGGTCTGGCAAACCAGAGTAAGAAAGGTTTAAAACATACCATGTGTGATATTCAGTAATCATCTTAGTATGCACAATGACAACTTTTTTGTCTGTCATATTCTAAATCAAAACCATGTAATGGGGTGCTATTGAGCTTGGCAAGTGCCGTTTCCTCCTTCCCGGCGATCTGGAGGGTAGAAAATCTGAAATTTTGTAGGTACTCTTCGCGCCAAACCATATGGCGCTCCGCTCAGATGGTCATTTGCATTCGATGTATCCCCCCCCCCACTTTTCAAACGGATCGAGCCCCGAGTACAAAACCGAATATGTTTAACCGGGTAGCCTCAGAACTCTGACAATCCCGGATATGAATTGCTGCCATCATGTCCGGCACACAAATGCTTCATGTTCCTCGCAGGTCCCTATTACGTCTGGGTGGGGAGTGATGTGCCTTACTCACAGACACACCGAAGAGCTAACCCGGTTTCTCCCGGGACCGATCATTCCAATCTGTCCGACTAAGCTACTTCGGTCAAATACAATATAATAACAACCGTTCTAAATGTCATCACTGTCTGAACAGCTGTATCAGATCGCTTCACAGGTACTACCGAGAATCATTTATGACTTGTAAACCGACACTATAGGCTAACGGTGTCTTTTTGTTTTTCCCCACCCGATGCGTCGTTGCCCCTAGAGATCTTCTCGAGAGGTCGCAACCACCAATGCGGTTAATTACAAGTCATTTTTGAAACGTGGGAGCTTGGGACAACCGAGGAAACGAACTCGTCTGAGAGCACTACTGCGGAACAGCCTCTCGGGCGAATCTGGGATTCGAACCCACAATCGCTCGATTCCTAAGTCTGAAGCTGAACCGACGGAGCCTGATACGCCTAAGGCCCGGGATTCCATAGATTGCGTATGCATTCCGGGCGGGAATGTTGCAGAATCACTATTCATGAAAACGAACGGTTATTTCAGAAGAGAAAACACTAGAATGTATATACAAAAGACATAAACAGACAGCATCCATTCTATTGTCGTTTGGCTTGGCTTTTTAATTATGATAATTCATAGAATTCATTCGCTGTGATTCGCATCCGCATACGCGTTGGTACATGTGCCTTTTTCGCTATTTCAGCGTTGTTTGCCTTCATTTATATTTTGTTTCCTTTCGTGGGACCAATATTCTATCTTAGCAAACTAATAGAACAAAATTCGTAAACACTAGCCCCCCGCTCAGTTCACGTAAATTGCGATTTTTTTAACATTGTCGCATACGCATCTATGGAATCACAGCCTTAGGCTGGGATTCATAGATGCGTATTGCGTATGCGAAATATCGCCAATTTAGTTTTTCCCTCTGAAACAAACTTTGGTTTCGGAAATATGTGATTTTCACATCCAGCCCGGGATAATGAATACGCATCTTGGAATCCCGACTTTTAGTGTTTGTAATACCGCGGTTGATTATGCAGGTAAGACGGAAGGTAATTCGCGTACAAATCATGTCATGAAGCACAGAAACAAGGCCAATCTCGTTAGGTACATACAATGTAACTGAATTTAATGTTATCCAGGTTTAAACGAATTACAAAGTAAAGTCAAAATAGTTTAGTAATGCTAAGTAACTACCAGTCAACGAGAATACTGACTTGCAAAAATATACTTAATGGTGCGATGCTAGTGGTTACCAGCATTTGGTCTAAATAAGTATATTATAACTTTCATTTCAATCGATTTTTGAACCCCCCCCCCCCCCCCCCCGCCCCACGTAAGAATTACAGTGTCCATGGTCATTGGTGCAGTTTCAAACATGTACAACCTACGTCTTCGCTATTGACCCGGACACCGCAACGGTACTGTTCAGCCGTAATATGAGATTGTATAAGCCTTTACAAAGACTGGATTCATGTTAACAGGAATTACAACACATTTCATAAGGAGGTATAACTTTCATTGTACACTGTCTCAACATGTTGCCACCCATCCCCCACCCCCCCTCCCCGCCTCCTTGCTCCTCCGCAAGCAACTAGTGTTCCCGCGCAACTCATCATGATAAGAGTTCATGCCTCATCTGCAGTTGCTCATCCGCGAACTGTCAGATTGTATGGACCTCAGAATGTGCACTTTAATTGTTGAGCTTGTACTCGCAAATGTAGGCCCTGACTGCTGCCACAATTGCGTCGTTACAATCGACCGGGGGGTCATGTTCCACTTAGTCCATGGGTGCGCGCGTCGTGATCCCTTGGGTTGTCTGGCATTGTCGACAGACCCCAGTTGTATGCTGACTGGTTGCGCCATCACTCCAGACCCAAGTCCCTCTCCTCGCCTGGTCGGTGTATCCAATCCACGTATACTGTAATCAAGGCCGCCAAAAGGGAGGGGTTAAAAGAAACAATTACTGATTTCAATTTTGGAGTGCCGAACATTTGAGACCTATATATTTCCAAGCCCTCCACAACCGCCAATAATAATATAATAATAATAATAATAATAATAATAATAATCATCATCATCATCGTCATCATCATCATCATCATCATCATCGTCATCATCATCATCATCATCATCATATCCTCATCACTATAGGCAAAAATAAATCAGTGACTGCTCAATGCGCTTTACAGGTGAAGGGGATAAGCAGCAGCTCCAAACTCACTACTGCTAAAGAAAAAAAAAATCTTCCAACGGCACCTGTAAATGATCAAGTGAATTCAACGACCCGAGGTCACTAGGGAGTGTGTTCCGAAACTGAGGTACAGCGCATTGGAATACACACCCTGACCTTGAACAACATTTCCACCATCTGAGTATTTTTCGTTAAACTTGACGAGTCGTTGTATGACATTTTGCGATATTTTGCTTTTGAGTGAGTTCGACCAGTCCATTTGAATATATTCATTTCTAATATGTATAAACTATATACACCCCCTATTGCAGTAAAAAACAACACAAAATCCAAAATGTTTGGGAGGGAATGTCCCTCCGTGGATTCCGTTTTTGAAAGGAAATTCTTCAATTAGACATAGAAATGCAACATTTCATTCGTTAATAAACATTAATATAACATTTTAAATCGGTGAAACAGTTACGTCCATTTAAAACGTCATAAGAATGTTTATTAACCCACATTTAGCGTTATGAAAACATTTTTAGGAGCTCTTTTTAAATTTTTGTGATGAAGTTTTGCGTTCGTTGGGCTGCTTGATGCTTACCATAACACCCGTGAACTCGTTGAAAAGGTGTCAATGCCTCATAAAAGGAAAAAGCGGACTTACAGTCTAGGCTTCACCCGCGATTAAATCGAATCGGAGGGGAGGAGGTGCAGGAAATCAATCTGTCGCCTGTATATCGATTGTAATGACAGTAGAGATTGGATAGTTTCAAATGAATCCTCTATTCTAGCGGAAGGAGACGGTTCTCTCATAGTAACGACGAACACGCCGCACAGCCGGAAGCAGCCCTATGTGTAATAGAGGAAGAATACGATCACGACAGGGATGGTACAAGAATTGTATAATGGGTATTAAGGTCAGCATTGGCAGGACCCACTAAAGGCCACACCCGCCCACATTCGTGTAAAATCCAAGAAAAATCGTTAATATTTCGCATATTCGACCTCCGGTGACCTTGAAATCATTGCAATGTATTTTGGAACTATCTAAAGTCCACCACCCCACGGTTTCGTGAATCGGACAAACTTCATTTCTTCGCAAATTTGACCTCAGGTGACTTTGAAACCATCGTCATGTTTTCCAGAACCATCTCAAGTCCATGCACATCCACTCAGTCATGACACAAAGCCCACTTTCGACCTCCAGAGATCTACCTAGGGCGGACATGTGTGGCAAGTGTCTTTTTTCAATAATCAATTGGATGGAGCGTTAAAGACGTATTGCGCTATCACGAAATTTCTCCGGCGGCGGACTCAGATACGCGGCAAGGGGGCGCGGCGGAACGATCGGGTTCGGCCTAGATGCACAACACATCATATCACGAGAGTGGGATATAATCAGCTGAGACAAATATAAAACATAGCTCAGTCATTGATTTCACGGTCACCGTCATAATTCGGCTCAAACTGAACGTCCTGAGGAGGATTGGGCATGTAACACATATTGCTATCAGACAACTTTCACGCGAATATTCAAGGCGGTCACCTCTCATGGGCAGAGGGCATAGGCGAGACTATAGCGGTCGATTTGCCGACTTTTACGCGTTTTTTCTTCCCCACTGTCATTGGGTCAGATGTCACTACGTGGTATAGACGGATAGACCTGCTCACATGGCTCGGGATCACGAAGCGCGAACACTGCCCGAAATTACACTGAAATCTTGTTGTGGCCCAATATCATGGCCATAGCACCCTCGATTATCAGTTGTCTACTTCTCGGATCTGCCCAATCAAAGAAAAGCCTTCGTCAGCTACCTGTGAGAAAATATTTATGCAGAGGGGGAAACAGGAAATACTCGAACAAGCGGGTCACAGGGTAATTCTTTTCCAGCGATGCTTTCCGAAGCTTCGTTCATTGTTTGAATAGGCCAACATTTTATTGGATAACCAAACAACGTACCAATACACATCACGCACGAGACGCACCTCCTCCCCCCACCCCCCACAAATACACATACACACACACGCACAACCATGGTCGTGTACACATATGCTACAATCACACAAATACGCACACCAAACGTATTCCCTCGGACAAAAATACACACACGTGCATGTACAGTACACACGTCACGGAGTCTCTCTGATACATATATTGTCCCCTACCTTGAAGCCGGATCCATCGAGCGGGTAGAGCATATTGACCCACCAGTTGTATACCCATTGGTTTTCCTCAGCATCCCCGATAGATACCAGGTGACCATTGCGGCCGTTCTTGGCCATTTCGCTCGGCTGCTTCCCAACTCAATCTATGCTGGCTCATGAAGCTGGTAAGGAAGGGGAGAAAAACGTGTTCTAGAGACTGAAGAGTGATGTCATAGGCACATGAGACAAGGAAATATTCTTTTCACCAGTTCACCCCCACCTCCCCCTCCTCGAAGATGCCCGATACTTATTAATAAAGTGAATGTGGAGAAAACCGATGCCGTATACACAAGCGTGTTTGTACTTCGCGAGCCACGCTCGTCACGATTTTGCTTTCCATGCGACTTTGTGAGCCAGTACGTTAATTTCTATCCCGCGCAAAAATGAATTATTTATTAACAAAGATTCCTATAATATTAGTCACATTCCATTTCACCTCTGACTAAACTGCACCTAACGCAACTACAGTACGTGACGTAGTTCAAACGACGGCGACGGCAAGTCAAGAGACGACAATCCACTGAGAATTGAAAAAAAAAACTTAAAGAAATGGCGCGGGCTATGATGAATAAGCCGTAAATACCTGCAGCCCTGTCCCATTGACTGCCAGTTTCTCCATACAATTGCGCATAATTTTCTGATTGAACGCCACAGGGCCTATTAGTCAGCTCTCCGTGCCGGCACTGGCCCCCAAAAGAAGTGAAGATTTTCCAGTATTTCGTTTCGTTCCACAATGCGGTAACCGGCAGTCCTTCATTCAATATTCGGGCATGCATATTCACAATATGCCATCTTTTTGGATTAACTATAATTCAAGAATTCAAGGCACCGATAGAAAAATTAGAGAAAAATTAGTAGTTGCAAAATTACTTTCATCTACTGGTATGTGTTGTATATACGTGAAGTTATGCGTCGGGTTGGAGTTTTTCACAGAAATCGTACAAGGGAACTCCAGATAGGAGGCCCCACCCCCCCAATAGCGCCATCTTATACCGAGACCATGAGACGGAAGTGACCTTGGCCGCACTGGTTTACAGAAACGAGACCTTGGGGTCAATACAAACAATTGTTTCAAACCTTTTCCTGCTGAACATTCCAGTGACCAGGCCTGTTGCGTTGCCAACCTGCTGTAATGGGAAATTTTGCATTTATTCTTCACGTGAACCCTGTAGCGACCTGACCAGCGTTCAGCTTTATAAACAGGTGCAATTCCAGTCAAGTATCTGACCAGTTGCGCATTCCTCCAATATCCCATTAAAATAGTAATGAGCTAGTTTACAGATGTTCCATTGCTTCTGCCGGGATCCACATCGATATTAACGGGGTATCGGCGGCCCACCTCAAGAGTCATTCCATTTTTCTCTTATGTATCACCAAATCGTCCCCAATTGTCATGCTATGCGCCCAGTGTCAGTTTAGAGTGACTATTAACGAATACCTTGTACGGTGATGGAATTCCGCATTTAGGGGATTTACGACTGTGATTTCCTTAATGGATTTCGATTTCGTTCGACCACTTCGGGAAAACTCTCGATTCCATAGGCCCTACCGTTATTTAGTACTTGCCCTTCCTGGCATACCGACGGATGTCTCAGTGGTGAGATCATTGGTCTTATACAGGCCGCTGAGGGGCCAGGCTGAGGAGTATATTATTATACATTCTTAGGTGCAATCTCTGCTCGAGTAACCCAGAATCCTCGAAATAAATCAAAATAATAATAATTACTGTATGCACGTACTTCCAGCACGTCCTCTTTCTCTGAGAAAAACAAAACGCAACCACGCGCAACACCTGTAACTATAGACATTTTGGAAAAGGATGTGTGGAAGTTACATAACATTGTGTAAAGGTCGTGTATAGGAGTAACACAATGTGTAAACGACACAACTTCGGGTAACTTCTTCATATCCTGGATCGGTGTACTAGTACAATAAGGTGTGTAATTTTTTTAGAGTGCAGAGGCAATGTTACTTATTACGTGCAATATGCCATGCCTCACACGGGAAAAATCCAGAGAAGCACTACAACGGTTCCCCACAAAATAGGGATTACGTACGGAGAAAGCTATAATTGTCTTTAATCAACTGTCCACACGCCTCACATGCGATCAATGACCCCTTCCATACAGACTGAGTACTACATCATTCCATATGGACAGAGTATACATCATTACAGTTTGTCGCTACGTCAAATAAGTCGTATATATACGGTAGGCCTACAGGTATTCAAATGTGGTCGTTCTTAGCCCCAACAGACTGCCACAGGAATCACCCATTTGACCCATCTCCCTCTTCCGTGATTACACAACCATCTTTTAAAAGAGTAATCATCCGGCTATCTATCATGGCATATTACCTTAACCTTTTGACCTAGGGCATAAGGTCCCCTGGCGAGGGACACCGCCGACAAGCGATCGTCTTGGTATACTGTAACAACTTCTGATTGCCCTGCATTTATCACGTACATGGAGTCAAGAGTTGGGCTCTCTTGTATGTTCTATTAGGTTCCAGATATCTAATGACTTCTCAGAGTTCCACTCGCCACCCGGGCCCTATATTCAGACACGTCTATTACGTTCCCACACGACTTTCACTTGTTCAGACATCTCAAGCTATATTCTAACACATTCATCACGATCGACACGACACTCTTGTTTTCGACATCCCCATCTCTGTTCCGATATATCCATTTAGGTTTTGATGTGATACCCATGCCCCGGCACGTTCTGACGCAGCATCCGTGTATTCCCGTATTTCTACACTATAGGGTCCGACAGGACTAAAAATATGCTCCGACCGCCCACAACACGTGTGTCGACACCTCGATTACGTAATTCCTTTAACACCCGTTAACGAAACCCGACAACCTCCCGATAATCGATTCTAAAGTGCTTAGTTGTTTTAGTGATGTAGTAGTTCTGACCTCAGTTCCGGGACACAGGGCGTCGGAACGTGAAGGTTATAGAGGTCGAAACAAAGTGGTGTCGGAACGTGACATCACTGCATCCTTTCAACCACTTGCCGGGCATGCAGGACCGTGTGTTCAACGTCAGCGTGTCCATCCAGTGGGCGGCTGGGCGGGAATGGTGGGGGCTGGTTGCAGGGTTGTAGTCGAGACCGGATAGGCCGAGACCAGTCTCAAATTTTGACTCTCTACACTGAAGGTATGGCAGTCTCGGTCTCGAAAGTCGAGATCAAGACTGGCAATTCGAGAATAATTCGAGACCGAGACCGGTCTCGACTATATTCCTGGTTGGTTGGTTGCCTGTTTTCCTGACTATCGCTGGTCCTTTCCGGTTAAACCGATCCTGCCCGCCGTGGTCTGCCGGAACGGGCCCGGGTCGACTATATAGACTAGATCATCGCCAAGATAGCCTCTTAAGCCAGATGCATCCTTGGAGAATACATTTTGTTTGAATTCGGTCATGTAAAACGAAGACTAGGAAGCTATGGTCGAGTTGGGATTCACTTGTGTGTAATGGACCAATACTGGCCTATTTTACAATTCCATCTCTCGTCTTTCAGCAGATCAGTGGTTTATCGACTGAATGTGACATGAATAATCAATATGAAGCATGATAAAAAAATAACATAATTATCACTGGATGATCTCACGATATGGGCCAATCAGACTGTTTTCATTGTTATATCAAAACTGAACATCGAACAATATCGACCTATTTCAAAACCCAGTAATGTAGGAGGTTTGCACCTTAACAATTGAAATTATATAAGGATTACATTGATTAATGCGAAGCCTGGTGACGTGACAACTTTAATCACTTTTCGAGGAGCTATCGGGGTCATCCATCCAGGGGAGGTCGGCAACCTATCCAAGCATAGTCCATCTTAATGGTTCCAGACATAATTATCGTAGTTATGCTCTCATTATTGATTATGCATCATCTTTCATTGGCCGTCTGCGATGCATTCTATAAACCCTGTAGCATTTATCAACCACTCTTAAAAATGGTGTGTATAATTTACACCACACTAGGTACCAGAACACCTATCCCGGTGTTGTATAAGATATTACACAACATTGTGTAAAAGGTTGTGTAAAAAACTGTGGCGGAAAGGTGTGCTAGTTATGCACAACATTTTAAGAGTGATGTGTAAGTATAATCGTATACGAACTATTATACAACATTTATTCACAAGGACGGGGTGGGGGCGGTGCAAGTGTTCGGCAGCCTTCGAGCCCTAACTGCCTGCTGATATAGTACTTGGTCCTGTCAGGTGTCTCCTCCTGAAGGGAGGGCCTCGATCCGCAGTGAATCGGAGTTGTGCATTATTAGCGGGGGATGTAATTTATTCCACCCCTGGTCGCTTGCTGTGAATTGGAACCACGTCTATCGTATAGTCTGGCGAATGCCTGGTAATTTCTTAGGGTAATATGGCACACATCCCGGAAATTGCGCCCCTGACGGATCGTGTACCATTTTAATGGGGTTAAATCCCTAATAAGGTCGAAACATTAACATGTCATTATCCGCTATTTCATATTACCTCCGCATGTTTTTAAGAAATTCCAAAAATAACAAAATCCTGGGAAACAGAGACGCCGTCAGGTCGTCACAATATTACTGTTCAATCTGTTCTTAGGACGGCCGAGGTCATTATTCGCCACTATTTTGAACCCATGCTTGGGCGAAGTTGGTAAGGGTTTTTGCTAACTTTTGCGGGGCTATAATGCACTTGCTAATTGTAATCACGGCTCTCATACCCGGGAATAGCGGGGCTGCTGCGAGGATGGTATGTTTTCAAATCTATAACACATGTCTCTCATCCCCGGCCACATTGGCAATGCACCCCAGCACAGCGTGGCAACTCTTTTGCGAACATCCTCACTCATTACTGCTGCTGAATCAAAGTAAATCCCGGTGTAAATAATTGTTTACTGTGCAAATCCTCGCATAAAGGCCTGCCACAACCCCCTGCGTATATAGCTGGGACAAAAAATGGACACATTGTCAGCCAATATTTCACAATTGCCTCGCTAATCCCGAGTAAGAGGTGGGGGTGGGGGGGGACTAAGCCTGGTTACAATTGATAGGTGCATAAACACCATATACTTTCGAGGTTGCTAGCTCGCATGCCTTGCCCAGTTTACGTAAATCTGGTACCGTCTGCGAACAGCCGGGTAGTTAGCATAACTCTGCCCTTCATTCCAATTCCGGAGACAATCGAAAAAAGGAAAAGTCGCCAAATCAGCATATTTTCGCAAGCAAAGTCTTTGCTTTAACGATTCTCATTCATTTTCCGCCGTCTTATGTATGAATTTCACAGGCTCTTCAGCGACGATTGGTTAATTCGGAAGGTTTTGGGCGAATCGGGAACTAATCGACTCTCATTTGATGTTGATTCGGTGTGTACGATGGTGGATATTGACCTACTTGGCAATTCATCATCGGTGGGTGGCATCTTCGATGATTCCAATTGATACTATCTCATGATTGATGTAGTCTATGTAGTACCTGGTAGTCCTTCGGCAGAACCTCTGTATTGGCCAATACATAGTACAGCAGTATACTGATCTGGACCATCGCGCGAGTACGGTCGACAACCCTTGGGGGATGGCGGACCGGTATACAGATTAGGCCGTGCATATACCGTCAATGTCGAAGATTCTGCAGTTGATTGTCTTTTTTCGGAGGGGGGGGGTAGAAAATGATTCCATGCAATCGATATTAGTTAGAGTTAGCATGTTCAAACTAATGAAACATAGGCTGTATGTATGGGAAATCAGCGGATGTCTGATTCAAATCATGACGACAAAATTAAATAATCTCACTAACTGTCAAACCAGAAGCATATTGAACCCTGGCGCTGAAATAATACTCAATCAAAATGAAATATTATTCAAGTTTCCGTTGGTGAGATTTTGTGCTCACCGCCCAAAACAGTGGAGGTGTTTTCAATAGACAATGGGTATAGTTTTTGCATATTCTACACTCTAACAATTCAGTGAAATGCATACTAATTTGGATTTGGGGCAGTGATCAGAAAATCTGGTAAAAATGGCAATGGTTTGTTCTATACAATGCAGTATCAGGTGCCATACATTCAGTCAAAGGTCAAGTGGTGAAATTCCATCAGACTGTTTTCAGAGACAATTGTGTGTATGGGCAGAGAGGAGGAAGTGCCATGAGACGCGTAAAGAAAATCAGTGGAACAAACAAGTGGTGTATTCGCCGTACGTATCCATATTGTTCCAAGCAGTCCATTCTTTTAAAAAATATTAAAAAAATGTCAGAAAGTATACATTTTGATCGTTTGCGCGCGACAGGCTGGCCCGTTTCTTTAGGAGAGGCGGGTGCTAGAGGAATCTGGTCCCCCAAATTCTTTCGAGCCCCTCAGTCTTGTTGGATACATAAAAATGATACAATGAAACAAATGATTTAACACCTTTTTGCAGCTGGCAAAAGTCCCTTTTCGGTAGTTGGGGGTCTTAAATTTCTGACTTCGTGATAAATGGGCCTATATCAGGGTTGTCCAACCTACGGCCCGCGGGCCACAGTCCGGCCCGCCTCAGTGTTGCGTCCGGCCAACCAGAGATACTCTACATTGTGCCCCGTCCCGAGGTTGGATTTTTTTTTGGTAAAAAATGAGCTTTTCGCCAAATTTGAAGCCATTATGCGATGTAGGCTCAAACATTGCACCATTATGCATCTAAAAGGCCATTAAACCGCATTTTTCGCCCAAGGGGCTACTTAGTTTCGTTAAATCTCAGAAACCACCCTGGACAGAATCGGCATCGAGCGCCTCATATGTCAAAAGTTGATAGCAGTATTCAAGGAATGCAATGTCAAATAGCATCACAACAAAATATTCCAGCAAGTATGATGATATCAAAGGACAGTTAAGGATTAACTGAGTCAATAAACTGAAAAATTTGAAAAAAAGTTTTGCCGAAATATTCTGCTCAGCACCATCATTTTTGCCGAACTTTATTCATCTGTTTCACCGGGAAAAAAATAAAATAATTGTGCACGCAGTGACCACATTTTGCTGCCTTAGACTTCAAGCAAAAAATGAGGGTTTTTGCGGCCCCTTCCTTCATCATAATCATTCCACTTGGCCCTCCCCTCTGCAAAAGGTTGGACAACCCTGGCCTATATGCTACTGTTCAAAAGGCAGGGTAAGTGCTTCGGGTGGCACTTGTGATTTTCCACTGGGATATAGCGTGGACCGAACGGAAACCATACATGTTCAACGTGTTATCTCGTCACCCCAGTTCGCAGACTTCAACTTCCGCCGAATGGAACATACTTTATAGCAGCTGTAGAATACCGCTTGGAGATGACTTGCCAACCTCTGCCAATACCGGTACCTGTGCTTAGAATGTGAACGAGGAGTATCTATAAATAACTCAGTACATCTGGAAAATCGAAGTGTCTGGACTATACCCTAGCCTATACGTCACGACAAACAAGAAACTCAACTAATGCTATAATTCCGTTTTCTCCAAATGACTGAAGTGATCGCGCGCAACATATTCAGTCAAATAGACATATCCCACAGTTTTCAAATCGTCGACCACCACACGAGCAGGTTGGATCAGTGCACGAATGATGAATGGCGATCCCGGGGGACGGGGACGTGTTTCCCCGATATTCCACGAATTGCTCATTGCTTTTGATTTGTTATACTCAGTAACTCGGGGAGGTGGGGGGGGGGGGGGCTGGGTCATATAACCCTTTAAAAGTTTGACCATATCGCCAGTCCTGCCATGCCTGTGTTATGTAATTCAAAGTACGATGGTCAAGCAACGTATTTCTTTATTCAAAATAGCACGAATGAGAAAAAAATAGTCAGTCAGGTCAAAACCACACACAACAAATCTGAAGATTCAACCATGTTCCTTGTTATACGAGTTATCTCATAATCTTGAAGAAAGGGGATCTGTGGTTTCGTGGGACAAATTGTTTTATGAGTACATGTTCTTGCATTGATGTTATTACAGAGCCCATGACGTTACTTCGCACAGAGACGGCGCCAGGGTTTGCTCGACAGAGGGTGGGGGAAAACTGGGTGAGGGGAAAGCATCTTATGCACATAACATGGACCACACCCTACCTCCCTGAACTGCTGAACAAAAACACCAATTTCTATTTTCTAAATGGAATTTTCCAATTTTCCGACGAAAATCGCTAAATCCCTTCTCTGGTAATTGTAAATGCGTGGTTGGGTGAGGGGATTTTATGGGGGGGGGGGTTGCTTGCGACCTCAAGTGTGGTGACCCTGCAATGGGTTCCAAACCAAATCCTTGTCGACGAAATCAGTCCCTTCCCCGAAAATTTTCAGGGCCGAACCAAACCACCCCAACGGAGCATTTCCCCCTGCACCCCCTCCGCTGTACGTACGGCCCCAAATTTCGCTATAGCAGTTTTTCGCACACTAATATCGGCTCAATTTGTCATTTGTTCCGAGCTCTTAGTTTCCTCCGAAATAAGGAATGAAGAAAAGTACCAAAAAGTAACGTCATTTTTACAAGACTGCGGTTTACTTTGAAAGTGGAATGAATGGAACGATTGGAGAAGGCACCTGACCTGCAACATTTACGCCAATGCGCTTCAATAGCAGCGCCTATTAGCGGCCTTTTTCGAGTTGTGGGCCAATGAATTGTTCACCTGCATGGGTGCACATTATACTGATATACGGAGCTCCACGCACAACGGCAATAGTCTTCGCATGGCAATAACGTCCCCAACAATATGGCCAGCAATGAATGGTGCCGTTAAATTCCGCCACGGCCTAAAAAAGTTTCACGGTACATGCATTTGACCAATTTCACAGTTGGCCATAATTGCGACGGGGTCCGGTCTTTTTATCAAATTGTATAGTGGGACGGTTTTTATTCGTTACGTTACATGAATGTCGCTGTCGCTTTACGCCTATGCTACCAGCCGATAATGTTGTATTTTTGTAATTACATCATAGCGAAATCACAGCAACATTCATAGGTAATAAGAACCCTATCTCCAGGTTGAAGGCAATGTTGAATAAGTTCGTTTTTTGTCGCCTTCTCAGGTAGGCGTGGAATATCGACAGCATGTTCTACAACCCCCGATGGGTCTGGGTGGATACTAGATTACAATACAAATTTCCAGCATATTTTCACCAGAAACATTCCGCTTATGGCACCATGATGTGTTTTAGTACGGAACGAATCACGAGAAATAATTATTTGTGTATAGTAGTAGTATCAGTAGGCCTTCATATAATTATGCCAGATGAGTTAAGATAAGATCAGATATTTAGTGTCAATTTTTCAAGTCTTCCCGTAACGACATACAAAAAAAAAAAGAAGAAAAGAAAAACTTTGCATAGACGCATAGACGCAAAATGGCAAACTGTCGATATGTTTGTAAAAAAAAAAAATGAAATTCCAACTAAACTTCAATGATTGTTGTGTTGTATTTCTCTATGTCACTTTGCTCACTGACGGGGTTTGTCATGGTTTTATAGATTTAACAACGAAATGACCTTACCTGTAGCAGCTTCCCTGCCACTGGGTCCATTTCGGTGGGCACTGGGCCGAGACGGCGAAAGCCGAAAAGACGAGCGTGAACGCGGCGAAAAGGATCAGTCTCTCCATCTTCGGAATCTCTACTTTTTCTCTGAATTGAACTAACCTATGCGTCTCACTGAATTGACTGATGCTGGCTTATAGTTGCTCTCTATCTGCTGACGAACCTGGAATGTTCGCTCACCTGGTAGTCGTACTTCGATTGTAGCAAGAGTTTCTTTTTCATTTGTTTTATAACCGACAATATCTTGATAGAGCTTGACGAACGCATCAGATCTGGTGAGATGCTATGGGTATATACCCTCGAGGCATGTGATTGGCTGTCACTGTATATATTAATTACGTAACCGGACAAACGGCTGCTGTGATTGGTAGGTAGTAGGCCTGCCTAACCACTCCTTCAACACTGCAGTTCCGTGGTACGTAGCAGCCCAGTGTGAGGTAATCTATTATCAGTCAGAGATAAATCTATAGACGAGAGCGCATGCTCATTATCGGAATAAATGAACGTTTAGTCTTTGGTGGGTCTTTTCAGTCTATGTAGAGTCCATTTTACGAGTATAAATTCCACCTAATCGTTCCCTGCACGGCTCGTCTTGCACCGACAGATCAGACCGATATCAGAGCTCATGCGGAAAACCTTTTTTTTGTTTGGGCAGTGCCTGGCTAAACTTAGTGTTTTATATTGATCGTGGAAGCCATAACGAAGCTACTACTTGAGTCTAATACCACAGATGTTAAAAACAACACGTAGGCCTGTATATTTGCGTCAGTCATCTATCAGAAATAATTCTTCCCGTCCATGGGTGGCCCGAGTGGGTTTGAAACGCGTTCCAACAATTCACGGGTTGTCATAATGACTGGAAATCTCTTCAAATGAAGAAATAGAAATGCAACTTCAGTTGTGCAACCGGTGCAATAGTGCCCGCCCACTCCCCCCCCCAAAAAAAAAAAAAAAAACTGCGAATTACAGTTGATATCGCGAGGTATGATGCGACATGTGCGCGCATGCACCTCACAAATTAGCGAATAAAAATGAACGCCTTGTCTGTCTGTGTGGCTGGGTCTGTCAATCTATGTTAGGAGACGCCATTTAGAGGTATAAATTCCACATTTCCACTAAGCCCCTGCACGGCTCGTCTGGCCACCGAAGGATCAGACCGATAGCAGACAGGTGGAGAAACCTTTTTGGGCAGTGCTGGCTAAACGTAGGGCTGTTATTGATAGAGAAGCCACACATATTAAAACAACAAGCGTAGGCCTATATATGCGTTAGTTCAGCTATCAGAAATATTCTTCCCGGCGTTCCTGGGGTGGCCGATGAGTGGTTTTGAAACGTCCAACAATCACGGTTGTCATAGTGACTGTGAAAATCTCTTAAACGCAAGAAAATGCAACCTTGTGCAACCAGTGCAATAGAGCCCTCCACTCCCCCCCCCCCCCCAGAAAAAAAACTGCGTAAGTACAGTTGTATCGCCGCGGATAGGATGCCGACATTGTGCGGCCCTGAACCTCCCAATATAGGGAAGGACACCAATAGGATGCGGTGAGAACGTTCGAATCTATGGTATAAATTATGACGACGCCCCCCCCCCACTTCCAGAATTTTCCCAGGAAAGAGTGTGGCGAGCGTGAGATAGGGGCCGACAACAATAGGCCTTGCAGTATTTCACACGACGAGCTCTGTGACAGAGCTAGGTAGCTACTCATTTTTCGGCACTATAGGAAATTATGAAAGGGCCTTACATGACACTGTATAAGACTGGAAGCCCATCACACTAATTCAATATTCACGGCCGATTAGAGTCTTACGCAGCTGTTTGCCAGAAGGCTAGCTGTCCAAGACAACGGTTCTCCCTCTACAAGGCATGGTAGTTTTCTGACAAGCTTTGACACTTCGAGCCTGGTACGATCTTCCAAGTTTTATGGAGCGCCCGTAGGGTTAGTGGAAACAATGGAGTCGGCCTTCCTGCCGCGGAAAATTAGAGAGCCAAAGTGTATACCTCATGGGCCAGTATAGTGGTTGATCCTCGCAACATTCCACACCAACGGTTAGCAGGTGAAGGTGTTTCTGGCGAGTATTCACTGCAAGGGCGCAACACACGTTGAAAGTGGGAGGGAGGTCCGAAGAAGGTGAGCTTTTTAGTTTGTGCAGAAAAAGTTATGGATGAAGGCACTCATAAAAAGTTGGGGGTACTCCTGCAACCCTCCCGGCCGCAGTGGTGGTGCCCCTGATCAGTACTGACGGACTTCACGTTACCCGTCGATGGCAGAATGCAAATTGGAACTGTTGTTAGAGTCTGCCAGGTCACGGAGAAAGAAAAGTGACACAACATCCAAGATGAGCAAGCTACCAAAGCGTCTGATTAATGCATGGTCACACAGTGCATATTAAATTTCGAAAGCAAAGCCCGTTGCCACGAGGCCCGCGTGTTGTCTCACCGCAGTGTGAACACGGGTTTAATTGTCCCCCACACTAGCCTTCAATTCATATCTACAGTTTGGCTTAGCCAGAAAGGAGACGGTGGGTGGAAGCTTCTCTCGTTGACCCCCCCCCCCCCTCCTGTCAGCCTCTAAGCTGCTTTCTTAAGGTTTCAATTGTACACTAAAATTTTACTACAGAGACCAAGCTACGGGTTTAAGCTTCCTAATACTCCCTTGCACGTGAACACCAAGAACATCAGTGGTCTTCCCACAAAACCCACACAAGTAACGGTTACCATTGGGTCTTCGCAAGGATGGAGTCACCTATGGGGGGGGGGGGGGGGGCATACACGGTAATAGCCATGGTCATACATGACATCTTTCGCGCCGGCGTTCCAGCTCAAGGTCGCTCGACCAACCAACAAGACAGTTCCTTTTTGCAGCCATTTGACTGCTCCGGATTGCCGGCGACGAAGAGAGTATCAACCCCATTGGTGTTGTAGTCTCGCTGAGGGTATCTCCAAAAACAAGTTGGCCCAATATGGTTTTTGATTAAGGGAGGGGGTGGTGTGTGTTACGGCAGGGCGTATGTAGACGGGTGGGGGGGGTAGGGGGTCAGACCCCCTTCCTTGACCATTGTGACTACCATAAGAACAATTTTGTACTGTTCAGTTTTTAGACGTCTACAGATGTGTTTATCAGTTTTCTAGTACATGTTAGGGCCCACAAATTGCCGTTATGGCCAATATTGAGGGTTAGGGGGTGTTCCTCCTTTGTGTTCCGACCTCAACCACCCGCCACTAGAAAATTCTCGTACGCCACTGGTGTCACCGACGGGTGTTGTCTGTGAGGAGGCCACGGCCATGGTGGAGTGCGCCAATTTATATCGGCATTCAAGTGCTGCCGCGGCAGTCTTCGGTGTTAATCGGCATAATCGATGTGTTAAAACACTTGACCCGCGGAGTGCAGAGTCAATCTTCAGTACAAACTTACAATAATCAGACTATGAATACTATTCCAGTCACCGTGATCGGACTAGTAATCCACATGAAGATAGTGAATGGCATGCAACCCATTGGCCATTTCACGTTCACATACAATGTAGCCTTCGAGGATGGAAAAAACATGCCATCATTATTTCGAGCTGACCTCGAATAAACTTGTCATTGTGAGTACCATGGTTTCTAGAATGAGTTTAGATTACTCTCGGCCTCTGTATGTATGAAAAGATTCGTTTTTGCCCATACCAAATTGCAAAATTCTGAATGCAGATAACTTTGGTTAAATAAAAAAAACAATTTTAAATATCTGCCCAGAACCATGACTAATTAAAGGCTTCATGGTAATATCTGCACGAAATGTCGGTTATCCGGTTGTTCGATCAGCTAGTGCGTAGGTTGTTATTCAGTGTACTGAGAAACTGATAGAGGATTGCCAATAGGCCCAAAGTTTATGGATTTATGTGTTATTGATTTGAGAGTATTGGGAAAAGATCTATTGAAATGTTCTCATATGTGTGTTATGAGATCTTCAGGGCTCCTAACAAATCAATAAAATAACAGGGTTTTAATTTTCAGATAGTGAGTAACCTGCACAGAATGAGCAGGGCGGCTGCAGGCTGAGTAAAAGCGAGCACCACGTTCACGTTCGAAAAATGTGATAGCCTCTAAAAGTGGAAATAAAGATTACAAAAATTATTCAATGGTTAATATTGGCTCGAAGTTGACTAATGAGCTTTGGAACATATCAGTATAATGATTTTTGGTAGACGTGAGGAGAAAGGGTCCTTACTGCCGGAAGAGAAGGCACTGTTCGATTTACGTTTTCGATCTATCAGAAAAGAATCATACCCTTAGTGGTATTCAAGTAGTAAAATAAGAGATTTCGTGTGTGTGGCTTGTGTGATCCTCTATATGGACCTGTGGGACTCTGGGCTTACAGGGTTCAACTAAAATTCACGTGATCGGTATTTGCGTTTAAGATATTCCTCATTGACCACCTTTAATTTGTCCGCTGATTCTGTTGGAGTATTATAAGTGGGGGTAAAAGAACACTTCAAACACTTCTTCACTGCTGTATATTAAGGAATAAACTGCAATGGGGAGACTTTTACTGGTGAATAAACAGTAGTAGTAGTAGTAGTCGGTGTGAGTCTCGTCATCCGACATGCTCAGTGTGTCAATCTCCGCCCCACCGTATCCGATCGGCGCAAGGTTATTGCTTCCTCGAAAACTGTTAATGTTGATGTCCTGGAATTGCGATTTGATTTTTCCGAGCGAGGTAGTCACAGCTCCCAACTGGTTTAGTCGTATGGATCTACAAGCTTCTCGCAGAAGCGATCTTCGATGGAGCTTCTCTGGAGTCTCGCGACGTGACCAAAAAATCTCAAACCCGTCTATGTGCTACAACGGACAAAAAACCAAGGGATTTGATTGGTACATCATAGAGTTCGTCGTTTGGTATCCAGTGTTAGTGGTCCATCTGATGTGAGAACCTTTCGGAGTAGTCTCTTTGCGAAAGGTCAATTTTGTGATCAAGATTCTTCGTGGTACCCCCACAGTTCACAATTATAAGAAAATACTCTTAGAAGGGCATCGAAAATCCGGAGTTAGATGCTTGTTCCTACTCGTTCGCTCTGAAAATTTGTTGAGAGAGTGTTGAAAGCATTGTAAACAGTAGATAACAGTGATAAACAGTGCTACTCTGTTTAGGTAAATGACGAACGAGGCGCAGCCGAGTTCGTTATTAAGCTAAATTCAGAGTCGAGACTGTTTATGAACCAGTAAAAGTCGACCTGCTGTAGTTTATTCCTATTATACAACCCGCAAATCAAGAATTACTCAAACGGTAGAGGTGTCTATATCTTAGATCTATATTCTTTCTATCGCTAAAACCAAGTGAATAGCAGCTAGGGTAACTATTGCGTTAGAAGTTCGATCGAAGTAAAATTGCATTGGACCATACACAAAAGACTGACAAGTTGCGTGCGTGTGTACTCCACGGAGGACGCCATACAAACACGAGTGCCGAACCGGAGGGTTCAGCGCGTGCGAACATGGACGTTCACGATGCAACGAGCAAGGCGTCATTTCGCCCGTTTGTATTTCGTGAGGCAGTTACCATGAACTTACTCACATGAACTGGAGGCAATGCGTGCAATACATTGAAGCAATTTGAAAATGTCCCCCGCACCCGGCTAATACGGATCACCTCGTGTGCGTTAAAGTGATTGACCATCTACGGTATGCGCTACTCTACTGGGGACAATTGAGGCAGAATTCCCTGGACATGGACTGACGCGGCGGATTACCTTTCGTGCGGTAAATGTTCGATCAACTACGGTCTGTGTTACTCTTCCGGGGACATTTTTAGTAGCCCGTATGAGACAAGCAAAAACCGCGAATATTATACTGCTAATTTTACACACCAACGTCAGCTCAGCATAAAGGCCGTTAGCGTTGGATTGCCGGGCGTGTCAGTCCGTGTCCAGGGAAAATTCCGCCTCAATTTGTCCCCGGTAGAGTAGCACATAACGTAGATGGTCAAACACTTTAACGCACATGAAGGTGATCGCGTGTCAGTACGGGTGTGGGGGACATTTTCAAATTGCTCCAATATATGCACGCGTTGCCTCTCCAGTTAATATAATAGCTCCAGCTCCATGGGCCTAGGGCAGTACGCCCATGGAGCTATTATATTAACTGGAGAGGACATCAGAGTGCGTATCAGGTGCCCTGTGGCAAAAGTTTGTCTGAGAACACAACCCTTAGCGGGGATGCGCCCTATTTGTGTAACATGTATAAACACAGTCGGTTTGTTTACTCTCTATCCGCGAATTTCTTCGACCAGAGACCCCCGAAAATACCGTCGTTGCTCCATAGTAAATATGGCATATCATAGTGCAATATTCTGCAACATCTTCAGGAGTGTTACCCTGTTCAGAAAACGCGGGAAAATCAGACGATCTATTACGGAAGCACAGAAACAACATAGTTAATTCGGGAATACAAATCGATTGCGTCGGGCCAGAATTCACCATCTAGGCGTAAATATGACATCACGGAGTGAACTAGAAGCCTATAATGTGAAGCTTGAATTAAAAGGAAAAAAGGCCTGTCAGACGGAACATATTCCAATCTTCTGACGAAATTGCGTACCATGTCGACGAATACCTGTCACTATAGCACTACTATGTTGGAGGGCGCTGTCAAAGGTTAGCAACAGAGTTCCACACCTAGGCCCGGCAATCCAACGCTAACGGCCCTATGCTGGGCTGACGCCGGTGTGTTAAAATGGCAGTACGCGCAGTTTTCCATTGTCTTCAGACGCGCCCCCTGAAAATGTCCCCGAATGGTAACACAGACCGTAGTTGATCAAACAATTTAACGCAAGAAAATGTAATCCGCGCGTCCGTCCATGTCCAGGGGAAAATTCTGCGTCAGTTTGTTCCCGGTAGAGTAGCACATACCGTAGACGGGCAAAAACACTTCAACGCACATGAAGATGATCGAGTGTCAGTCCGGGAGTGGGGGACATTTTCAAATGCATCAATATATTGAGCGCGTTGCCTCTCCAGTTAATATAATAGCTCCATGTTCCCACGACTTCGGTTTTGTATAGGAGCTTCAGTACAGCATGTCCGGGCTTGAGTACGCACTCTGAAAGGCGCGCGTATACTGAAAGACGGATCTGCGCGTGTAACATAAACTTCCAAAGGCTCACGCAACCTACATTCGCGTTCAAAAGGAATGAGTTTAGGACGCAGCAATCGAGCGAGTATTCGATTGTTACCCTGACCATCTGACTCTTATTGCAAAAATAACGGACGGCTTCGTGATTGGTAATTGGCAATCAGAATCCTGATTCGCATTAACGGATAGCTTGGGGTTTAATTGTAGAATTGCAGGTATCAGCTCCCGCGGACGAACATTATTACAACGTAACAGACCGGAGTGGTCGCGCGAAGAAGTGGCGAAAGTGAATATAATAGAATGCCTGATTTTTCTTACTGGGTACAGAAGGTTAAACGGTCGTTCGCCATTTCATGTGGTAATGTTCCAACGAAATATATATGCGATTTTTGAGATTCACCTTTTTCACCCCTTCTATATTTCAAATGCACCTTATACTTAACCTTAGGGTGCTGTTCCCCTCGAAGCGCGCGTTAGCCGAGCACATGTTTTTTGCGCTGATTCTTCCATGATATGAAAATATCAATGCTTAATGAAACCTTGTTTTCAATGTGCAAAGGCTTCACAGATATTACCCCGAATCCTCAGATGATTGTCACACCGTACTAGGGAAGCACGCATTTTTGGCTCATTTAATCCCGAAGCACCATCAGTGAGTCCCTATCGGTCCCGTGACCGTCCCAATAGGCAGCCACATACAGGCTCGGCTACTCCTTTACATACCTCCAACTTGATAAACACTGATTATCGACATGAAATTGTATAAAGTTCAGCTTCGGTAAATGCACGCAATGAACCCCTGAAAAATCAATCGATACTTCCTGGTCTCAGTGTGTTCTTTGCGACTGAGTTCAAATGAAAAAACGTTCTCTAAGGTGAATCTGAGATACGAGGTTGTCTTGGCGACAGCCTATATAGCCGGCCACAGACCCGTGCCTCAAACAGGGTTAGGATCGTCAAACATCCGTCAAGGCCAGCAACGGATCTCAAGAGGACAGCAATCCGTTACGAAGCCATCCCCGCCCTACCGGACACTCTTGACGGTGAACTCACGGACCTGTACGGCGGACGCGAGTGGGTAGCCCAGGATGAAACCGGAAGTTCACGTTCCGACACCCTTTGGTTTCGACCTATTCTCCACGTTCCGACACCCCTGTGTCCGGAACAAAGGCAGAATTATTATCCCCCTCTCCAGAACAACTAACCAGGTACCATCAAAATTTATTACGGAAAGCTAGCATGCCTAATCGTGGACCGGGTGACGGAACGCGATGGATGTGTGAAAACACGTGCTGTTGTGTCGGAAACAATGTCGTGTAATAGTGTGTGGTCGGGACAAGGGTCGTGTTAGAAACGTGTCTGACACTTAGCTAGAGTGTCGGAACCGTTGGATGATGTGTCGGACCGTACGGGTGTTTCTCAGCAAAATTAGGGTGATGAATATGAGTGTAATGTCGAAGTGTTGAATTTGTTCCAAACCGTAGCTGAGGTTTCTACACCAAAATATGTCGTGTCGGAACATATTAAACGTATTTAAACTGAAGTCACTAAACTATTATTCGGAACCGGAGAGATCCAAAGACGCTCGATTATCGGTAGGAAGGTGGAGGCATGGTATAGGGAGGGTGGGTCAAAGAGAGGTTCCCGTGATCAGTCCGACAGGGTCTGAGAACGACCATCGTGAACACCTCCGGTAGGCCTATATGATGAATGGGTAGATCTGCAATACCTAAGAAAATCGAAACGAGGGTAGACGTGAAATGGCGGCTTCTACCAGTTCCAACCCCAACAGTAACCCAGCTTCCTGACTTGTTTGCTACTACCAGACCAGAAACCAATAAACGAGAATGATGTAGTAACTCTGTCCGAAACGGCTGTATGTCCGACTGCTTTCTAAAAACAATTTACGCCACGATGCGTAACTAGTACAGCTATCAAAAAACAAGTTTGTACACTTATGTTTCTAACATAAACTCGACACGATGGTGTGTAATGTCCACAATGTGTGTGGAGGTATATTATCTACATGTGTGCTGTTTCTTTTACTGCTGATGAGCAGCACTACACGTCATCATTTCTCTACGTTTGTCGTTCGTTAGTTCGTCCGTTCGTTCATTCGTCCGTTCTGTTCGTCAGTCCCTCATAAACGTCTAAAACAGGTACATTGCGACAAATGAACTGGGTGGGGGGTGAAGCATGCCACTGGATAGGCTGAGTACATTTTGGTTGCAATAGTGTGATTATATTCCATTCAAATTCAACTAGTTACCCCGATTTCCCACAGCCAGTCCCATTGAACTCCTGTGGGCGAGGTTTTGTTTTAAAAAAAAAAAAACCCATTACTCCCTCTTATTTGTCAGCAGATCCAGTAAGACTACAGTGAGCCCAGGGCCACAAATGAAATACATTGTCCAGGGGAAGATGATTTGTTTGTCAACACAGTAAAGCTCCGGTTCTGTTGTATGAAAATGGTAACCCATAATGAGGAGTTTCCACTGTTGGGTTTAGTATGCCAATGAGTTTGTTTCAAATGGTGTCATTAGAGGATTTACCATAATTTAGATTCTCGCAGCAAGAGGGAGAGATATTTGGTGGGAAGGTAAGGGAGTGCATGTTAAGGGCATTTAGACAAAAATTGGTTCCCAATCAGTTTAACTGATCCTACACCTGCGGCCGGAATTTTGCCCGGCAGCTACTAAAACGTTTACGATTGGCTGTTTCTTTTCTTTCTTCTTTCTTCATATTTTTCATCTAGAGTCTGCAGAGCAATTATCATATATTACTCACCATTCTGTCCCAGCGGCCAGGTGCGGCCAATGTCTTACTCTGTTGACATTCGTTGACCATGGATCGGAAGGGTCCAGGTACAAAGAACGGTATTGGATCGATAATAATTCGGCGTGGTCTAAATTATATATTTTTTTGTTGGTCGGAAATTCTCAAAGTGAAGTACCACCCGTACAAATATTACTCGTCATGGACACTCTTGAAAAACATCTGACCAATTGGTGCGCTATTAAGAATTGGATATAGATAATAAAATATGAAGTGACCCCTGGGTGGGCGGATTGATATCGAAGTGTATTAACAGGAAGAATTGGTCATTTGATAACACCTGTATCAGTTTACTTGGTATTGAAGGGTATGCGTAATGGTCAGATACTTAAATATGTCGCAATACCTACACCACCGCGACATGGGCACTTGACCAGAGTAATGAAGGAGTATTTTGTCTAGCACACATCGGCATTGTTTCCTTCAGTACTAATTAAATTCTTAAAACGATCTGATAGTAGACAAAAATAAATATGCAAGGTGGTTGCTAAATTTCGCAAAATGGGCAGTTTTCGAAGGGAATCTGTAACAGTCTCTAATTGACGGGCTTCAGAGTTTTCTACATAAGTTCTGCAAGCATTTGGTCACTGTGTTGTATAGGTCTATCTGGTCAAGTCACGAAATCAGGCGTATCTTCTAGGCCTCACGATGACGATTAAGGAAAATTACTCAGGTAGGTCGGTGGCCTTTATACTTTCTTAATACTCTCACAACTCGAAGGTGTGTGAATGACTTTCTCAATATATTGCTATGGCTAAGTAGTTATGACAGTCTAAAATTTCAAAAGTTCCCAGCAGAGACAAAGAGAAGGTGAACTATTTTCAAGGATTAGTATTTGAATCACGCAGCTACAATAACATGATCACACCTTGATTAAATTTTTGCAGGCGAAATTTGGCCTTGGGGTGACTGCCCATAGGAAACTGGTGAGGTTGCAGCTAATATTAGCTCTATACTATATCAGCCAAGGTACTTCATACAGTGTCAGGTATATAATGTTGTTGCCTCGTGGTCCGTAAACTCGCCGGTTGTACTTGCCCGAGTCTTTCCAAGAGTGCTCTACTTGATTTAACTTGCATGCCCCATATTTTGGATGTCATAGGCATACGTGGTAGGCAACGGATTTAGCTATAAAAACTCAACAAGGACAGCATGGGCAGCAAGGTAAAGACTTGCGATTGGCGTAGATATAATGGAGGGCAACGGCTGCACGAATCCACACTTACTTCTTCTAGTGTAAAGAGAATATTCGTGACAATGTTGTTTCTTACATTTTGGATTAATCCAATCCTCTTTCCCCCTAGATTTATCAGACTGCCG
Source organism: Sclerodactyla briareus (assembly GCA_026419785.1). Taxonomy (NCBI): domain Eukaryota; kingdom Metazoa; phylum Echinodermata; class Holothuroidea; order Dendrochirotida; family Sclerodactylidae; genus Sclerodactyla; species Sclerodactyla briareus. Next base: position 141,662 of record JAODTK010001721.1, on the reverse strand, counting down.
CTATGCTTTCGTTTTTAGTACCTACCCGTTTTGTACCATCCTACGCTCTCTGTGTAAATCAACATACCTAACTTTGAATGTATACATACTCACAGCAGGCGATAAGTGTTGACAGATTTTTTTGCGTTTTGCCCTTTCACGACTTGAATGACTGGACCTGGCACCATAGGGTCATCCTCAGCACATGTGCAGCCCACATAACTGATGCGAACTCTATATATACGTGCAATTCGCTGGATATCGTGCTGGAAATAATTGATACAAACTGGTGGATGTAAGATTCCATATTGTTGGTAGACTAGCCATTTTTAGACCCCACACATGTAAAACAAAATTATTGAAGGGCCATGTTATTCGCAAATAGGTAACGAAAACGTCACTGAAGGAAACTTTGGGTCATACCTGAATTTTTTGAAAATATATATGCGGGATTACTGACAGATTGCTTCATTGTACTTTCTACATGGGTGTGGGGGTTGATAGCGGGGGGGGGGGGGGGGGGTTGCCTAAATCTTACAACTTGTTCTCTTCTCATTCTATGGGGGTTCATCTCTCACGAGCTTTCAGAACTCCCGGTAAAACTCCGCAACCTTTAATAATTTCCGGCCAGTTTGTATTAGATGGTTCACTAGGCGTTGTTCACACTCGTGCGCATACGATACACATTTCATCGGAGGAAGTGTTCACACTAGTTACAAATATACGAATACGGACGTGTCGAGGTTTCCTTTTCGTCGCCTCAGGTTGTGGAAACAGTATGGTCGGCAATATTGAATACCAAGAAGTGTAATTTCAAAAACAATCAAAGCTGTGTTTTTCTCAGCACTTGTAAGAGGCGTGACATAGTGTTTATGGACCCAATTTTAGGGCAAGCAAAACAGTTACTGCCTTTTCTTAGTCGTGGAGACATAACAGGGCAACTTGTTGACCTGTTTCGAGGAACATATTGACCCCCGTACCATACATAAGTTCCTCACGATTCATTTGCCCAAAACACTACATTCATGCAATGCATGGACCGGGAGCATCGCCGCATTCACCCGCCGCTTCCCTTCCCCCTAACTCTTCGAGATACCACCGAAGCTGCAAACCATGAGCTACGTGGCCGCCCTGGCGGACGGCCCTAAGGCAGGGGGTTCGTGGAGACAGAACACGGAGATGGGATCGTCAACAAAAAAAAAAACATGAGGCGCGCAATGTGCCCAAAGAAGCGCAGTTGACACCAGTCCTAGCAACGGTATTCAAGTACACGCGGAAGTCAGATATCCAAGAAAGCATTCTGTCTACGCCTCAGTCCAACAGCGAGCATCCCCCCCCCCCACGCCTCACTACGGTACAGTATAGGAAGTGTTTGGAAGCACAATTGAGCTGAAAAAACACGCGGTAGGAGCTTAGTTACTCTTACTCTGCTCAGAATAAGCATGTGAAAATAATGCGTACGGCTCCAGCTGTGTACCCTGCTACTTTCCTCACTGACCTACAAGACAGCATTATAAACTAGGCGTTAGATCGATATTATACCCAACCCCCCCCCCCCCCCCATAGCAATAACGCTGACTGGACAGTGTGCACGGGGGGTGGGGGGTTCCTTTTTTTTATCGAATCTTACTTCAACAATGAGTTTAGGGTGCAAGTTTGCCTCAAGACGTCAGGCGGGATAGACCTTTCGGTAACTTCGAACACCTCCCATCAACCTCTCCCACCTCCGGCCTCTCTTCAACGGCCACACACCCCCCGGCCACTCACTGTCAACCTCATATCTCCTGCCTTTCCATTTACATTATACTTGGTTGGACTGCGAACGCAGGTCCTATGTATGGCGCAAACTAGTGCCGAGCATCTCAATTCATAGGCCATCGTCTGCCCTAGATCGTCACTACTACCCAGGTTTTATACGCATCTTAACCCTTGATTTCATCACCAAAACCCACTCTATACAACCTCCGAACGTTCCCACAATATCCCGTTTGGCGTTCCATACTCTTCGCTGAATATGCATGTTTCTCACTGCATCGCGCAGATATCGCATCCGAAAAATTGAATCGTACATAAAAGCGTATCGTCTGGAGTCGCAGTATAAGGCCTCTTGGTATCAATTTCATTACATAGCTAGTTGGAATGAAGTTTGCTGAATACATTCAAATCAAATAACTGTTAAAGAAGGCAGTGCATCTATGGCGTAACCACCATGTCAAAGTGAGGGCGATTGCACGCTGACAGCAACAGACCAATTGCCCAAACCTCAAAGTTGACAATCTGGAGAGAATACCTTGCTTCAACGTGGACCGTAGCCTACTGTCCACGAATAGTACCCTTCCTGATTCTCAGAGGCTTGGAAATCTCCAACGCTTTCTATATCGAATTGCACATGTGTCCATTCTGTCCACGTATATGGGTTGATGTCGTAGGATAACCCAAATGGCATAAACCCTGGATAAATATGAAAAGAATATGAAATAGTGCAATTACAATAAGGAGCGCTGGACCTGGTACAGTATCTTCACTACTTTTGAAATCACCCTGTGATGGTATGGGGTTGGTGACGGTTTAGGGTCAGAATATTCCACTTGACCCTATGTCGCTATGACGGCGGGCGGGAGGGGGTCTCTAAGAACCCCGTGGCCTGACGCCAGCATAATTTAGTAAGTTTACCCAGTATGCCATGATTGGTGCAGCATTTGTCGACCGAGTATCTCAGTATGTGTTGTGTGTAATCGCATACAGTGCCCTCTATTAGACGGTCTTATATGTGTGCTCCGTTGCAACCAGTGCAATAGCGCCCTCCCAATCCCGTAACTTCATCAGGACATACCTATGCACACAAAACTGTGATTATAGTTGCATTGCAAGGCAAAATGCTAACGTGAGCAGCCACAAACGGCACCAATAGGCAATCTAAGGTTGTGGGAGAACGTTTCAAGCCCAATGGGATCGAAAAGGCGATGGAAAGGGGGATAGGCTTTCCTCCACATGACGAGCTCCTGTAGCTGAGCTAACAATTTCCCTTTCCGGCACTATAGAAGATTACAAAAGGGGGCCCACAGGACCTCTAACACAGTATTGGGAGGTCGATCACACCCAAATCTTACAACAGACTCATCATGCAGCTGCGCCAGTATCAACTTCTCAAAAATATGAGGCGCCTAGATGCCCGAGACAAGGCAGTGATAGCAAAATATGGAGATCAGCCTATGTGTACAATAGTGTATGACATCAACCTACGTAGTCCTATATGTACCACCCGAAGAGAGGGGAGGGGTAGGGGAGGGGTGTAAAGACAGCAAATGGAAGGGAAGGGAAAGGTAAAGGGAAAGCTTAGTAATTCGAGAGCACGACTGAATGGAAAGGAAATCACTCTCTCACTGCTGGGAGCTAATGCCTGGAATCCCCCCCCCCCCCCCCAACGGCTTCCAAATATCCAGCCCCACCCAGGAAGCAACCAGGCCATGCATGGGGTTCACGTTCCTTCATGTGGGTATTGCGTGGGGAGATGTTCATGGACAAAGGATCTGTAGCTCTTGATGGGGCCCATGTGGGTCTTGTGTGCCCAGGTCTTTCTGGGTGAATGATGGCTGACTGTAAATGGGCCCGTGTGCGTAGTTTGTGGGTGATGTGTGGGTAGATATCCATGAGGAAATAATGAACTGTAGTTGCAAGCAAGCGACCAGGCCGGACCTCACCTTTTCCATGTGGGTGTTGCGTGGGCAGATGTCCATTTCATGCTGCGGTTTGATGAGGCCCCACGGTTGGGTTTCGGGTGGACGGTATCATGGGGGCGAATGATAGGCTTCATGCAATTGGGCCATGAAGCTATATTTAACTGGAGAGGACATCAGACTGCTTATAGTGTGCCCTGTTCAAAGTCAGAGACCACAAACTCAAAGTGAGGAGGCGCTCTATTGTGTGTAATCATCAAACCACATTGAGTGTGTTCCTCTCCATCTGCGAATTTCTCCTGCCATATGCCCCGACGCGTCCCTTTGTTGCCTTCATAGTAATAATAGTATGCCATGTGCGAGATTCCGTACATCTTCAGGAACTTTTATCCAGTGTCAGAATACTCTGAAACAACGAAGATCGCCGATCCATTTACCTGAGGCACAGAAACAACACCATTAAATAAAAAATACAAATCGATTGCGGTTGGCAGAAACACCATCTAGGCGTGGAGTATAACATCATGGAGCGAACTAGAGCTATTAATGTCAACCTCGAACTAGAGAAGGCTGTCACACGGAACTTTCTAATCTTTCAGACAAACATGGCAATCAGTCCGCCCGAATCACAAGTTACTATAACACTACTGCCTGTGAGGGCGCTGTCGGGGGAATAGCAAAAACACGGAATTGACCCACTTGGGTGGTATTTGGATACAGTGTATGCGATGTTCATGAGGTCCACGTAGACCGCCCACCAATAGGCTAACGCCGGACGAAATGTCATTCACACCACGTGGGCCCTACCCAAACGCCAATGGGTTTGGCCCATAAGTGGTATTGGATGGCCTCAATGAAATCCACGTCCCAAAAACCCCCCCCCCCTTTTTGTGTGCTTGAGATTTTCAGTGATGCCTCTATGTGGCCCATTAAGTTTTGCCCACTGCGCCATATGGGGACAAATATTCATATGGCTGCTTCTGTGCTGATCCCCTCCCCCCCCCCCCCCATATGCTCGTATGGGCTAGTTGATTGGGTCTCCCTTCTCTTGTCCCCTTGGATTGGAATTCTCTGACTACGCCACTGTCGGAACGTGTAGCAGTTGCCTACCTCAGTAAAGAGGAAGAGGTAAAGAAAAAGACGCCTACTAGCAAGCGATGACTGTAATTAACGGCGCTTGCATAGGTTCCAGACCTATATTTAACACCATCAATCCTTTCCATGAGGAGACCCTTGTATTCTATGGTATTCATTCATTGTATTTATTGTAAATTCCTTGAAAGAAAAGAAACTAATCATGGACTGATCATAGAGTTATCTGCTCGCTAAACCTACGACCATCTTTTTGTATAGGCCCTACATTAGCCTATATAATTTGGTGGCAATTGGAGATTCCCATGTTAATTATTTTGTACCGTCAGTTCCGCATTGCTTGTTTTTTTGGAGCTTGGGCAAATCTATATGCATCGGCAAGATTGTGCGGGAGGCTACTTGCAACCATGGAGCTATTATTCAACGGGGAGCAATACGGCCTATGCTTGTAACATTTTGAAGGGAGAAATTTTGTCCCCGTGCGAGATTACCCAGAACGCACAACGCATTTGTATGAGTAACATCGCATCATCAACATACAGTACTGTTTCTCCAACATTTGATCCGCGGAATGCGATTGAGCAAAAAGGAAGTCCGGTGTGTACATGTCGTATCAAAGCAAGAGTGCAACGCCTTTCCAACAGGGTTGTTCTAGACCAATACTGACGGGGGGGGGTGCTGTTTACAGTTGTCGCAAAATTTTAAATAGTCGGATGAGGTTTAAACTGGAATGTTGGAGCGCACGGTGGGGTAGCCAAACATTTTGGCTGTGGGGCGTAGTCGAAATTGTATGCCTGGAGATAGCAGAAATGGCACTCCCTGAGCCTTTGGAGGTGTTCCATAATCGGTTAGTTGTTCTGGATTTCAATCCGTGGGAAGTTATCTTCATGATTTTCCGCTCAATTCTTGCCCGCCGAAGGAGCATGTTTCTGGGTATCACCATGTTTGGTACAACCCATATATATAATGTCAGTATGGAAACCGTGCCCTTTTGGCCTTTTACGACTTTAAAGTTAGTCGCGCTGGAGCCATATTCATGTTGTGTATTTATGAGCGCTTGAGACGAGCCCATTACCCCCAATCTTGGAGCTTTGTCCGCAGTTGATGCAAAACAGAAATCGGACCTGTGGAATGGCAGTAGCTCGCGTAAAACAATCGGCTGCTCATGGTTGTCCAAATCCAGGTATTCGGTTGATTTCAAGTCTTTTCGCCCTATTCACCCAATCTAGTTTTTCGCCAATTCGTTGTTTGATTTTCATTATTCAATTTGGAATTTCACATGATCAGATTCTCTCCTGTTTTGCTTCCTCCTGCCACCTAACTAACCCAATTTCTTTATGTTCATAATAAACCATGTAGTGGCGGTAACCCAGTCATTTGAATCACTCCCCCAACAAACCCCTACGCCAACGTGGGCACTCAGTGCTGCACTACATTCTGCAAACAATACACCAGTGGCGCGGAAGCCTACAAATTTAGGTGGGGAACAGCAAATTTTCCGCTGAGGGCGAGCCCGGGAAAGGGATTCACACCTTCGCACCCCACCCCCCCCCTCTAAGAAAACCGACTTTCGTCCTCATTACGGTGACTTTCCAGTGCCATGATCGGGGGAGACCTGAGTACTGCTGCCTCCCCCGGTATCCCTTCTCCACTTGGCCATCCCTTGTGGATCACCCTGTTAGCGTATCGGATTGTGCGTCTGTTAGGGGTTAAGGTCGCTCCCTAGGTGGGGACTAACAAACACTGGGAAGATTAACATGTTCAACACTCCTGTGAAGCTCACGCAGGGCCTTACATATTCTCGAAAATTAGTAGCTAATTGCCATTTGCTCCGAAAACTGCGATTTCCGATTGAAGGGCCGCCTCGTCAAGCTCTGGGTAATTTCTTACTTCTCCATTATAGTTCCTGTTAGTAGACAGTTTGCAGGTCACAGTAAGCCTTCAGACCGGGCTTGGACTCATTGGAACGAGTCTGCAGTTGGTTGATTGAAGTGTCATATCTCCATGACGACTGACCGTAGTACTCGGTGATGCGTATGTGCTGGTGTGTCTGTCTCTCCCCAGTCCGTCCGCATACTCTCCGAGAGCAGAGCGATAACGAGGGAAAGCTGCCTTTGCCTGGCATCTGAATGGGCCGCAGTGTACAATTCTTTGATCCTACGCTCGCCTCCTCAAACATGGTGCTAATTTGTCCCTTTTCCAACTGTAGCTTCATGGCTGTCATTGGACCGATCGCCAGTCCCTGTCATTGTTGCCTGTCCCCGTGCAATATTTGCAGAGCATCTATTGCCCGAAATGTCATGTCCGATCTGGACCCGCCCGAAAAGACTGCCCGCTCATAAAATACGCCTCGCGACCACACGTTAAAGGCCCGGTCCCACTATAACGATTGTCTATCGTTCTGCTACACGATTCTTTTTAGATTTCGCTGAACCGGAAGGCTAGGGTCTGTGTGGTACCAATTGTCATGAATACTAATACACTATCACAATACTTCTCAAAATTCAAAGGGTTCGAAAAAAACCTCATCCCTAAATGACGTCATATCGAAAAATGGTAGAGTCGTACGATAAATCGTTGATCTCAACGATAAATAGGAAAATGTGATTATCAAAACGCCGGGAAGGGACTCTCCACATTGGAATGGTTTGCCAAATACGGAATTCGGTCCCTCCATCCATGTGGCATGGTGTTCCAGCCGTCATATTGATAGCCCTTTATCAATCGGCCTGACCAATAATATCGATCGTTGCACGACACGTATCTTATAAGTGTGACCGCCCTTACGCCTTTTGGTTGCTGAAATGGTGGGATCTTCCTGAAATTTCACAAGTGATTCAATGATTTGCCCTCAATTGGAATTATGTTCGAATGTTCGTTCGGACAATATGGTTTGGTACAGTGATACAACTTGTTTTTTCACTTAATACGCGGAGGGTAATATTCCCATTCGATTACGGTTTCGCTACCAAGCTGCGAGAATATCGCACGACCAGGCGGCAACGGGTTGGTACGGCAACATTTGTTGAACTAGAAAGGATAACTAGGTTAACATTTATTTAGGCCTGTCATATTCTATTGTCTATATTCCGTCATGGCCGCAAGATCGATAATGATAGTTCAATTGTCGATATTGGTGACAATTTCAAATTCATTGGTCAAAATTTTAGGGGGGAAGCCCCCCCCCCCAATTTATTTTTTGGACCACCCCCCCCCCCCGCTGCGCCGGGCCTCTGTGTACAAAACTCGAAGGTAATAATGTAATAATTCGAACTTTTTCTGGATTTTTTCTCTGAATAGGTGGCGCAGTCCACCGCAAAGTTCGGAGGGAGCCCCCCCGGGGGGGGGGGGAGCGCATTTTCCCTCGTGCTCATTTGGCATACGCATTCGCCTTCAGCACGTTTTTAGGGGACATTTTTTTTTCAGCATACTACCGTTTGTCTCGATTTTCTACATGGTAGCGTCCATTCAGTATAGGCGCGGTATCGTTGGATTAGACGGGGCTCGATGGGTAAAAGTAAATGCTGAGAAGTATAGTTTCTGTTCATTGTTTGTGCTGACTCACACACGCACTCAATCGTCTTCATAGCTGCGGAGGATCAGACAAACATTCTAAAAGATATTATAATAGTTAAGCAAAACGTTCCTGTATTTATGGGAAATATGGCCCTCTGTGGAGTCGAGATGGGACATTTGAGGCATCAAGTTTTCGCCCACTGTGCTAGTACTAACGCCAATAATGAATCATGAGTGTCGCTACTGGTTCCATGTCTGTAAATATATCGCGCTGCGCGTTCCCACAGCAAGGCCCCTAAACGGTTGTCGCGTCGCGAGAGAAAAAGTACGGAGACTGGCTACTTTGGTTATAAGATTTCAGTTGCTACCTTAACAGTCACTGACGCAATACTAATACTTCGTCCTACCATGAGATGGTCTTTCGTCGTGACGTCATACACAGGTAACCTGCGGGCGAGCCGGACCGCTGCCACACTTCGAAATAGAGGGATTCAGTATGAACGGTGACGAGGTTAATTGATTGGTAGGTCTACCGTACGAATGAGCTTCTTCGGAAGTTAATGTGACTGGAAATGATAGTGTAATTTTACATGAAGGTAAACTGTATCGTCGAAACTTGGGTTAAAATGTCCAACCGAACTGCACCTAGCTTGTTGAACCAGGCGTTTGACTTTGTTCACCTCGCATTCAGCCTCATCACTCATATGCGCAGGATTTTTGTCCCTTTAACGAATGGGTGAAATGCCTAACAAACGCACTGTGCGACTTCGTTTGCTCGTGTGAGTGAATCGGTACTAGTGGGCGGTGCGACGTCAACGTTGATTGCGCAAATTCGGACATTCTCTCTTTCACTAAATCACGCCCCGGAACGGCCAGTCTGCTGGAAAATTACTTTATTGGTTGATTTGGAATTGTTTACACAACCTCCAACCAAGTAGTTTTGGCATACGTTAGAGAATATTTTTTTTATTTGCCCCATTTGAAGGATCATATTTTTTGAAACGTCGCGGCGATACCAAAAACAAACCGCAATACGATGCGCATAGCCGAAAACAGTTACTTGTCAATTTGAGGCTTCCAAAATGCATGTTCTTCGATTAAATTTTCTCATTCTCGGTGTTTGTATAAGAGGTTTAGAAGTATTCTGAACTATTCATGACCTAAAATGTAGGGCGATTTTTCGCGGAAGGAATATATTCAGTGTTGCTCCCATTCATATCACCGCCCGTGTGCTATGAGGACTGACATTAAAAACCGGGTCACCTGAATCGGAATGAGCAAAATCCCAATTTTCCACGGGGATTTGTCAAAGAAGTCTGCAGACGATATGTTGGTGATATCCGACTGTGGTATATCTACTAAGAGTTATAGCCCCCTATATTTTAGGAACTGCTTCTCCATATCGTTGCCTTTAGCAGTCTTTGAGGTAACTTCCACCCATCCCGAGAGAGAATATGAACAAAGGATATGTGTGAATAGGATTCCATATATCAGAGAATTTCAAATGGGTTTGACTTACTTTAAACAGGCGCGTCCCGCTATGTGCCACATTTACATTACTGTAGCAAGGAGACACGGATTCCTGCATGACGACCATGAAATTAGGACATGAGCAAAAAATCTCTCAGCGTCAAAGTTATATTTTTCTGCAAAGAATAGGAAATAAGAGAGCTGCAAATGTGTCGCTTAAACCTCTGAATAATAATGTAGAATTATTGTCTGTTCACAATAATCCGTCAAAAAGAATGAGAACGTAACTAATGTTGCTATGAAATCTCCTGTTCGGAAAGAAGAAATACAATAAGCGCCATCCTGTACGACGTCTACTAGCAATGGTACGCGCTTACAAGAATGAAAAAAAAATCACCAAAAGAAAACAAAAGTATAACGTAGACAAGTAGAAAAGCAACAGGTAATCACACGGGTCCTGAGGGTCGATTTTGAATCACAGAAAATTTCAGCGACTACATACTACGAACGTAGAACAGTAATGTGGTGGAGACCAGAGGTATACATTGGTGGGCCCGAGTATCAGGGGTTGCACGTGGCGTGGATCAATTTTTGAATGTTGTTCCAGCTGAAGAACAACAATTAGGCTAGGATTCATTAGATGGGGCGGAGAGGTGTGCGTCCCGCCCCCCCCCTCAATGATTAAACTGTATGATCATGTAGAAGGGTCGTAAATATCCAGCAACGCATGTATTGACTCCTGAAGTTGTTGAATGAGGAAGAATTCCATAGAATTCATTCACCGTGATGCGGTATTAATGCCGAATTGGTACACATTGTAATTCTACCTACTCAGTGTTGAATAGAATTAGCCCCGAACCCTTTAAGCCAATTGTAGCTCATTTAGAAACTTTTCCTGGTTTCATTGGCGTGAACCAGTCATTTAAGATTCGTGCGATCCGCTTCCGCAACTATGGAATCCTAGCCTTGTCCCGCTATACCTAGCATTAGGGCCCCGCCCTATCTGTACTTACTTTTTGAAATTTATGAGCACTTTCGTATATACTAACATTACAACCAATGTATCCTAGTACCTAGTGACAAACGTATACCTCTGTTGGACATTTCTGCAGTGCACTAAGCACTAATAGCACCAACATTGATCTTGTGAGACGCAGATTAGATTAGTCGGTAGTTCCGAAAGCGTCCGTGTGCCCATTCATTCAGCAGTCCAGTGGGACGGAGTTGTCTCTTGTCTCATGTTTTCATCGTAAAGCCTCGATTTGCGCTCTTCTCTGACACCTGGCAACACAAAATCCCGCTACTGATAGCCTAACTACGAAATTCGGTTCAGTTTACTGCCGAGTGCGCAAATCGAGGTTTGTTTTCACACTATTAGTATTATTAATATTATTATTATTATTATTATTATTATTATTATTATTATTATATTATTATTATTATTATTATTATTATGATTATTATTCTTATTATTGCTAATTATTTTTTCCCTCCGTTTTGCTAACCAAAACTCTACCTACCCTTTAAGCCACATTACAGCTCGGTGTGGTTCTATTTAGCCTGGTCTCCCTGGAAATTGAGATCGTAGATGACCTGGTGAGCGTTGTCCCAGCCATAGAGCTTCTGGTCACGTGGGTTGTAATTAGGGCGTAGGTCTTCAGGTACTTATTGTCGAAGGGGATGTCGAGGAAGGTCTCCGTAGAGGTCTTCGTGTCGTACTTGTAGTTGATTTTGTTGATATGAGAGTTGAATCCGTTAGTGCAGTAGACCACACCGCACACAATGAAGCAGTTCCCAGCGGCGCTCTTCGGGTAGTTCGTCTGCCAGGTGTCGGTGACTCAAGGCCACTGGGTCAACTTTGCTGATAACGATGAAGCCGTTGCGGTGCTAGTGCAGTAGAGAGACACAGTCCGTGGCTCGTCGGTCAGTAATCAAGTCGTTAGGTTCCGCTGCGGTACGCTCCGTGTATTGTGTAAGCGTTGGGAATGATGTATGGCTAGTCTCTGATCGAAAGAGTTCAAATCTCCTAATTTTGTTCCGGAATAAACGTGGGAATAGAGCGAGAGCCTTGTATGCGAACATAACGGACCCCAAAGGCGTGATCGAGTATACCAGAACTTTCGTTCAGCGACAGTGCCGCTGTGGTAGTCGGATAGCGAGTTATAGACATTCACGTTGTTAGAGTATCTGTGGAAAAAACAGAACAAGGGGGAACGGTAGGGATTCTCTAGAGGCAAAAGTGAAATGTTAATCGCATTTTTGCAATATCCCAACACAAGAAATGGCAGGCGCACTGCGGATCATCGCAGATTTTCCCGTATAGACTACGAATTATGGTGGATGCGGCCCGTAGCAACCAAACCAACAGGGGCGGCTTCCAACTCAAATGAATTGGTTCTATCAAGACCGAGGGCGCACTCATCACTGTTAGTAAATGAATAAAAAGTAAACGATTAACGTGAATATCCTATAAAATAATGAGCGAGGGAGGAAATGGGACAGGGACAAATTACCGGTGTGGGGCAAAAGGATACGGCGAGGTGCGCGTTTATCGGGGCATGGATGACCCTATCCCGTAGCTCTTTATTACCCACTCACCCCATCTCCCTCGAGAACCAGAAAAAGAACACTACAACCGTCAACATAATCCTGACGCAGCTCACAGTCCCCTACTCAGTGGGCGCGGACTTGTATCAAGACATTGAAGTGGCCGATTTTCTCATTTTTCCGCTAGCGAAGTTTACCTGTCGCTCACATCCGACCATTGTTGCCGGTACGTCAGGACTAGCATAGTGGCAATCGTACAACTCTCTATACATATATATTTTATTTTTTCTTCGAATGTCAACCAGAAAGTATAACAAGTTAACAACACCCATCGTTGTGACTGTTGCATGGTTTACATGTACATACGGATGAGACAATCTAACATTCATCGCAAAACCTGAATGTTCGAACCTGGGACTCCCATCAGCGATTTGATCTTTGATTGTGCGCGCTGAATAGAAGCCAGCAGTAACTGGGACTACATCAACGTCTTTGAATACCAGACCTCCCCCATTTTTGGTACTTGGTTCTCGAGTCCCAGGGAACGATATAAAAAGGTTTCAGTTGCGATGAAACCTACAGTGATATATTTAACCCATTCTATCCATATAAATCATTAGTGCCTAAATCAAGCTGTGATTGGGCAATTATGAAGAGCGCAGTCTGAAGAAAAAAATACAAACTGTAAAAACTTACACTCTTTTTCTCATCAAGTACAATCAGACTACATTATTTGCAAATCATGCTTGAATAGGATTATGTTTTTTTTTTAATAGTTCCAGTAAGTAATATTTCAAACAAGAAAATTGATGCTGGCATTTTGAACAGGTGTATGCAGCAAAATGATATAAAACCTTTATTAATGACAGCATTAGCAACAGTTGTTCTTTTTATCCATTTCCCAGGACACAAAAAACTATTACAGTACCAGATGACGGGAGAATTCACAGTCCTTGAAGTAAACAAGTGTAACTGAATATGACACATATTTTGCGATTCCATTTCAGTGTAGCTGCATATCTTAGGTCCTGTTGAACCAGGGAAAAATGTACTCGAGTAGCATGTCCCTGGTGAAACTAAGGTTTGTTAGTTAAAAGTCATGTTGTGTGCACAGGAAGTAAATCGATCTCAATATCGTAATTGAATAACTAATCTTTGTACCGGACTGGTAGAAGTGGCCCATGTTACAAAACTTCTGTTGCCTAGTATATGCCTGTCCTGACAAAAATGTCGAGACAGGTGTAGTCTTTGTTAATTTCAGGGGATATCGAGGGCTATAAAATTGGCTTGTCAATATAACCCCATACAGTACAGTGGAAAATGGAGTCAACAAACTGTCGTGTAGTGAACGCTAGTGTGTACGAGGCTTCAGCAATGAAGAAGAGGCCTGTTACATGAATGACATGTCTGAAAGTGTAATTTGTCGGAAGGTACCAATAATAAAATCGGAGAGAACTCAATACATGGGGTGGGAGGTGAGGAGGGGAGGGGAGCGAAAGTGAGGGACTGAAGGTTGAGTAACGATAATGTATGATGCTTTGCATCGAACCAAGCCCTGCAAGATTGTCACAGTTTGGACCACAGAACCTTGTGAATGACGTGCATAGGGTTTAGTGTCGTTGCAGGAATATTGAGGTTTTAGGCTCGAAGGTTTACAGAGGAAACAAACAACATGACCTGAGCATTGTATAAATTGGAATATAAACAGTGGGTACATGGGAGTTTGTAACACATACCAGGTACATTAATTCGTGCCCGGTTAGCCTGCGAAGGGACAAATAGTTATTTTCGTGAGGCAGCAATTTGAATGTACAAAATTGACAAGTAAAACATTGCTGCGAGAAAGACATTATTAACCCGAGTACACAATGATACTTTTCCCTCTTAGAGTATCTCGGAAATAAATGCGGTCGGTTTGATAGGAAAAAACGTGAATACGGAAAACTTGTTAGAGGTAGTAGTAAAACAATATTGAGTGGGGACATGGGCCCATTCATGTGGGCTCCTGTTATATAGGAAACATTGTAGTTAAATTTGAAGATAGGGGTATGAAAAACAAAACCAGTAGAGGAAATAATTTGGTCAATATATGAGGTCGAGGCCACGCAGATGTGGGCTGGGTTGTTGAAGGGCCGATATGAAATATACTCCCTGTCAGACTATCTAAGGGATTATGGTCAATGTGGAGTATGGAGATATGTAGATTTAGACAGATAAAAAAGCGAGGTCAATCTGAGTTCGAATGCCAAAAATGATGAGGGTTAGAGTTGATTAGAATGGCATACCTCGACCCTGACTTAATTAGTTATTGATATATAATATTGTAATTTAATTATTGCCAAAAAGTAAGCAGACCCTGCCATTGGAAGTCATTGTTGTTCAAACTTTTTTTCAAATGATGCATTAGAAGCGGAATGGGGGAGGAAAAACCATCGGAAGAACAATTCAGATCAACCAAGGTCATCCCATGTCAATCTGGAATAAATGGTACAATGACGGCCGCGTTTCACATGTTCGCATATTCGCCATATGGAAAACCCATACACCGAAATTGATACATGTCACATTAGTTAGATATAGGGTGGACAAGTTAGATTTTGACTATTAATTATTTGCTGCACTATCACTATACTATTTATCTTCCTGATGCTGTAATGATTGAGGTTGCGGTAGGTCAAATGACTAGTCAGTGTAAAACTGATTGGTGGCTGTTTCCTAACTGTCTTCCCAAATAGGCTAGCCTTACCGAACCAAAGTGGCTGTGCGCAAACGCAAACGTGATTGCACATAATGGCGCGTAACTGGTTCATACCAATAATCGTCTCTATGGGAGGATGAACGAATGCTGAACCGTGCATTCAGGGTGTAAATAAGTAAGTGCCAGCATCCACTCTTGTTGTAACAGTCTCCAACTGTGCCATGGAGACATACGTAACCTATCCATTTGATACAATTGCTCTCTGGCTGGAACAAATTGCGCCTCAACCCAAGACAGACCGAATAAAAAAAATAACATGGATTCCTGGAACTAAGGCGATGCTTATGGGTTGAGACGCCATTGAAGAACAGTAAAAACGTAGTGAAAAGTGTCTCGAACCGCGAAGAGAATAGAAGGAAGGAGGTAGGCTCAACCTTGAGGGTGTGGGGGGGGGGGTCGCCATGTTTTATCAATGGATTTTTTTATGTGTCATTACATTAAAAAGATGAATGCGAGAGTGGAAACAGGAAGGCAGAGGTTGAAGAAATAGGAAAGGGTACGAGGCAGGAGAGAGAAAACATATGCGATGAAATGGACAAAAGGCGGAGGATTGGAAAAGAAGAAAGAGAAAATGGGATTACATTTTCCCTCTATTTATTAACTATCTTCTAAAACGAAACATAAAATCATCTTACCTGTAATTCGAAAGTGGGAATGAGTAAACCCGACCAGGATTTTTGACGGATAACGGAACCAGGCGCCAGCAGTATTCAGTAACCACCGACGGGTACGCAGAGCACGGAGGACCAGGTCACTGCAGGGTCTGTATATGGGGGAAACGAAATACATATGAAAGGTGTGGACCCTCATGAGGTCTCACGAGGGTGAAAATCACCAGAGTATGAGATATCTCCAGCGTTGCGCGTAGGAAGCCGCGGGAAAATGTGTATGAATCACGATCGGTTTTCTCCCCAAACTGGATGGAAATTTGCTTGATCGATTAAATAAATTGCTGTCTGGTAGGAGGACAAATATTCCTGTGAGCGCCACAGCAACACCATGTGTCTTATCAATGTCTCGAGTAGCGGAATATTAGGTAAAGAGGCCATGCCTCTGGTCACCTCTTACACGACCAGCAAGGAAATCCACAGGCCTCAGGGGGACCGCCCTAGCCTCGTGGAAAACGAATAGGGACACTAAATAGTGAGGAAATACCATGCCATCCTAAGTTCGCAGCCCTCGGTGGGAGGGAGGGAGGGGTGGGGGTTGCGGAATCATTATAAGACTCTTCCCCCAAATGTTCAGCACATTACTGGGCAGGGAATTGCGTCGCTACTGGACAGAAAGACTTGGGGGGCAGCCTTGCTGGAGGTAGATAGTTCTTGACCATTCCTAAGGTCGCGCCCCATGCATCGACTCTGCCGCTATAGTAACACGTGGAAAGGTCAAATGCGCCCCTACGGTCGTGTCTGCGCGTCAACTGGCCACCCATACCCCTCGTATTAAAACCCCACCCCCCACTGAGTCCCCATCGCTCCCTCGTCACAACGGCAGCCACATGCACCGAAATAAGGTTGACATAATCCTGAGACTCACGGAATCTTGGCAGAGCAAACGTCATCACTACCCGCCTCCCATTCCCAATTGATCACATTGAGGTTTGGGCAGAGTCGACAGGGAACATTTCATGACAGCCTTGTGTGAACACGAAATTTATGGGGGGTTCACTCTGGAACAAATCTAGTCCAAACTGAATAGCATTACTTGCAGAGGGTACCCGAACGACCTTGGACTGATTGGTTCATAATAACTATTTTCGGCCGAAACAATCATCTTCTTCTGGAAAAAAATATTCGAATCAGTCAAACATTACCTAGATTTTTGTTCGGGTCCCCTTCGATACGTATCCTATTTCAATTTGATAGTGTCAATGGAAGCTACCTCAATATGTCTAGTTCGTTGTATCACAAACCTTGTTCTCCCTGCTGGTTCCAGCTATCTACAGTCCTGTTGAGTCATTGTTATCTTGACCGTCCTTGAGCTTGGCTTTCAGTTGAGATATTTCTTTCAGTAGTTCTGACGTATCTTGCGTGTTCGTTGGTTCCAACTCGCGAGCAGAGCTGTAAGGTGGCGACCTGCGGATAAATTTCAAAACTGGATTCAATTGTTTGTTCTCGATTCATCGCATTCTTGTTTTCTCATCTCATCAGCCACCACCCCACCATGGTTCCAGATTATTACACAGCAGCGCATGAGCTGTTCTGACCATTTGCCTCCATAGCACCTATAGGTCGTCTTGCGCAATGACATTCCGGTAAAATAGGCGACAAGAAAACACATCTCCCTCTTGTTATATGGTTAGGTCATGCGCAAACGGCAGAGGGCTATGAGATGGAAGCAGTGTGGAATCTTGCGTTCAGAGTCCAATCGGTTGGGATAGCTCAAACGTGCCATTCCGCAATGTGGCCAAGCGGTCACACATGTCCTGGTGTAACGATGGAGATCTTCCAGTAGGATTTTACGCGTTAGCCTTGAGGTCACTGGACCTTATCAGAGGAGTGAAGCCTAATGTTCAGTGTTGAGTTTCACTGGTCTGAGAGCGGAACCATCGGAGCCACCGGCAACCACCGTCAATGCCTGCATCACCATTACGCACGCCGAATACAACCGAGTTAGAAAAATTCGTAATTCCAAAGTTTGCTGTGCACTAGGTAGACTAGGCTGTGGTACGCCACGCTCCTGGTTCCAACCTAGCCGAAGTGAAGAAACCTCGACTCGTGGAGACGAACAAAAACTAGCGTATCCCACAAAGAGGCTACATCAACCCATCCCCCCCTTTCCGAGCCTACCCGGCTGCAGTGAAGCAACGAGTGCGTCCGAAGTATTGAGTCTGCTTGAGCTCCAAGAGAAGGGCTTCCATGTCTTCGATTTCTCGACATTCGCATATGCTCGATCTCTGGTCGGGTGCGATCAGGTGACCTTCTTCGATCTTCTTCAGGGTTTCCAACGTCTCAGTAGTGTAGCGCTAAAGATCCTCCGATGGCGTATGCCCTGCTTTGTCCGTGCGTGCTTCACTTGAATGACCTTTGGCGAGGGCAAAAAGGGCATAGGGGTCTGTAACATTGACAACGTGATTGTCCAGCTGCACCGACACGCAGCTCAGGTAATTAGTGTTAGAAGAGTGGGAAGTGCAAGCAAGAACATTCAGGTTCGGGCTGCAACATTGGATTGCCTGAGAAGGGTCTATAGATGCTGGTTTGCGGGTCCGGACGCAAGTGAAAAATTGCCAATTCCTGTGAACTGAGCAAGGGGCTATAGTTTTTTTTAATATGGTCTATATCGTTTGCCAAAGATAGTATGGTCACAGGAGCGACAAAAAGATGAAATACAAAGCAAACAAACGCTGAGATAAGCACATGTACCAATGGGTATAAGGATGCGTATCACCCCGAAGGAAATATCCTCCTAAAAAAGCCTAGCAAGACAATAGCATAGGCTGCTGGCCCTGGTTGTGTCTTTCGTATAAACTAACAGTGATTTTTTCTTTCTGAAACGAACGTTATTTTCGACAAAAGTGATGTTCAAATTCAGCTGGAAAACGCAACGCATCTATGCCAGCCTTATCATGGGGGCTGCGCACTCACGGTAGAGCTGTGAGAAGAAGAATATCCTTTGGAGTAGAAGTTTCATTCGGCGAAAAGAGCAATGGGGCTCACAGAAGTCCATGAGACTTTATGATATCACGTGATTGTCCAGCGCAGCCTTCACGTGGGTTAACCTGTAAAATGGGAAGCGGAGGCTTTCGAGTTTCCAGTTACAACGTTGCATCAAGTGATTCTCAAGCCGTTCAATAGCACGGATAACGTGTTTAGGGTCGCAAACTTCAGAGCGGACCGCGTGGGAATAGCGAACACAACAAAGATAGCAACGGTTTGGATTATTTGGTTCGGTTATGACGATTCCCAAAAGGGTGCCCCTTTTGCCCCAGGTTGAAGGTGTGTAGGCTACTGAAAGTCAACCTATAGTAGCCGGGCAAGCAGTTTGGTAGCACCACTTCACTGACCGAGTATTATTGGTTGCCTATAGGACAATGGCAATGGCTTCGTCACATGCCCCCCCCCCCTACGCACCCCTTTCATACCCACCTCTAGCCTACACCTCCCCCTCTCACCTGGTTCTGAGCGTACTGTGGATCTTGGACAGTGTGTCGGGGTTGGAGTAACTGGTACACTCTATCGTTGAAGGCGCTTGCACATGGCACACGCATCCAGAGTCGTCGTACGAGGAATTCGCGGCAAACCAGTCAAAACCGCGGTGCTGCAGGTCGTCTGTGTTTGGTGACAAAGGGGGAAAAAATCAAAATCAGAAGCGAACTCATTTCGATCAGAAAGTCAAAGTGTCTCCAAACCTCCGTATATCGGCCGTAGGGACCCATGGATGCCGATGCCATTTGCGCGCATCATTGGCAGAATCACGCGAATACACGCATGAAGGGTGTCTAAGACATAGAGCATAATTAATAACTCTCGGCCGGCTGTTCGGGCACGCGCGCGTTCCAAGAATTACCTAACACCACACCACATATAATATAACTATAGAGCATAAGTAAGAACTAATGGCGACTGTTCGGCACGCGCGCGGTCAAGAAATAGCCTACACCACACACAAACATATCACTACTCTCCGTACTAAACTGGCTCCGCATACGCGCGCGTATAAAACCATCAATCAATTGCGCCGTGTTTTTCGTACGGAATTCCGCATCATCAGGCACACGCGCAAATATCGCGCTCCGAGCAATCTTTTAACGCGTTTCTGTTAGTAAAAACGCGCGTATCCTATCGTTAGGCTACGGAAATTGTGATTTCATGGGGAGATTGGTGCGTGCGCGTCCAAAAGTAGTGTGCTGTGTTCTGCTCGTGCCGAGCATAATGGATTTTTTGTACATGATATATCGCGTTAAACAACGCTTTCCTCACGCAGAACGCAGACCACTTCCTGGCAATGTCAAGTTGGCCCGGACCGGTAATGGCGGCAATGCAAATTTGGACATACTTAGGCCTCCATGCGATCATTCGCGTCTAAAATAAGTGCTCACTCTAGCAGTTATATTATACTCTATGATTACAACTTCGTAGTTAACTGCTCTGCAGCATAACGCGGGGGCGCATATAAAACCATCAATCAATTGCTTTGGTTTTTGTACATAGAATTCCTCTCAATTCAGGAACACGCGCAATAGCTCGCTCCGGGCATCTTCGAACGCGCGCTTCTGTAGTAAGAAGACGCGCGTCTCCTATCGTTATGTCACGACGATGTTATTTTACTGGGGAGTTGTTGCATGCGCGTCCTAGAAAGTAGTGGTCTGCGTCGGGGCCCCAAGCATGGGATTGTGTAATGATATAGCGCTTTAAACAACGCGTTCTCACCGGGGCAGAACGCAACCACGTCCGGCAAATGGGTTCATTTTGCCCCGGACCGGTAAGGCGCAATGCCATTTGTACATAGCTTAGGCCTCCATGCGATCATGCGCGTCTAAAATAGGTGCGCACGCTAGCGTGTTATATTTAGGGGATAAATCGAGGGTGCCGATGTCGTTTGTTGCATTTAAGACCAAGATGATGACGTCATCGTGGGGCTTAGAACCCCCGAGCCGAAGGCGAGGGGTTCTGCCTCCACGATGACGTCTTCAGAGGTCTTCAATGCACAAACGACCGTAAGCACCCTCGTTTTGTTATCGCTTCATACTACAACTCGAAAGTATAAAAAGAACTCGGTAAAAGGCCGTTTTGACGGTCGATTTTTATTTGTTCAATAAAATTCTCCAAATCGTTCAGTGGGACATCATATGGCGAATCCTCCGATACTACCTGTCAGATCAACGAAAACGATATGGTTCGAATCGAAGGCTGGGGTTTCTACTGTGCATTGTTTACACATCCATACAGCGTAACCGACTGTATGCAGTTTCTGACTGTTTTTTATTTATTGAAGAGCTAAAGCTGCGCTGAACTTTGTACTCGACTCCATCGAGAAATTTGAACCCGACATGCGGCAAGATTGCAATCTAGAAAAACACCTATCACTATCGATTCGCAGCTCGCAGATAGACAACCTCTAGTTTCAGATAACCAGACATAACAGGTAATTTATGCTGGTTGGAAGTAAATGTATTTATTCAATCAATTTCAGGTAGCTTTCGAAACCGACAAGCTGTGGTAAGCGAACTGTAGCCTAAACGTTTTGTAAACGTAAGAGCCACTGCATCCCCTACGCCGCTACGCGAGACGGGACCCGGCATTACCCGGTTTTCGAAGGCTTCTTGATACAGTAGGAGATATTTGCAAGCCACGACCCATTGTTCGATTATCCAGAATAATAATTTCAAACATTGCACTAGGTTAGCTGCGTGGTGTTCGCCGTTGGACCCTAATATTTGAACAATATGAGGCGTGCCTAGCCTGTATTTGGTGAGCCATGACAAGGCTGCAGTAATTTAGCGGTGTTACTGAATGTTTGTGGTGTGTACAATTTCGAGCATGTCACGGACGCGGTGCTCTGTACAACATTTGTGTTTGATAGTAGCTTGTTTATCACTTCAGTACAGTGTCAGACTTCGCTGCCGGCTATGTACTGTAGACTGTTATGAATGTACCATGGAATGTTGCTGTGAGGGACTCACAATGTAGTACATAGCAACCCAAAACAAAGGTTGATATTTGTTCAAGTTACTTGTGTGCAGGCTTGTAGCATGTAAGGTACAGTTACTATTGGCTGCACACCAGCTAACAATCAGATTCCAGATGACATAAATCTCCCTCAGACAAAGAATATGCAACGCACCCTAACCTCGATTCCAATCGTTACTGAGTCTCGATTCAACTCTTGTCCACATCAGATTTTTGCCCCCCCAGGAAACCAATAAAGGTATTATGAATCTTCTATATTCGTCTAAGAAGACTTTAATTCTTTGCAAGAGATATGAGGCATGTCCCATACTCGGCGAAAAAGCATACAAAAAAGGAACGCGAACGGAGTATGCAAACTTACAATGCGTACAGATGCGGCATTATACGCCGCATCACGGCAAATTGAGTCCATATAATAATATTTTCATATAGAGCAATTTACGTCATTAGTCATGGTTCGCGAATATATATTTATGACCTCTAACCTATCAATCAGCCAATTCATTAAACAAGACACAAAAACTGGATCGCGATTCCTTGCCATAGCTGAAAGGGCTAGTGGTTTTTAAGGCCAAACTAGAAGAAAACCCTATTAGAAATTGGTGGTTTTAATACTCAAATTCCTTTCTATAAAGTTGCCCCAATGGAATCTCAAAGATTTTCATTCCCTTATGCTCTGCCCCTTCTGTGGTATCACAACCCCTGCCTGAGGGATAATATCTCGAGGCACTGGGCACAATTATTATGTCGAATATTTTTCATCCTGACAACAAGCATCTCAAATTGCTGAGTGCAGATGGCCACCCAAAAGTCTTTAAGTTCAAAACGCACATATAGGCTCCCATGCATACGAAACTACATGCAGTTCGCCTAGACGAAAGAAAATCTTTCCATGAAAAATACCTCTAAAAATATTGTTGTGCTAAGATGTCAACGCAAACGTCAAGTGTAACAACATTCAAGTGTTTGGGCTGTCTTGACTTTCCCACATGTGCATTCCTTGCGATAGCTCGTGATAGGAGTGTTGTAGAACATTAGTTCTAAGTCACATTAGGGTTGTCCACAAGACGAATTAGTCATTACCAAACAAATAGCACTCAATGTCACCGGTCCACAAGTCAAACGAGGGTCCAAAAAGGTCAACTGAGTCACAGTAAGGGTCACCAGATTACTCGCGCGCCCATATAAACAAAACTTTCCATTAACTGAAATCCCTCTAAAAATGTTTCGTTGCCAAATATTTTATACGATTGTCCTATGGTGACCTTTGATGAAACCCTTGACCTGACAACACCAAATTTGAAACTTGCTACCAGTTTGCGTTCGTTGGATACGTGCCCTGACAAACTTTGGTCAAACATTTGCCCTATCGTGACCCTGAAATGACCTTGAACTGGCACCAAACCAATAGCTGGTCATCCTCTCTATATGTCCACCACATACCCTAATTTTAACTTCATACATGCTTGCCTTCTGTCAGATAATCGTGCTGACAGGGGGTGTCACAAACACACACAACGCACACACACCACATACGGCACGGTGCTGACTGCATATATTTCCTTTTGCCTTCGGCAAGTTAATCAAAAACAATCATCGTTCGCGCAAAACTAATACGATTTGCATCTCCTATATACCGCACACCGGTTTCGCATATATGGTATATATTAGGAGCGGGATGCAGTTATACGTGAGAAACTTTATTCGAGCAGACTCGTGTATATGTAATTCCGGTGGATTCCCTTTGCGATGATGCGGCCTTAATTCTTACGTGTGGCTATTTTGTTTATTCCCTGTTGGTTTTCTAATTATCTTCCCGATGGATTTCTGTCTATATGGGATCCCATATCTAGGTTAGGAGCGGAATAAGCTCAGTCGGTAAGAGCTCCGGACTTAAGATCAGTAGATTAGGGGCGGGAGAATAGTAAAGCGTTATCAGTGTCCGCTTTGCTGCACAAGGTCCGGGGTTGAACCAGCCGATCAGCACCGGGCGTTTTTTCCATAATTGGCTGTACTTGCAGTTCGCCTGGCGTGTTCCTGGTCCTGCTGAGCAGTGGGCTCGGGTAATTTCGGGGCACTTGCAATAGGTCGCGTCTTCGCTGTGAGCAGTCTCGCGTCGAACTCTTCCCGCTCCTCCAGGTTTTCTGTAGAAATTGGTCAGGTCCTGGAGTGTCCCCTGATCGTCCGTCGTGATTGGGACGTAAACTTGGCGGTCCCGGGAGGCAGGGATTGGTGTCACTACTCCTGCCTCGTTATCATCTGAGCACTAGTCGAAGAAAGGCGAGTTGTCGCCGTGCTCATCCCCGATCAAAAATTCCGGTTAGGGTTCCACGATGTGTCAAATTGGCTTCCTGAACCCGTAGCAATCAAATTAAAAAAAAAATCAAATTACGAGTTCGAATCCCCGTGGAGATCGAGTGCTTTCCCGCAGTGCTATTACAACAGGCATGTCTCCTCGAATTCACACGCTAACCCCCGTGTAAACAGTGGGTAACTGCGAGGTAGGAAGTAGGCGCCGCTGCGTTGGCCGTCAGGGGTGTACTAGGGGTCGTGAGCGAACACGTGCACCCCTGTTGGTGTCGGCAAAGGTTCTTCTCAGTTTACCAATGACCGGGATTACGCGTCGCTTGATGTGTGACGAGGCGCTGCCTTGATACAAGACTTTACCCGAATCTATCTTATCCTTAATCTTTTATCTATATCTGCACATCGATTACGGTTTTTTTTCTGGAAGGTCGAAGTTGCAGAAACTTCGAAAAATAGTGGCCAATGATCTCGGAAACAATTAATTATAAGAGGCATCGATGATAAACCCCACAAGCATGAAGATTGGAAAAGACTGAGCTGGAAGACATAGGAAGAAATCACAGAGATGACTTGGAGGAAATGCTTGATGGCAAAGAGTTTACCATGTATGTGGAACCTTTTTCACAAGATCTATGCAAATCAAGGGGAGAAGTATTGTCCACAAACAGAGAGGAATGCACCAAAGACCGATATGGATAAGCCAAAGAATGGGGAAAACTCATTAGAAAGAGCGGAAAGCATGCAAGATTCAAAATATGGAAAACAGTTGTCAGATGCTGAAGTTGCACAAAGTCGCCTCCAAACACAAGTGAAAGTCAAAGAAGAGATGCCTAAATGTGAATTCTTGATGTCTGCGTCTTGAAACAAAAGATTGAAGAGAGAATCCAAAGTAATTTTATCGTATGTGAGATCGAAACAGAAAGTGAGTGAAAAGGTTTCGATAGACGATAGAGGAGAGATGGTTATCTAGAGAGGAGGAGACAGTAGTGCTCTCATCATTTCTTTTACTAAGTTATCACCAGTGATTCATGCACAGAATGCGATATAGTTTTTGAGGAAGATGACAAGTTACTGAATGTGATAATAACAAAGGAGATGGATTCTGGAGCAATTGCGATGAAATGAGAAGAGGGAAGCTGTAGGACCAGCATATCAAATTCCAGACACCTAGACGAATAGCCAAAAATGGCGAAAGCGTAACATTTAGTTTTTCAGAGGTCACTGCATGGAGACGTCGGAAGATTGAAAAGATCAAACACTACGCCAGTGTATAAGAAAGGGTGAGATCGCCACCGATGTATTCCAATTTACAGAATCAGTAAAACATTACTTCACTTATGGGAAGCATATGGACAGTTATGAGAGATGCAGTCGTGAATAAATGAGGGGGGAATAACTTGTTACTGGATACCCAGCATGGCTTTAGGAAGGAAGATCATGTGTTATAAACATGTACATAATGGGACAGATTAACACATTATACAGACAGAAGAATTCACGTTAATGTCATCATTGGGATCTACAGAAGGCTTTTGTTACTGTAACGCACGAGAGATTGAGTACCAAAGTCAAAGGCACATGGAATTGTTGGCTAGTACCGGAATGATGATGGAGTGGCTGGAAAATCGAGAGCAGCGTGAGTTTAAAACGGGACGGATGTCAAGTGGACAAAGTTACAAAGCTCAAGTTAGTACAATGTTCAGTTACTAGACATGTGTGCTACACCATGTATATGAACGATATAGACCTTGGGGTGCGCTCTGAAATCAGCAAACTTGCAGACGACACGAAACGAAATGAGGAACGTACAGAATGAGCAAGGATTAACAGCAGACTACAGCACGACTGGACAGAGTGATAGCGTGGTCAGAAGAAAAAATGGCAAAATGAAGTCAAATGCAGAAAAATGTCAGTCAGGCATTTTGGCTATTTTGGATACCAAATTTACAGCTACATTATGGAAGGGAAAGAAGAATTGAATAAACGGAGGAGGGAAAAGATCTAAGAGTGTATGTGGATGGTTCGATAAAATTTAACAGACAATATGCGAAGCAACGAAGAAGAAGAAAGGACCAAGAAAGTGGTTGGTATTATTAAGACAAGAAATTGGTGGGTATTATTAAACGGAACTCACTAACTTTGAAAAAGTGGTATTCAACGTAGAATGACCAAAAATTAAGACCAGGAATGAGGGATCAATCTATGAAGAGGGATTAAATCATAGGAGTAATGATTTGAAATGGAACTCGTCATACCGCCAAGATCTTATAAGTTTACAATCTGACACAAAGAAAAGTTCAATATTGACAAACCATGTGCGATTTTGTAAAAGGTAGTAGACACTTGAGGGGAATTCCGAGAGGGATTTCGGGCAAGAAGAGCAGAGGAATTAGAAGTAAGGCAAATTCTACTTTACCAGAATATGGCGACAAACACTGATGGAACAAATGTCAGAAGAGACATTAACGCCGGACCACATAACGAAAAAGACTTATGGAAAATGTGGGATTTTTAAAGAGTCATAGAATACCTTCTATCCCAAATCGCCTTTTCTCAAGAACCTCTTCGGGGACAGCGAGGAGGTGGATTCCCTGAAATCAAGGTGATCTCCCGTGGGGAACATAACATACCAAAAATGGACTTGTCTATCGGTGACATTCTGATTATCTCAAACATTTTGGCCTATTATCAGTATGCCATTCTAAGTGTGTCTATTTGTGTTGCATGTGCGTGGTATTGCGCCGTGGTTGGCTGATATGCGCCGGTTGTACGAGACAACGACATGATTTGCCTACCTTCGCATGCATGTATCGTGTTTCCGTATCGGTCGATTGCCGGATGAGATATTGTAGGTTTGCTATTCGCCTTGCGGCATATTTATTTGCTGATTTCCCCTACTTCAACGTTATTGTTGTGATAACAATAACCATTAATAAACATTACAAATTTTGAATGAAATGACTAAATGTTCCCACAATGGTCTCGCAGGAATCGAAACAATCGTTCAATACGTGTTTCAAGATCGGTTTAACATAGCGAAAAACTGCAACCACATGGAAAACCCACGTGTTCTAAATATATGTTAATTTTTAGAATTTGGAGGTTAATGTTAACAGTAAATAGTTTTCAATTTTTGAAAACGAGGGTAATATATAGAAATAAATAACTGATTCAGTTGCATTTGTGTCACCAATACCAAAAATATCGGACAAGAAATATTTCACATTACACCCTGTGACTGCGCATTTGATGCGCAGCGTCAATGGAGCCACTTCACGACATTAGCTTACATGATTTCCGGCATACATATAAACCATGTTGGGGAGTTTTGCGCGTGGTACTACGCAAAATAAAAAGAACATGTGTGCAAGGGATTCTATCTTGGCGGAAACCATCGGTTGGGCGGAGTTGGAAATACATGTGCTGTGTGGAAGTTGTTCGAGGAGTGCAACTTGTCTACCGACCTGGCGCAAAAACTGTACTCGTACGGAGATTCCAATACCGAGTGATGAGCTAAAATGACACAAAATCTTATAAAAACATTTCTCCCCTAAAGTGCCTAGAGAAAGAAGCAGTAGGTAGCCTCTCTTGAATGCTCATGCGCCAGGATACCGCTGATGGCAGTCGCTATTATACCTGATTTGCCATAACGTAAATTCTATTTCATTTACAATTAAAAAAAAAACCGAGTTGTAGTGAACGCCATAAGTACAGTTCAGAATTCGAATACATCTCTAAATTCGTGGGTGTCGTCCATGACAGTGTATAACATAACAATCGGAAGAGCCATCAACAGCTAACTGTTAACTGAGAGCGCATTTGGGAAAGAGGTATGGAGATTTTTCACGTTTGGAATCGTTTCACCAGGAAAAAAATGCTAGAGTAGCATGTCCCCCGATTTCACAGTAAATGGCAGGTCTTTTATCAATGTAGTTGGATAAAACATTTATATTGGAATCGAATGAATGGAATGAAAATGCGGTATCCGAACCTGTCGCTTAGGCGGACCATGCTCATGTTTAAACTCTCGGCACCTCAGTTATTTAATGAAGAGTAAACGCGACAAGGAAGACAGAATGGAGATGGACATTATTTTTTTTCCTATCACACACATACCGTGAAAGAGAGGGTTCCTCCCAAGTGTGTTGGCTATCACCGCCGGCATAAGTGCGCCCGTTGGGTATCTTGAATGCGTCATTGCTGTTCGAAGTCTCATCAGCGCTGTGGTGATAACTTTGGAATCTTCCTCGGTTTGGTGCCAGGGAGTGGATACGGATCATCGGATGGGTGATCGAATGGTCTGACAATCTCCAGAGGACTCATAGTAAGGGTGCGATCACGTAGGATTTATTTGCTCACTTCCTTGACGGGCATCCCTGTGCTGGAAGGGGGAACTTTTAGAGATCCGCTCTTATCCTGTTCCCATTGAGACAGCCCATATCAAACTTCATGATACTTGGAGTAGACATTACCAAGTGGTGTCATATCCTGTACGGTATGCCTCTAATCAGCGAGATCTATAGTGAACGAAACACAACAGTGTAGTGATTCCTTGCCAGATTTGTAACAATCGATGATTCCATGAGTGACTCTATTCTGTGCCAGATTATTGACGTGGGTCTGGAAGGAAGCATAATGAGTAACAGTTTGGGTCAACAGGTGCCTATAACGTCGAAAGAAGAGAACAAATTAGGTTCCTGTGTAAACTTGGTTACTTTCATGTAAGCAAAGTGGGGGATGAACAAAAGAGGTGTCCAAATCGACAGAGGCGCTGTCTCATTTAGTGAAAATTCTATCTTTCATTTGCTGAATTGACCAATGGTTGGTGTAAGGACAAAAACGACTCTCTATGTCTTTGCAGAAGGTTGTAAGGTGGTAATGGTTCATGCCTCGATTTGATTTGATTTCCGAGGATAGGAGCAAGTACGGCTTCATCGTGAAACTCTGGCCGTATTGAGCTTGCATAAGCATTGGCAATATTCGTCATCTCCCGCCCCATCTTCTTGACTAGTGATCATATGATATCGAGGCGGAGGTGTAACCAATCCCAACCATCTCCCGGAACCGCCATTTTGCATCCCCTCCCCGGCCTACATGTCGCGAACTTGTCCGTACTTTGAAATCATAGTACACCGCACTGATTTGCCTGAAAACGTAGATCATCGTCGTCAATATCTAGGGCGGCGATTCGTGTTGAATGATTGGGAGAGTGACATACGTGATTAGTACATCTCAGTCGTCCGCCACCAACGGTTGGCGCGTAGCATTCATGAAATTTTCCCTTTTCCAACAAGCCCCCCCCCCCCCAATTGCAGATGAAATCGCCACTTCCAGTCTTAATGGCATGGAAACAACATAACTGACCTTGACAATAAGTTCTCGAAAACTGATCGTTGTTTATTCCTTACGGTTATTAGTCGTGGTCTTTATTTCTACTATACCTCTACTTTTAAAGGTATTCCACTGCCCACATACCTTTTCAATTAGGTAAGAGGTGTGCCCGCATCGTGGAACTTTGCTCGAACTTACTGTCGTGGAAAATGTTCGCATTTTTCGAGCCTTTGATTGAAAAATTCGAGCCAGTCAGTGGAAATTTGGTCACTTTTCCAGATATTTTTTGTTTCCGTTCAATTTTTTGTTCAAATTCAAATGTCCCAGAATTGTTTTGTCCAGCCTCGATCCACGCCTATAAATAGTGCCAAACTTCAATCAAAATCACGTAAGCCTCCATACTGATGTGCAACGACCCCCTGCCCTGTTGTTTTTTTGTTGTTTTTTTCGTTGGATAATCAGCTTTTCATCAAGAGGCCGCACGTCCAGCTTTATAAACACAATAAGGATTTATATACACTTAAGCCTAATCATTGGTTATGTGCAGTGTTTCTGCAGGAAAATGCCAGTTGGATTCCAGCGTTCGTGGGGGAGGGGGGGGGGAAACGTGAATCGTGTCCCAACCAAATCCTTGTTGCTATCCATATGTTCACCGTACTTTTAGATGACAAGATCGGAGAAAAATAGTGCCAAAATTGACGGAAGTTAATGTGCAGGGGCTACTGGCCACTGTATCATATTTGTTACGGAAACAACATATTTAGGCAATCTATTTAATCATCTTATTAGAAATATGTGTCAGGTCTTTGTGTTATGGCCGTATCTTCGTTGCTAAACTCATTTCATTTATTTTGGGAGATGCATGCCTGGATCATTGGGGGGTGGGGGGGGAGGGGGGGTGATCACATAGGCCATCCTCCAACAATAAATTGGGTGGATGTATCCCCCCCCCCCCCACGATCTAATCCTATGTTTCCGATGTTGTTCTAAGCCCTTGTGAGCGTGTGATAGTTCGCTACACCTTCACCAACTACATGCTTTGCTTGAATGATAGACATGACAGTTGTTCCTACAATAACGTGGAATGTGAATACCCTCCAGTATATACTCTGACACGTTGGAACACATGCACAGGTGTGAGTGTGGTCATCATGACATATGGGTGAGTTTTAACCACTCCAAAAAAGACGGTCCCGTGTTTTAACAATGCACAGGTTTGTGAACCCAACCTTACCTCCAGTAAAACTTACAAGTTAATGGTTTGCAACTTTCATCATAGCTACTGATCTGTGTTAACAGTGTTATAACACAGTCTAATACCCCCGACTGTTCATCAGTGACTACTGCTCACGGTCTGCGGCATGCACGTCTATCAGTAGTTACTGGCCTGTGTTATAACACAAGTTTAATGGCCCCGACTGTTCATCAGTAACCACTGTCCATGGTCTGTGACACGCCTATCAGTAGTTTTTGGTCTGTGTAATAACCAGCTTAAAGGCAGACAGTTCAACAGTAACTTACTGCTCATAGTCTTTGTGGCACGTCTATCAGTAGAACTATCAGTAGTATGGCCTGTGTCATAACCACAGCTTGATAATCCAGACAGTTCAACAGTAATTACTGCTATGGTCTTTGGACCACGCCCTCAGTAGTTACTATCAGTATTACTGGCCTCATGTCATAACACAGCTTCTAATCCCTGCTGTTCAACCGTAACTACTGCTCACGGGTCTGGCGGGCCGTCTATCTAATCAGATTTACTGGCCTGTGTTATAACACATTTTTTTAATAATCTATACTGGTCATCATTAACTCTTTAACTACTGCAATGGTCACACACATTCTATCAGTAGTCCATTATTGGCCTGTGTTTAAAGCACGGATTTAATAACCTCGTTATGTGCAGTGGACGTCACTGGCGCTTGTCCCCTCTATCAGCAGTTATAAAGGGTAAAAAAAAAAAATAGGTATTTAAATAGAGCACGCGAATATGTGTCACATACACCACTTTGATCCATCTCTTTGAAACACTCAAGTGCTTATAATGAAGCAATATTGTCGTGCAACACCTGGCGATAAATGACGATGCCATTTGACGGGATTCCACGCAGGAAAAAAAAAAAAAACGTGCCACGTATATCGAATAAATACTTGTATCGAAATATTTAGTACGATATACGTGTATAGAATATACGATATACCTAATCGTTATCGAATCGCACTGAAGACTTCCATCTCGTCGGGACATCACGCAAACGCCGCAGTCGCTTCGCCAGCGGTATCAAGATGAGGTTACCTCTTTGAGGGGGAGGGGGAACCCGACAATTGGAGACTTCACACAGAACAGTGGCAATAACCGAACAGGGTCCCAGCCGGTGTTAGAAATTCTAGATACGTTTCTGAAGTTTCGAGTAAATATTGGTATTCATTTTTATTGATCATTGACACCGGGCGTATTGAGAGAGTCATTGATCAGGGGTGATAATAAATAGAGTCATGAGCGGCCTCACGGAACTCCAAAGTACCAAACAACAATCATAAATTTTGGTAAACCTGGCCCGAAGGAAAAGGGCCCAGAGTTCTAATAAGTAAATGTGAAGAGGAAGAACTGGCCCTGAGTCTTCAAGTACTATAAAGAGTACTTGTCGCAGCCCTTTGAAGCTAGGCGGGCTGATTTCCATGCAAGAAGCATGGGATTATAGTGGGCGGGAAGGAAAACCCCACAATCTTGCAGTTTCTCCATTCTTTCAAGGAAAGCCGAACATTTATGACGGCACTATAATTTCACTCTTTGGAAAATAGTAAAATAGAAATTTTGATTGACTGGCATTTTACTTTGTGTAGAATGAAATGGTCAATGATTCATATTCTAGTGTCCAAATGAAATGTTTGTCTACTTAACAAGGGAACCCAACTATTTTGTATAAAACCACGAAAGCAAGAGGCTTAGTAAATCCTGACTCATATGAAAAACAAATGTCCCCCAGAAAGACACAAGAACAAATGGGAAATGGTAAACTGCTAAGGCAAAATTTGATATTCCTGCAGAGCAAACTTTTAAAGGCTATAGGTATGTGGGGAAAACCCTTCAATTTAGACCCTTCCACACAGATAGTTGCAAAACCTACGTGTGCCGGCCGTTTGGCAACCTGATTACGTCCTGACAGCCTGAGTCCCTTGTGAGTCATTGGAATTCACTTACTGATTATATGGACTTCGGGTAGCAATGGTGAATTGACATGTCATTGACAATGTCGGGAGGGTAAGAGCGTATCATGACCTTCAATGACGGAAAAAAGAGAAAAAAAAAATCGCGGAAAAACATGCATTAAGGGTGTGCAAACTGTTGTCGGTCCATCTGGGGTCCGCGTCCTCAAGTACGTGAATAGACTTGTCGCTCACTTTGAAGCTTAGCAGGCGACTTATGCACGATAGGGGGTCTTACCCTTAATCAAAACCTGGTGAAAAGCAGGGGACAATGACAGGTCTTATGTATGCAGGATTGGTCAACACGGGGGAGGGGGGGCGGTGTTGTAATCTAAGGCGGAAAGCGCCACCCGTTCGCACGAATTCGTTGTAATAGAGGCCCTAACTCTCGGGGCAAACCAAATGTGATTTTGTTTTCTATTTTCTATCGAATTAACAGATAATCGGCGATCTTGCCAAACTCCTAGGCTTGTTTCAACCCCCCGATCTACATAAAAAACCACTTTGTCTTCACAGTGTTGTGAGACTTCGACCTCTGTTGACTTCACGTGACCTAGACTGGGACTCAAGGACGACGATAGAGATTCGTTACTCCACGTAGCGTCATTCCAGTGGCATAGCTAGAAGAGTTGTCAGGTACGGGAAAGGGGGGGGGAGGGGGGACAGGGCCTGGGAAGTTGGGGGGGGGGCGTTTCTCGTGGTGTATTTTGTTGAAGAAAAATCTGAAATGATAGTATGCTGTACATTTGGGTTTAAGAGAAAACACCTGAAGGTCCATAGAGGAAAGCTCGTGTATTTAAACCAAATCAACGGGTACCAATTGGACATTTTTTAAGAAGGTAATCCCGAATATACGGGGGGTTTGGGGGTTTGCTTTTTTTTGGGTAAAATGCATAATATATGTTTGTAAATGACACTTATGAATTGATAATCGCACAATTACTACGTATAGAGACACGACACGCAGTTCGGAGATGGTATGGGAAAAATGCACTTTTCATAAGCATCCCCATTTGTTCGGATTCACGATGATTCTCGCCAAAAGCTTATACTTAATATGTGTGTTTTTATTTTTTCATGATGAATACAATAAAACGATTGTTTTGGATAATGTTTTGGATGACGGTCAGCTGAGATCACTAGTAGAGGTCTAACACTAATTGCACACAACCAGTACAGTAATCAATTGTCCCAGATCAAGGCTTAAATTGAGTGTGTATAGGCTTTATGCTGCTGCTTTTGGTGTGCGTATTGGTCATTTTGAAACGGGAAATTGTATGAATGTATTTCTCGCCACATCGGATTCCCTGAAGTTGTCTCGAAACGCTGAATCAAGCTTAAAGCCTTTCTCTGGGGTGGGCAGGATCCTGTCATGTGAACAGGACAAATTTTTGGAGGAAAATTTTTAAAAAGTTATATGTGTCAGTTTGGGTGTATGTGTAAATAGATAATACGATCCTCAGCACCTACTTGCCATGCCACCGTTGTCTGTCATATTCTTCCCCTGGTAAGTACAAGTCAATTGCGGCATCTTATTCCCTACCAGGCGTGAATACAGGTTTACCCCAAGGGGGTGGGAGGGCTGATTATCGTGCTGTGAATCGAGACTCGCGTACAACAGACCAATCCCTATGTGCGCGCAGTCGGCACCTCAAGACCGCGTACGCGAATTCTCCCCTCGGCGTGGGGTCCTGTGGCCCTGTTAGGACCCTGGAAGCCGTCGGATTCTAAGATGCTTTCTATTGCAGTCTGAGGCTCATTTGGGAACATTTTTATCGTGATTTTGTTGACAGGATTCTGGAAAATTATCAAAAACCCGAACTTCATAAATTTTGTGCATCGTACACAGCCGTTTGGAAATAATAATGGAACTGGTCAAGTCATGTCGCTCCTATGATGTAGCGCGGGCTACTTCTACTTCTGCTTTCCCATACCTGTACCACAGAAAGACCCAATGTGTGCGCAACCACATCATGAGGCGCAGTGGCGAAGTCCTTTCGGCGTGGGTGCAGGGCCCGCCTTAGGGCCTGGAAGCTGTTGGATTATAGATGCTCTCTATAGTGCCATCTGAGGCCCATTTCGGAACACTTATTTGATTTTGGTTGACAAGATTTCTGGAAATTTTAAAGACATTCATGTAACTCTGTGCATTATAGAAACATCGTCTTGGAGTTGAAATCAGCACAGGTCTACCCGGGCCGCCGTCGTATTACAAGAATCCCCGACTGAATTACTGAAAAGGGGAAAAATATAAGGTGTTTCAAGTCGAACCGTCATTCACCGGAATAATTCAGCAAAAAGGGGCAGGGCTGACACGTACATATTCTATAGAGGAACAGGGGGGGGGGGGGGGGCTCGAAGCCGGAAAAGCCCCCTTGATCCCGCGCCCGTTGACCCCACTTTGATTGATGAAGCAGCTGCTTTTTTCCTGTTCTCCATAATGAGTACATGGTCCATAGTGCTTGGTGGTCATCTGAGGTCAAAAGAGGCAAAGTCTTATGGACACGGTGAAGTCATAAGGGTTTGTCTGATGAAAATTTTGGTATGTCTCTTTCCTTTTCGGGATACATCCGAGAACCCTATTATTTTTAATGTATGACCTGGGTTCATCTTTTGTTAGAAAAATAAGGATATTTTGAACTTGATCCCTTGCATTTCAGATTGTAAACAGGATAACTTGGAATCCGTGGCGGATAACAGGGGGAGCAACTGGGAAGTTCTCATGTTGTTACCTGGCGCTCCAACCCGGTGGTGCGCTTCCGCTCATATAGTTTCAAAGGTTATCCTGACCCTCTTCTGTCAAAATATTTTGGGCCCCTCTAACCGAATTCCTTGTTCCCCCCTGAACAGGTCTTGGCCGGTTGCTCCTATTGTTCAGTAGCTCCGTATGTAAATATCGAGACAAGCCGATCGCGTTTGAAAGCTAGTCAATCTTAACTAAGATTGATATTCTAGTTATCCCATCTAGGATAGGTAGTCTATAAGGAACAATTCCCAATACGAAACCGCGATTCTTGTATATGTCATTGCCATGTAATTCCATTCACTGTGTCTTTCACTGGCCGGTTTATATATGTTCACTTTCACTGCTATAGGGGGCCTACTCAACCACTTGATCGTGCAAACATCCACATTCGTTAATCATAGTTTGATTGTGTTTTTTATATTATAAAATCCGAATTAGTCCTGGTTCTGGCCTTGGATACATATATTGTTCCTTTTTTACTCCATCCGGCTCCCTTAGAATCTGGCGCAGGAGCGGATCTACGAGGATGGGGGGGGGGGGGGGGGGGGGCTTTGTTGCCTCCCCCAAAGTATATACCACCCCCCCAGAAAAAATTAATATAAATAATAGACAAGTAATATTATTGTATAATAGTATTTTTGAATATAATAAAATAAGACGAATTATGCCATTTTCACTCTACTTGGGAGTTGCGTTTTCTTATAATGAGTTACATTCCCCATTGTTTTTTTTTGGGATCAAAGCAACAAAATCTTGTGTACACGATATGTCTGAATGCCATTTTGCAGTCATGATCAATTAATCCTTTTGGCATTTTTTGATTGGTGAACCATGTCAAGGTTTGGGGTTATGAAAAGCCATTGGTATCATGGATGCCATGATCACGTGGGTCGACACATGACAGAGCTAGAATCGCGTGAGAACCGAGAAAAAGTGAAGAATCCCCCGCTTGAAGTGGCGAGAAAATTTGGCTTAATTTATCTGACATTTGTCTCAATTTTTGGGGAGTTTTGAAAACGGAGGTAACCCTGTTCAAAAAGTGTTTTCCCCTACCCTCCCCCGTGGGGGTAGGGGCGGGAGGGGGGGAAGTACATAAAACACGTCTTATCTCAGAATATTCTCGAAAATACTCAGTTGACAGGCTTCTGGCTACAATTCACTTCTACGTTCTTTCACACCCCTTAGTTCATGATGCTCACAGAGGATATACCAGGGGTTTCCAATTTATTTGTTAGATGGCCAGAATGATGTGAAATATCGGTGTGCCACTGCTTCATGTCGTGTTCTAAGCTGCGCGACACTATTGATCACCGCACTTCAATGTTTCACGTGAACTGTTCTCAGTTGCCGATGGGAAGCTCCAGACGGCATTTTGCCATTCACATATTTGAAAGAACTTCACACAATAAATGAATTTCACCTTATTAGCCGACAGTATATAGATACATTAATATTCCTTTGAAATCAGAGCGGCCACCATTGGTTGCCGCTAAGCTTAGCGAAAACTTCAAATTAATGGTCTTCTCAGGTGCACGGTATACATTGGGTTCAGACGAAGCTGGCACTCTTCGTTGCAACAAACCAACCATTGGCCTTCCGCTATCGTATATGTATCAGTGGTGATTGTGAATGCATAGCTTCGTCTTGGAGACTGTTCAATTTGACGTCCACTATCTTCCATCTGACAGAAGCCAATCACAGTCAGTTTCCAGTATTGGTCCATCCCGTGTGTTTCTATCACTTCTCCGGGAGACCTGATTAAACTAAATTCTGACGTTTTATTTTCCCTCCAATTTTGTGTAATATCGAATGTAAAATTAAGCATTTGACAGATGGGAACGAACTTCTTTTCCTGTCGGAGGATTCTGTCACTTTATTCTTTGCTATTTTTAACACTCATTCGACAGAATAGGCCAACTTACATAGTACGATACAGAAATAGGTCCCAGATGAGTTGAGAGAACCTCGAGAATGCAAATTTTTCCGAACTGTTTAATGCTTTGTAGGCAAAAGTTCTCAGACGAGTGTGCACGGTAAGATAAATCATTTTCGCCGCTATAACTAATGAACTCAATTTTCTCGTTGTTGATTAGTTTTTGGAGCAAGCATTTTTGGAGCAAGCATTTTAAAAAAGATTGATAAGTTTCGACTAACTTACTTAAACTTTTCTAACGTTAGGCTGTACTTGATGCAGACTGATTGCCCTCTGTTCTACAGCGAATGCATATGCATCAGACACTTTCACGAGCAGTCCTACAAGCGTCCGTGGCGAAACATATCTGACCGTAATGTCAATGGCTCTATAGGGACCATATTACGTATAAGCCCAAAATTGAGTCACAGTCACGACGGCGTCTTTGAACAGACTAGGCCCCGTGAGCTCCCAGATGCAATTTTTCCGTAGTTACCCAGAAATAAACTTTGCAAAATGAAATATTTCATTTTGGCCACAATTTCAGCGGTTTCATACTAATTCAATCGAGCGCATATGTTGCCACACACGTAGCGAACTTTTACTTCTCAAATGCCCAATGTGATCTCCAAATGGCTATTTTCATGTACTAATTAAGAAATGAAATTTAGGCCTATAGGCCTATCGTCTAAGCGGAACGGCATAATAGGCTTCTGCCCGCAGATAGCCATTTTTATCAGAAAAATCGAACAAAATGGAACTTCACAAATGAACGTGAACTCCACCTTAGTCGTGCTATGCACAATTTTCCAATTGGTGTTTTTCAGACGCCAACTGGTGAGGCCCAGATGGCCACTTTTTACATTTTACAAATTAAAATAAACTTCACATATTAGGAAGAATATCACTTTAGCATGCGATTTTAAGTTAAGTGAAGTGGTACGATGATTTGTCACGCAGCGTAGCACAGAATTGTCAATAGGGGATCTTTGTGGGTCGCAAATATTAGTTCTAGATGAGCATTTAGCAAAAAAGTAAAAAAAAACTAAATAAATTCTTATATATAATATAAAGTTGGTCACAATATTGTCTTAAGGATATGAATATTTTCCAGAGTTCATGAACGAACGTTTTCATTCCTACCGTTCCTTGTCTGGAGAACCTTGTAATATTTTTTCATAACTTTGTATTTATGGTGTGCCCGATTCCATCATCTTACTTTCCGGATTTGGTCCGCGTCACTCTGCGGGCAGCCATTTGGCTGTTTGGGAACCCCCGAGAGGCTATATGTGTATCGTTGAACATATTCCCATGATAGAACAAAAACAATTACATATCAGGGGGATCCAGTGTGTAATTTAGGCAAATTTTGCTGCATTTTGCTGAGGCTGTACTTACCCTCAGTTGGTCTGTTTGGCGCTATGTGGTTGGCATCAATACCAAGCGCGAGCTTAGGACGACATATTCGAAGGCGATGACATTACTAATCTCGATATATGTTTGCGTTGAGGTGTGCGGGGGAAATCCGCAACGATCACCAAAGGACAATTGACTATAGAGTCTATTTTTCGAGATTGAGAAAAATACCATTTATTATAAATTATGACAAAATTTTATGATACTTGACATTGACATTTTTTTGGGGTGGGGGTGAGGGGATGTTCCCCCTCCCCCTGGCCCCAATGGTACGACGTCATGGTTATCATGCTCGAAAGTCTCGAAGACCTCGACCTCTGTTGACCTTATGTAACTTTGACCAACCGCCTCCCCACAAAGGGCGCTAAGTATGCCCCGTCGATTCTAACGATAATGCCCGTGAAACTAAGTGACGATGGGATGTAGTGATCTCGGTGTCCCACGCGAAATCATGCAATAGACAAAGGCCAAGCCACTTACCTATGGCCTATAGGCTGTGAACAAAATGTCCACACCCGTGCTGGCGATTGCACTCCCTCCTTGCATATACATTGCAACATATAGCACTTCTCACCCCATGTTGCTCTACCTAAAATGTGTCCTATGCAACACCTTGAATCGACCCTCAATGGCACAAATGATGTGGCCTAGTGTGATCTCTGAATGTGTTCGAGCATTATTTGCTATCGGCCTCTTCGGAACTTGGACGACCTCGAACTGGTACCTATAACATATGGTTCTACATCTGTGTATCTGCCATCTACATGTCTATTTGAATTTGATTAATGCATGCAATCTACTGATATCGTGCCTCGTTTCGGGCCTCTTCTGACCTTGGATGACCTAGTCTTGTTCAAGACCTCGTGACTGTGACTCAATTCCGCGCTTCTCACATAGATCTATATGGCCTCCGATCAGTACGGTCCTAGATATGTTTTACCTATTGCCATTAACACTGATATATACGATAGCGAGAAGGCCAACTAGTTGGTTTATTCCAACGAAGTTAAAAAGTGTTTGCTTCGTCTTAACCCAAGACTATAAATGACCTTGAACCGGTACCTATAACAATACGGTTCTCCCTCTTTGTAACTGCGACCTACATGCCTATTTTGAAGTTCATTGATGCGTGTAACCTTTATATCGTGTCAAAGCTACGCGATGAATGTACTATTTTGATTTTGAATGACATCGAACTAGTGCCAAAAACATATGGAGTATATGCAACCTATGTGCCTAATTTGATGCATTCGTGTTCCCAAGGAGCTTGCATACACA
This sequence comes from Sclerodactyla briareus, assembly GCA_026419785.1. Classification (NCBI taxonomy): domain Eukaryota; kingdom Metazoa; phylum Echinodermata; class Holothuroidea; order Dendrochirotida; family Sclerodactylidae; genus Sclerodactyla; species Sclerodactyla briareus. The sequence continues at coordinate 101,797 of JAODTK010001721.1, read as the reverse complement.
CAACGCACACACACACACAATCATACACGCTACAACTTGAATTCCTTTTGCTTACACGGAGTAACTAGAGCACCAATGTACGACGAATTTACAGATTATGTGATAAAAGTTCAAGATCATGAGGCCAAGAAGGCAGTTCCAAACAATGGCCTTTTGTGTCCCTTTAGCCAGCCTTGACATTGATCTTCGCACGGCCAACAATGTCTTAGCAGTCAATAAGGCCCCAGGGTCCTAAATCCTGAGCACCCTGAAGGTACGACTTTTAGCCATCATTATATGACCGAACATCAGCACTGTGCAACGAATTTGTAGGATTTTGCAGTGTTTCAGATAATGGGCCCTAGGGCCCAACTGGCCCCAAATTCTCAAACACCCCCCGATGGTCCTTGACCCAAAGAAAATTACAATGTGACCTTTGAAGAAAATCAACGAATCTTGTGGGAGGAGAGACCTTTCAAGTTCCAGTGGGTGAAATTTCATGAAAAGGGCCCTTGGGCCCAAGTTGGACCTGGGGCACCAGGGTACCCTGGTTTGAGCTACAAATAGACACGCTACAGCGGTTAGATATAAATTGGGGGTGAAACCTAGTGACAGTTAGAACATCAAAAAGATTAACGGGGGTAGCCTGGAGCAGTCCTACTTATGAAACTGGCAAGGTATACATCTTTGAGTGTGCAATATACAATTATCTTTTTCCAGCATATGAAGCAGCCTACTAGATCCAGAGTGGGTAAGGAGCCACAGATACTCGACCCGGTTTTTACAAATGAAGAAGGTATGTTATCAGGACATTTGCACTGCGCTCACTCGTGATAAGTGACCACTCGGTTCTGGCATTTAAAGTCAACTGCTATATCCAGCAAGCAAATTTCAGAAAAGAAGAGGGATAATATGACGAAGCAGATTTTACTGGAATGAGAAAAACCTCTTCCAAACATAATAAGAGAAAAAGTTGAAGCACGTGGCTGACATTAAAGGCCTACTTTCTGGATGTTCAGGAAAACTTATTCCGAAACGTAGAGGGTATAGAACTGCTGAAGTGAGAAACGGGCAAAATACAAGACGGATCGCACCACGCTGGACATCATTGAAGAAATAAAGAAACACCGTCGCTGAATGTTCAAGGAAAACAAAAGATCCAAGAAAATACAGAGAATTGGGGGAAGTACGTAACAAGGTGAAGAACAAAGCGTTGTAAGGAACTGCATTAAAGAACAAGCTATCTCGAAGAACGCACATGTGTGAGAAGGTCAAGGCCAGCCTAAACTACGGGAAGGTGTTAAAATATTGACGTTTGACATTGGACATCTTGGCCAAAGAAAAATTTTAATAAAAAAGTCGCGTTTCCACGCACTCGGGCGGGGCGGCGGGCGGGCGGGCGGCTATAATCGCTCATCGTTATTTCAATGGAGCCGTTCCATGCACGCGGACGGACGGACGGGCGGGGGGCGGGCGGGCGGGCGGGCGGGCGGGCGTTTTCTGGAACGGTCATGTAGCATTTTTTTTCCGCCCGCCCGCGTGGCGCGTGGTATTTCGCAATCAATTCCCGAGGATTGCCCTGAATCTTCCGCGTGAAGCCGGATAAGGGAGAGCAGAGGACAATTTTTAGGTTACAATAAATATAATGTTCACAAACAATCATTCATAACTGTTTCAACACTAGGGAAAGTTTTTATACAGATTGTGTCTAAATTCAAACGGCTAGACACCTTTGGGAACACATTTTTAATGTTTAACCGATGATAGGTAAAGATTTGCTAATTAAATTCCAAAACTGTCAATTGTGAAGTTTTAATGGTGGGCCGTAATCGTGGACATTCAGAACAGTGGTTTCAGGAAAAGAACACCGGTGTTTAGGTTTAAACACTAGTATGCGTCCGGTGTTGACAACAACGGTCAACGACAACAACGACAATGACAACAAAGAGACAACAACCACGACGACAACGATCGACAACAACGACGACAAATGACAAACAAGGCAACAACAAAACAACAACAACCACGGCAACGACACACGACAAGGACAACGACAAACAAAACACAACCATAAGAATAAGAACAATAATAATAACACTAAGAACAAATAATAAGAATAATAATAACCAAATAAATAGTTAGTAAGCTACATCGGTCTTATATAGCGCATATACCACAATAAAAGTGGAAGAAGAGGTGCGTGACTCGAGGGGAAAACGCCCGCCTGCCCGCCCGCGTGCATGGAAAACGAGTCTCCAAAGCCCGCCCGCCCGGTTCGTCCCCGCCCGACCGCCCGCCCGCGTGCATGGAAAACACGCAACGTTTAGAGGGATGGTTGTACGGTAATGGAAAGTGTTGTTTGTCTATGGCGAACTGCATGTAGTTTCGTATGCATGGGAGCCAACATGTCTGTTTGAACTTATTTTGAATAAATTGCGTGTGGCCACCTGCCACTCAGCAAATCAAGATGCTTGTTCCGGATAGAATATTGACAAAACTGCGCCCAGTGCCCGATATATATCCTCCAGGCAGGGTCTGTGATACCCAATTTGAGGGAGGAAACCTGCACCTTCAGCTGCACAAAAGTTAAAAGTGATAGAAATTACTGTGAATACACCTGATATGACTACCATTGTCCACTTTCATGATAAACACAATTTCCCTGGACAGATTGATATTGTCATGTGGACTGCAGCAATGAGCATAATATCTTGACCATAAGGTCCTAAGTCAAACAAGGTTTTGTGTATCACTGATCCAGTCTCAAGACACACCTATAAATTGCAAGGTTTACTTGTGTATAAGCTCTCAGTTTGTAGCCCATGCATCGCCTACTCCCAGTGACCTATGACACAATTTCAATGATTTTATTAGTGGGCAATCTCAACTAAGTAGACCAAACTAAAGTTAATTTAAAAGGGTACCACAAGTAGTGTATATAACAGAGGATGGGGGGGGGGGAGTGCCCCCTGACAGGTTTCCCTGGGAAGGAAAGCCTGAAATCCCGGGAGGTAGTGCAGGCAAACATTATGTTTGATACAACTGTTTCCAACAATAGCGGTACATGTAAGACCCCTCACCGCGGGTGACCCAGAACACAAAATCGACCCCAGCACAACCGGGAACAGTACCCCTACCACCCCCCCCCCCCCCCCCCCTCCATCACGACAGGTCTCCGCGCACAATTGAGTCAACATATATATATATAGTCAACAATGGTTTTGTGTTATCACTGATCCAGTCTCAAGGACACACCTATAAAATTGCAATGTTTTACTTGTGTATTAAGCTCTCAGTGTAGCCATGCATCGCCCTAACTCCCAGTGACCTATGACACAATTTCAATGATTTATTTATGGGCAATCTCAACTAAGTAGACCAAACTAAAGTTAATTTAAAAGGGTACCACAAGTAGTGTATATAACAGAGGATGGGGGGGGGGGAGTGCCCCCTGACAGGTTTCCCTGGGAAGGAAAGCCTGAAATACGGAGGTAGGTGCAGGCAGAACCATTATGTTTATACACTGTTTCCAACAATAGCGGTACATGTAAGACCCCTCACCGCGGGTGACCCAGGAACACAAAAAACCGAACCCACACACCGGGAACAGTACCCCTACCACCCCCCCCCCCCCCCCTCCATCACGACAGGTCTCCGCGCACAATTGAGTCAACATATATATATATAGTCAACAATGGTTTTGTGTTATCACTGATCCAGTCTCAAGGACACACCTATAAAATTGCAATGTTTACACTTGTGTATTAAGCTCTCAGTGTAGCCATGCATCGCCCTAACTCCCAGTGACCTATGACACAATTTCAATGATTTATTTATGGGCAATCTCAACTAAGTAGACCAAACTAAAGTTAATTTAAAAGGGTACCACAAGTAGTGTATATAACAGAGGATGGGGGGGGGGGAGTGCCCCCTGACAGGTTTCCCTGGGAAGGAAAGCCTGAAATACCGGGAGTAGGGTCTAGGCAAGATTTATCATTTTTATTGTTTGATATTGTTATTCTGTTTCAACAATAGCGGTACATGTAGGACCCCTCACCGCGGGTGACCCAGAACACAAAATCGACCCCAGCACAACCGGGAACAGTACCCCTACCACCCCCCCCCCCCCCTCCATCACGACAGGTCTCCTCGCACAATTGAGTTGAGTTGGGCTTACAACAGTAGATAAAACCTTTCTGAAGACCTCAATGAAATTAGCATTTTAGATGTCTCCAAAACTGTTTCTGTTGAAAGACGAGAAAAAAGAGAACAGATATCTTTTTAACATCGGGTCAATGAACAGAATGACCCGTATTACCTAACCCTGCCCGAAAGAAATGGTTGTTATCGTGGAAATCACTAATCAGACCAATACTGGTATACTCGGCTATACTAGAAACTGCCGACTCCTATGCATGTTGGCATCCCCCCACCCCCCCCCCCCCCCGTTGTTGTGTGGTCAGGTCAAAGCTCATTGAAGTCAATAGAGTGATGATGATGTCTGGGAAAGCCTAGCAACCAATACCTACCCAACAGGCAGGGGTCATCTATGTGGAGATCGTAGCAACCAACATGACAAGGAATCACTACGCAGTGTTGCGTTCTCGTTTCAACATTAGGCTACGCCGAAATCGCCATGGCTCGATACACACTTTTATAGCGGTAACAAATTTCGTTGTGTGAAGGAGAAAAGTACTTATAAGTGATGGAAAAATTGGAGGAAAAGTAGAGTAACCAGTGAATTCGAAACAATTCCTGACTTTCGTGTAACGTTAAATGGTTAACCCCAGACTTATTTGTTAAGAGGGAAGGTAATGTGGTCCCTACATTTCGGGACGTTTAAGGTAGTTCTCCTTCTATTCTAGAATCGTGGTTTTGCCAGAAGGGGGGAAAATATTGATCTAGCGGTTATAGAAGGTGCATCAGTTCGCCCAAAATGAATCCCAAAGTATAAGGTCAGTAATTTTGAGAATTCCAAAAAAATGGAAAACCATAGACGGGCATGGTGTACGGACCGAACCGAAATGGGTAGAATTCGACAGTGCGTGTTGCGTATTCGACCATCTATAACGGAGTGTAGAATCACAATAAAACATTAAAATATGAGCGTTTCTCATTCTAATCAGACATTTTACCAGATCGGATAAAACATGAGAGGCGATCGTATTTTGAAGAATTATCATAGGAATGACAAATCAAGGTTTCAGTAGGTAAATAGCCAAATATTCAATTTTGCTGTGCATGATGAGGGCAAATGCTGTAGTTGATGCAATACAAAGGGAGAAATGTGTCGATCTTTTGGAGATTTGATACGGCTATCAAGTAAATATTTTATTACTTTTTCAAAAACTGATTCCACTTTGATCGACACGAGTTTATCGTTCTTAAAATATTGCTTACTCAGCGTCGAAGAAAATCAGTAATTCAAAATTCGAGAGAATATTACCGGGCATCATAGCAGTTGACGTAAGAAAATGTGGACTTCGGACTGCATTTGTGGCCTAATTTGACCTATCGCCAAACCGTGTAGGGGATTATAATAAAATGAATGAATGAAATATGTAGAAATGACCAGTGATAGCTATAGATGGTCGTGCCCAAAATATACGACTGTGCGTTTGTTATTATGATTAGTTACATGCGGTAGTTGTTGATGAAATACGAAGAGCAATTGGTCGACATAAAAGGATTAAAACAAGGAATTTCAATAAATTGGTTACTGAATCATATTTTATGCTGAATCTTGTTTTCTTAGAGTAAACCACGAAAAACTGCCCAAGAATAAATATGAAAACAATATTCACTGAATTATTTAGTGCGCGAGTAAAAAAATTCACACGGGACGAATGGTTGATTAATTGATAATTGAATATGTATTTGCAAGATTATATCAGAACACGCATTGAAGGATCTATGACATGGTACCATGATTACTGTTCCATCACACAGTACACACTCCGACTGCGCACTTGCCGTTCCCTTGAAATGTGCTAGTAACATGAAAAAGTTGTGGCATTTCTCCACAAGTTTTCATTTGTTTCATTACCTTCTGTATTGTCAGTCAGATTGCATCACATTGCCCGTGAAGTTAGTTTGTATTTTGGATTCAGTTCATAGACATGTTTTTGTTGATAGATCCATATTAGTAGGGAAACATTCCCTATATTAGAAATTCGCTAAGTCACAGTAGGAAGAAAAAAAACACACATAGGATGATTGACATGTTTAAGTAAACAATATGTTGTGAGATTAAACACGTTCTGAGCTGTTCACTTTTAATGACATATTCAGTGCGTTGAAGCGACAATTGCATGCATGATTTGAGAGGAAATGAGGAGCCATTGGTTAAACAGCAGGAAAATGTGTGGGAATCCCCAGAACCTCTTCGGCTTCGGAGCTATTACTCGAAAGATGGTGGCAACAAATTGCTCACGTTTCTACTGAGGAGGTGAATACGGTAGTCGGCATTTAGAGTCAACATAGTTTCAGGGTCGTTCACGATTGAAGCCTTTTTTGCGGAGGCGCAACCTTCAGTATTGTCTTGTAGGAGACGAGGTTTTAACCACGGAGTGACTATGATATAGAGTGTTTGCCATGTTCATTGAATATCAATATAGCATCAGGACATGATGCCAGAATCTGGAAAAGGGAAGAGATGTTTCGCCCATTGGAGGAGGTTTTGAAAAGAAAAAAATCTGGTCGAAATTCAGCATGATTCGAAGTCAGATTTATTGCGCAAATAGAACACCTGGATCGGCCGCTATCCATTGCATAAGGTTAGATCAGTCGTTTCTCACCCTTGACTGATTCATCCAGTTCATGCCAATTCGCTTAACACAGTATCTGTCGCTTCCAAACATTTTCCCCCTGCGCTTATTTAACTTTATAACTTTATATAACATTATAATAAACAGTGTGCATTACCAAAAATCATTCATAGATACATCTTGATGTAATAATTATATGAGAATAATTCGTTCCATGTATAACATATATATTCTTCTTCCCCATTAACTCAACAAGATTCTGCCTCGACGTACAAGACGAAAGGATCCAACAGGGAGACAGTCAACTTACAATGTAAGGGACAGGAATTAAAAGCTTAATTGGGTGGAGATACAGAAGCAGGAAGTAATGCAATCGGTGTGAGAGGGGTGTACGACTGTGTTATCTAGAATCTTGCAATGTGCATATTAGATTTGGCCAAATGGTCATAGATGATAGGACTTTTTTTTGAATTCTTCGGGTTCAGAAAGCCAAGTAAGGCTCATCGAGGAACCCTGGCAGTATTGATCGTGGAGGAGCACCTGCGATAACCTCTCTTTCTTCTCGACTACTGCTCAGATGATATCGAAGCAGAGGTGTACCCGATCTCAACCTGCTCCCAGGCTCCGAAATTATACTCCCCTCGAAACGACGATCAGTGAGGTCCAGGATTCGACCACTGCGTCTTCTGGGACCCGGGAGCAGCGGGGAAGATTAAAGTTAAAACACGTGGACTGCCACTAGCCTACCGACGAGATTCTTTGCAAATACCCGTAACAAACCCCAGTAACGCTCCCCCCCCCCCCAAGTCCACTGCGGTACAGCGGGACTATGAAGTGCAACCAAGGCCTCGCCCTCGCAAGTGCTAGAGCAGACACTTAGGGGAGAAAAGTCCAGTGACGGAATGTTTGCTTACAAAGTATCACTGATACTACTCATTGCCATTCCTCCGCCTCGAATGAGGTTGTGGGGGATGGGGTGGGGAGAAATAAATTGAATCATACACGCTGTTCGGCTCTTCGATCATTATTAACCTAAGGTATGATTCATGCTCACCCCAAAGTACGCTGCTCTCTATACTCTCTCAATTTCCGTCGACCTCCTTGCCTTAGGAGCGTCTATGGGTATGTATGTGAGATAATCCTTGCTATTGGGGTGGTTATTTTCATGAAGAACTGTGGCACACTTGTTTGCCTCTACGCCTTATTGTGTTCTCCTCCTACAACCGGTCTTCAATTCCATAATCATTCATCTTTTGCATATTATCTTGTATGTACATGAGTATACTGGATGTTATCTCGATTATGAGCAATCTCTTTTTATGATATGTCTACTAAATATGATCTCATTTTGCTCTCGTTGAAGCCATACAGAGAAATCTACCGTCACCTGAGTATTCTTTTAGTCATTATTGACTCGATCTTCCCGAGCAGTATGAATCCTGAGGTTTGATACATGAAAACTCTTCGGGAATCAGGCACCAGAGTGGTTTTATCATTTGACAGATGGATTCACAGATGGCACTGAAGTTATTTTATACCTCCTGACTCCGAACTGTTCTCTCTACACCCTTCACATGTTTGGTCCATACTTTGTGGGATCGTTTACAGGGAAAGACTACAAGCGGGGCGCCGAGACTGTGAGAGGACGTCCTAGCACTCCTCCGAACTTACTGTGGTCCATATGCCCCATCGATCCCCAACAAGGCGTACACAGAAAACATAAAGCGGTTTGTAACTCATTGTAAAGTCTCAAAGTAGTCTGGATACTGTGTCTGTATGCACTGAAAACACTGAATTACTCTGTACATTCAAAAGTCACAAGCGTTTCTCTTCGCTTAAATTTTAATGCATGATTCTATGGATGGTGTCATTATTGAGAGTGGCCGGTGATCATTTTTCCGTAGATATAATGCAGAAATACAGTTGTCCTATTTTCCCATCTCTTTATTTGAACGTGTAGTTGATTGATTGTATTATTTGGCAGGCACGATGAGCTATAGCACTAACTGCCGAACACCGAAGGAGTTTCTCTTGGTTCCACTGACTCAGAAAGTGAGTTATAGCTCTTCTCAATACTACTACTTAAAATGATGACAGTAAGTTATTATATAAAAGTAGGCGATTGAATTGTGTTTCCTAATGTCTTCAATGGCGATGCATGCCCGTATGTCCGACCAAGTTGTTAGGACACCAACGAAAAGAACATCAGTTACAGCATACGGGTTCTGCCCCGTTATTGGCGTCAATAACCTTTTAGGCCGGAATGTGTTTCCACTCACTCTGCCACTTCTGACTCCTCAAAAGACTTGGGACTGATAGACCTGTTCATTCAGGTGGCACTGCGCGCACAGCGGCGACGATGAGGGGCATACTGTCTGAGTTAATAAACGAGAGTTAAACCATTTGGTATTTCGCTGTCTGCGTGGTGTTTGAAGTGATCGCCTACCTTGAACTAGTGAGGTAACGTCGCCATGTTGTGTCCCGTGTACATGGTGAAGGATCGCATTACGAAGCTGCATTCAGTTGTCTGCCCTCTTTGCCAGGCTATAGTCTCATGGTTTACCCTTCAGAATGGGGGGAATTAATATCGGAAAATAATATGCTTAGTTTATTATTGCGTCAATTACAGAAAAACGCGGCCTAATATATCTCAATTTCTTTCGTTTCACTGATAGATTATTATGCTATGACAGCGGAGGCCCACCAACCCCAGATTAGAATGATGACAGAGAAAGACATCAAGCTGATAGCGGCCCTAAAGCAGGGTCAGATCTATACCAGATGGATAGGGACTGTAGTAATCAAACCAGGGACAGCCATCCGGTCAGTGGTGTTAACTACGATCACGGGTACGTTTGAGCGCATGAACTGATCCTTAGTCGTACAGAGCCGCTATTTTGAACGTTACCAATGGTCATACGTGACATACATGCTATATATCATAGGGAGTTATATCGTGGCCACATCGGAGTTCCCGAGTGCGGCGCAAATGAGTAACATTCGAAGTAACCACGGAATGGAATCGGATCTGGAAAAGCCTGGAGTAGCCACAGAATAATCACGGATTGAGGAATCCCGGATTCTTTTGTAGGATCTGAAGATGGTACACAGAATGGCCATGAGACAGAATGAGATTGTTTTTTTTTACATGCGGGCATTCCGGCAAATTTGTGGCCGATGAAACATGTTTGCCGACGTGGGGAGGACGTGTCGATACGGCTTTGTACGAAGTCTCGTTCGCAAAATTGAAAAAATTGGCAAGAAATGAACCCAGGTTTCTTAAATGTCACCAGATAGTGTGTGAGCCTGTATTGAGGGCCGGTCATACTACAACGATATGATATCCCAGCCAGCGAGCCCATCTGGGGCTCACATGGGTTCAGTCCGGGACATAACACGGAAGGCTGCCCCACGTCAGACCCACATGGGGGCCATAGTGGCAGTGTATGGGGGTTGTGTGAGCAGATGTACATGGGCCCCACGGAGGTCCCACGCGGGTCCCAGCTGGTTGGCCCACGTGGGTCCGACGTGGAAACCGCGGACAAACCGAGGTGGGCCCGAATGGGCCACCCATGTGGGGCCCACGTGGGGCGCCCATGTGGGCACCGCGTAGGGCCCAGTGGGGAATTGCTGGTGGGGATGGTACGATATAATAAACAATTTTTTTTTTTAGAGTGCAGAATCAAACAACTGATGAGCGAATCTTCCAAAAAAAGGCATACAATGAATCGCATTAATTCATATAAAGAAATAAGCGGATCAGGTACGTTAACAACAAAACAGTTTAAAAACCAAAGAGAAGAGAAACCCTTATAAATAACAAAATATGGGTTGTCGCGCTACGATCCGAGAATTTCGGTGTATGACGAAGACTAGAATCGCTAATGCCACACCATCCTGGATGTGAAATTAGCATGCAATCCGCCCCCGCCCAGCATGTGATATCCACATATTCTTTCTATCGTTGGTCTAAACGATCATCGACATTTTTTTTCGAAATGGCCGTAATGTCGGAAGGTAGTTTGTTTCTTCTTGATTTTGAAAGGCTGGTGAGGGTTATCAGTGTTTATGGCCTTTTTTATCACAAAAGCCCCTCCTTCATATTTTATGGTAGAAAAAATCGTTTTAGTGCACGTGACTGGCCTTTTACAACTGTATACACAGTACACCCAGTATACCGTGCTGTAGCCGCTATCTAGTGGCCACTTCGCCAACAAATGTCGTTTCAATAAGGACCGTCCAAACGCTCCGTTTCATGGTTACGTTTGCTAGTCGTGTCCACTTAGAGTACAAAAACTCCGACTCGGGACACGGACAGGGGATATATCATGGAGAATGGGGACAATGTTTAATCATAGGCCACCCCATTTCATGCGATGTCCTATGTGGAGTTATGGACTTCAAAGTTGGGCCATTAATAGAGAAAAGGAAATTGAGGAGAATCCTAATTGCACGATAACACATGACGTCAACACATGGGACAACACATAAAATATGTATGTATTTGATTGTATTTCATTTTGTTGAATAAGATAACATTTAGCAGGAGTTATGCTGTCTTTCTCTCATCGAAGTGGACCCATCAACACCTACCAGCCACTTACAGAATCCTCCTCCATAGGACTGAATGTTTTTCCGATCTGAAATTAATGTTTGAATTTCAATTAGAAAACAAAAGAATTTGTGCAAGTATGACATTCATTTTATTATCGCATGAGGGAGCATTTCGATTTGCACAATGCACATGCCTTTACATACACAAAGTTCAAAGTGACTATTACTCCGTACAGGAAAAGTCTTATGAACTTCTGGTTTGACTGGTGTACGAATTCAGTTTTTCATCCAGTATTAAATTCACTCCTGTATAAATATCCTGTAGTGTCCTTAAAGCAACCCACGACGTCAATGCGAGCTCCTATTTTTCCTAACGTGGGAAACATTCCACATCAGTCATGTACTGAGTACATCCGCGTAGTGCGATAAAGCCAAGCTAAAATGTTAGTAGTTAAAACACTTTCGATGATAGAACGATGAAAGTTGACTAATTGGTGACCCCATGAGATTGTAGTGCTTAGAAAAAACAGTCGTTGACGTCTTCTTCAAAATTTCATCAGCATGATCAATGTTGGCCACCCACTAAAATTATCCATAACGTGTGTGCCTGCCGGGTTCCAACCTGATCAACCACAGTATCAATAATATGAGACGGTCGTTAGGAATTGATTCGCCTGAAGTCCCACCAACCGGTTCTTTAGTTTTGTCACATTCAGGGTCAGGTTATTAGCGTTGCACCATTCCACCAATCTGTTCACTTCATCGTGGTGAGCCATCGTCGTTGTTGTCGGCAAATTTGATCCTACGAGTCTCCCAGTTGGCGGCTAACAGTCGTAGGTAAAAAGAGCGCGAAAAAGGGGGGGGGGAAGGACTTCCCTGTGGGTTTGCCCGTACAGAGAACAACTACGTCGGAGAGATTGGTACCTATCGAACAATTGTTTTGGTAAGGAGACGGGATAGTATTTTGGAGTAATACCGTCAAGGCCCGGCGCTTACGCACGTTTCAATCGTTTCACTGATGACCTTTGCAATGAACTCGTTAGCTAGGTATTGTCTCTGATGTCTGCCGTCGTTTTCTGCCTTTGATTGCGTGGATCAATTCCGATATTGTCTTGAACCTCACGCGAATTAGCGTTCTGAAAACTCCTAAATACGATCACTCTGTGTGCTCTTTGCGGTCTTGGTGGCCTTTTGAAATCAGATTTAGCGTGGCGAAACAGGTAGGAGCAGTTGCTCTATCTTTCGCTTGATTTTGTATGATGGACTTGTATTTAAAATCTCATCATTTCCTTACTATCTGTGGATAGATCGCCTGCGGACACGAGAATCAACTGGGAGAGCAGTTTCTTAACAGAGCCCTTGATCTACCACCAAACAACCATGTCATTGACACGTTCGGAATGCGGAACTGGGGAAAGGTACGGTCCAAACAAACCTTATATGTATTTACGAGCGTTGCACACGGGCAATAGTCACGGAGGGCTGAAACAAAACTTACTACTTGCGGCTTTAAATACCTGCTGATTCCTTGCTATCTCTGTTAGCTTCGACAGTGATGTACATAAACCTCTAGCGTCTCTATTATGAAAACATGTACCTCAGCAATGAATTGGAGTGCGTCCTTTCATCCCTCATGCATTCATTCATTCATTCATTCATTCATTCATTCATTCATTCATTTCATTTTATGTTTATTTGGTAGGCAGCAATACATATAAAAACGACATAATACAAACGGAAACAACAAACGACAAGTGCACTAATTAACTTAATTGGTAGCTACTAATCGTTCGCTGACACGGCCGTACTGGTGTGGGCTCACTATTGTACTGAAACATTATTTTACTAATCCATGCGATCGCTACCTTCCAGTTACGTCACTTGATCCAGGCACATTTCATATGCGAGACATTAGAATCTTTCTTATGCTAGATTGCTCAATTGGGGATGACCGACTACAGCCTCTGGAAAGCTTGCAGCACGTCAACATCTTCTTTGCTCCTAAAGGTTATGGAACTGATCACTTATTCAGTCATTCGGATATAATGAACAAATTAATATGCAAAGCATATTCACCAGATCGGGATAGGTTTTCTGACAGGTGCCGACCCTTTACACGCCTGGTTCCAATCACAACTACTTGTATCACCACTACTCGCTTTTCTTCTTTAATTTTAGGCCGAGTATGTGGTATTAAAATTGTCATACTAGTATCCTACACCAAATGGTGTACTATTTGAATGAACATGGGCTATTTGGGAATTTCAGCATGGTTCTAGAAAAAATCGTTCTTGCTTGATAATCTGTTGGAATTCATGGAAGATATTACCTATTACCCGTTGTTTTCCCGAAATAGAAATGCCGCTGATATTATTTCCCTGGAATTTCAGAAACTTGAAGTATTAATAAGAAGATGCTCGTACGCGTCTTTTGCTCAAGTTTGAGTCTTCGAGTGGATTCAGGTTTCAATAGGGAACAGCGAGTTGTCATTACGGTCAATACTTGGTTTTGGCGGAAGGTCTCTAGTGGTGTTCCTCAAGAGTCGGTTATAGAGTGTATTACTTTTCCGGGCATCAATGATCTTCAAAAGAACAGTTGTACTGGAGAGTCGTTTCGAGTGAAGATGCTGCAACCGTTCGAAGGGGGGCTTAGATTAACCTCCAACTGGTCTCAGACTAGCCAAATGTTTTTCAACACCTGCAAATGCAATTTTGCATTGTCGCTTCAGTTTGTCTGGTCATGATATCCTCAAGTGAATTTTGAAAAACAATATCGGTGTATACTTCGTTTCTTATTTGAAACCTTCTAGGCAGTACACAGAACTGATCAAAAGGGTAATCGTATTCTCGGCCAAATCAGGTGTCATTTCCGTTTTCTTGATAAGGATTTCGGTATCACTTCGAAGCCATTTGTGAGACCTCACGTCCTCACCTTGAGTATTCCGTGCGCGATGTGGATTCCCTTCCTTCCTCGCAGATCAGGCATTGATTGGAAGACGGCGAGTTCAATCCAGTTTTTAAAATAAACTAATGGTCTTAGGTGGACTTCTTTTAGTACTCTTCACTACTTTATTGGGGTCATGGCTTGACCTCGCGTACGGGGTTGCAGATTAGACGTTCGGAAATTTTCATTTTTTCATTCAATTTCCTTTTTCATTCAATTTTTTTCCCCCCCAATATTTTCTCAAAGAGTTATTAGTGTGCGGATAACGTCCCAGTTTGTTGTTTGGTCTGGAAGTGGTACAATGGCTTTAAAAGAAGGTTAGTCCTTTTCAGAAAATTGTGGCGGAATTTTTTTTGGTGAACTGGATGTTGTATCTTCGGGTTACTGTGGTTAGTGGAGTCTTTAATTGATTTTATCGTTCCTGACTCTTCCAAACAAACTGAACTGAACAAAACTACATCATATGTAGTACTCAGCTAGATGGATTCCTCCCGCATATATATGGTAGTTTTATAAAGCTGACAGCAAATTACATCTGCACAATTATGACTTGTATGGAATGTATAGCCAGACATTTGCATGAAGCTCTTGGCAGTTCTCAACGAAAGTTAATGTGCCTAGTGAGACCCTTTTACTGGCCTTTTTTCTCTTCTTCATATCCATCTAGTTCTCCATCCGGGTCTATCTACCAGGAAGGTCCTAATCACCGACCACGGTTATTGTAAACCTATGATTTCTGCCTCTTCTCGGAAAACGCGGTGACATCTGTTGATAAAAAAATCCATGGATGTCACTACAAAGCAATTATTCTGGTAAACATTTGTTCAGCTGTGTATATGGAGAACTCGGCATACGTTCGGAGGAGATTTAATACATATACACGTGTATCACACGATGACGTCACAATTTAAGAGGGTACTCTCTCAGTGTAGACCCAGTGAATACCAGCGATATCCTAAAAATGCATAATGCATTGTCCAATGCATTTCATTCCTGTTATTCCAAGGTTGCCTGTTCGCTGAACTCCTTCCCTCCCGAGGTTTACCGTCAACAGAGATACACCCTGGCTAGTGATGTGTGGTCACTGACTGTCGTCATCTGGGGTATATTGACAATGGGTAAAGTAAATTCTTCAATCCCAAGTTTTGTCGTATTTCAACTATGTCTCATTGTCATGAAGAATTTGATGAAGATAAGCAAGGTTTCTAGAAAATGGGATATGACCATTATAAGCCTGTGATGGACAATACCGTATGATCGTACGAGCATTGAATCAGCAGCAGAATTTCACTTCCTCACATGTATAGGTTCTCATATGTTCGGTAGTTCTAACATGTTACCCTTTTGAGAGTAACAGACATTACAAACAGACATTTACAACTGGATTTTTAAGACAATATAAAACGAATCACTTCAAGAAGGTTTCTTTTTCAGGTGCAAATCCATTCAGCAGCGAATACGAGGACGGTTCAGCTCCATCTACAGAAGGGCAACAAATCAGGACCACACTCACCTGACCTCTATCCCGATTTAGGGAAAATATGCCTATATCCTAATAATGGTTCGAAAAGGTTACAAAGGTTCCACGAAGGCTGCTGTTGTGTCTCTACGTGAAACTACTACTGTATTATATTTATTTGATTAATTATATAATACGCTACTAGAGTTTGGGGTTATCCCTTTGATTATTCAATTACGAACATCCATACTCTCAGAAGAAAGTGTGCGCATCAATACGCATTGTTTCAAAATTTTATTGTTATGACAATATTCGATACTAACTATTTGCGTTCAGGAATTCTCATTTCCGTCTAAATATCTAGCTCTTCCCACAGTGGCTTAGTCTTTTCCTATACAACAAAATTCGACTATTTTTAAAACACAGCGTATCATTTTGGAATGCCTTACCTAAATATTTTGGGCACAAATATAAACGTAATCATCTAACATAGCAATTGTGTTCATCTGTGATGAGTTAGAAGGGAATTAATGTTTCTGTGAGTTGCGCCTCATGACTTAATTCCTCATATCTCCCATTTCGTTTTTGTTTTTCTTTATGATGTTTTTCGGGTGGTCATTCAATGATTTGTTTGCATATAGAATTGTTTACAGGTCTCAGTAATGAGTGCATTTAATGCGATTTCTGTTCGAAGAAGTAATAAACAAAAAGTAGGTAAATTTGAATATTACCAATAGATTATTCTAAGAGAAAAAGTGGCAAGCACATCAGAAATAGCGATTATGTGCCATTTATAGGGCCTTTCCAAAGAGTTTTGAAGTTAACCCTCATGGTGTACTTAATTTCAGTGCCCTCCCCGGTCATGGTTCTCTATTTTATGAAGACAAGTTACTGTACATTGCCTATAATATAATTCGTTCTGACCTGCGTAACGACGAGCATTCTATCTGAATCATGTTTTAATGCATTTAATATTTTTCCGCCTCAGGAACGAAACGCTTTTAAATGCTGGGTATCCGTTGGCCGATTCGCCCAACCATTAAGCAACTTCGGACATCGTATAAGCAGGTAATTATGTTAAACTCTGGATTATCAATGGATGTGACTGATAATTTTTACCCCTAAATAGACTTGAGCATGAAATGAAATGAATATTTCGGAGTGGCCCTCGAACAATGTCGACATGTTGGTTGTGATCATCACAGTTTCTTCTAATCGATTGTTGATGTATGTATAATCGTATGGAAAATGGAACTCTTCAATTAGAGAGCGTAACATTATTTGGATTATGCTGAACAGGTTCAGACACCGATTCCCCCAACAAGAAAAAAGCGTTACAAAGTTAGAAACCAGGACACCCCGTCATTTAATATTTATGTTTTTCACACAATTTTTTTTTTTGGTTCGATTAACTCTGATTGGAATATCAAAACATGGATCTTCACATATTGAAATTCTTATAGCTTTTTGACAATTTTATGCTCGGTTGATAAATTGATTGTTGTATTGCAATCTTCATGCAGATTTTTGATTCTCTGGATGAGAACGCATACGAAACAACACCGATATCTGGATCTCTACACTTCTTGGAACCCTACAGTTAAGGACACCCAGTATATGCCCTATGAGCTGACCCTCCCTCTATAATCTTAACCTTAGAGATACGATGGAAGGCATCAGGGAAACTATAATACGGGCACCTAATATCTGGGACGAGGGGGTCCAGGGGGTTCGGACCCCCCTTTTGGTTCAGAGCATTTCCAAACACTAATGCATTTTATCAATAATGTGGATGTTAGATGGCTTCTTCTGTTCTTGGGGTAAGACCCCCTCCCTTTCCACGCGAAACATGTCGGGTCGGTGCTGCCTAAAAGTCCGCACCCATACCCGGGCTACTTCGCGAGTCCCTACTGAATGGTACCTGGATGATGAGATTTATGAGAAGTAGTAGAAATTATAAAGCTATCTACTGAAATAGTGCAAGGAAAGATCGTCCTGCCTTTCGCCGATTTCTAATTCGCACTCTTCGATTACCCGCACTGCACCTACGCTGGGTCTTATTCCTTTCTCCCCTAATATGGTAGGATCCTGATGGGGCCACTAGCCAAAAATTGCAGAAAACAACGTATCATTTCTAACGTCATAGGAAAGTGAATTTCAAGTTTATAAATCGTGCTACTGAATGCTATGATTTTTTTGATTTTTAGCTCACCCCAGCATGTGCCTAGCTATTGTGATCCTGCATGTCTATCTATCTATCTATCTATCTATCTATCTATCTATCTATCTATCTATCTATCTATCTATCTATCTATCTATCTAGCTATCTATCTGTCCATTGAATTAAAATTGCTAATTCCTCCTAACGTTGTATGGTGGATCATATGAAACTTGGTCACAATGATCACTGAGTGAAGTCGAGGTCAAAGGTCATCTAGCGGTCAATTTCGGCCATTTTGCTTGCGAAAAACTGCAAAATTACTTCTCCTCCTACAGTTCAAATCGGATGCTCAATGAAACTTGGTCAGTATTCTCGGTGACCATGTTTTCAGACCGGGTGTTCAGGAATTTGAGGTCAAAGGTCATCTAGGGTCTTTTGGCCGAAAAAGGTGATTTTTGTGTAAACAAACGACTGCTTCCCCCCACCATTGAATTGGATGATCGTGATAGATAGTCAGTATTATCAGTAACAATGGCTAACATTCGGGGTGGTTAGGAATTTGGGATCAAAGGTCATCTAGGGGTCAATTTTTGGTTATTTCGTTCAAACGGTCAAGCGGCTTCTTCTCCTACATTCAAATCGGATGCTCATGAAACTTGGTCAGTATTCTCGGTGACCAATGTTTCATACCGGGTGTTCAGGAATTTGAGGTCAAAGGTCATCTAGGGGTCATTTGGCCAAAAAGCTCATTTTGGGGTCAAACAGACAAAACGCTTTTCCCTTTCCTCCCAGGATTGAATTGGATGATCGTGATAGATAGTCAGCACATCATTGACCAATGGTAAATATCGGGTGTTCAGAAATATTTGATCCAAGGTCATCTAGGGGTCATTTGGCCAAAAAGCTCATTTTGGGGTCAAACAAACAAATCGCTTTTCCTCCCCCCGAGTGAATTGTGATGACCATGATAGTTGGTCAATATTATCATTGTCCGATGGTACATACGGGTGTTAGAATTTGAGGTCAAAGGTCATCTAGGGGTCAATTTTTGGTTATTTCGTTCAAACGGTCAAGCGGCTTCTTCTCCTATGGAACAGATCGACGATTTAAGAAAGTTGGTCATTGTAATCATTGACCAGTGGAACTTATGTGGTGTTCAGGAATTTGAGGTCAAAGGTCATCTAGGGGTCAATTTTTGGTTATTTCGTTCAAACGGTCAAGCGGCTTCTTCTGCTATGGGACAGATAGACTACAAGAAAGGTTGGTTTCAGTCTACTCATTGACCCATGGTACTTATGGGTGTTCAGGAATTTGAGGTCAAAGGTCATCTAGGGGTCAATTTCGGCCATTTTGTTAAAATGGTCAAGCTGCTCTCTTTCATTACAGATAGAGGATGATCATGTTGAAAGTTGGTCAGTGTAATTATTGACCAGTGGTACCTATGAAGGGTTCAGGAATGTGAGATTCAAAGGTCATCTAGGGGTCAATTTTTGGTTATTTTGTTCGAACGGTCAAGCGGCTTCTTCTGCTATGGGACAGATAGACAATCATTGAAGTTGGTCAGTAAAATCATTGAGCACCAGTAAATAGGGGTGTGGGCGTGTCAGCAAAAAATGAACTATAAGCCACCAATGAGCTGAAATGCATTCCTGCTTACAGATTCAGGGTGTGTTCTCTTGAACATGGGAGCACTGGTCCCTGTGTTGGACCCCTTGGGTCATTGGGACCATGGATCATTTGGAATGTTACCACAATTAATCACTCCCCCATCCCACACATTGCACAAGTTAGGAACTTAAACAACAACCAATGTTACACATACAGTAACCAGGTGGTGAGCTACTTTTTGTGAATATTGGCACTTCGTGTTTCCATTCTTGACACTACTGGGATGTTTCTTTGGAAATGCCTCTCCCGGAAGAATTTGTAGGAAGAACAATTTTATCGAGAGAATATCCGTTGGAATGAAAATTTCTGGACATATTATCTCAATGTGTATGTGATTTGGACACAGCGGTTCATAAGCTCGGAAGGGCCGTTTCCTGCATGGGGGCTAAACAACGCTACGTGCCAACCGATGGTGGCCGCCATGTAATCTCTCTATCGGTTTTGAACCCCTCCTTTTCAGAAATCCTGCATCCGCCCCTGGCAACACTGGACTGTTGGTAGTAAATTAAAATAGGATGTGGAATCATCAATTAAAGAAAGAACACTATTATACTTTTCAATGTTTGGGATATAAGGAGCGAATCGCTGTTTCGTTTTTAAATCGAAATTACAATTATTCGAAGTTTAGAGAATATTTGAACTCACTCGGTTACCCTTCACTTTACTGAGGACCTACTGAGTCCTAAGTTGGAATTATTCAGTAAAAATTTCGTTATATTCCGAAGATTATCGTTTTTTTTTTTTTTTTTTTTTCGCGATCATTTGATGTGTTGATTCTATGTTTGATACAGAATATCGTGGCTACATTGCTAGGGATATTCTTTTTTGTGTCATCTCCCGTTAGTGATAAGAGGTACAATTTCGTTCAGGTTGGGGCAATAACGATGCACCCAGTCTTTTTTGCAAGCTGTTCTCTAATCGAAGAGAGATTCACGTTTCATTTTACAAATTCTTCACAGCAACTTGCATCTGCCGCTTCCAAATATTCCCCAAATTTTGCAGCTGCTTTTACACTATCTGCTCTCCCTAAAACTGATGTGTTATCCATTCAGTGTCAGCGTTTACTAATTTTCTTCACTGAGTACTTGCGTATGTGAATATAATTGAATCAAGTCTCCAGTTGAAGCACAATATGGTGTTTATTGATCGGCTGCTAGCACGTAATAGTATCAAGGTTTTCTTTGTCTGTTGGGGATTGAATTAGGGATTAGGATTTGCGTTATTATTCAGAGTTGCACATCGGCTGATTCGGCTCTGAGTCCGAACGTTTGGCTGGTGATTGTAGAATTAGCCCACGGTACTTAAAAGAGCTTGAAAGATACTATAAAACGGCAATTGCAGTATCTAAGCGAGTTTTCCGAACTCTAGTGAAATTTTCTTTTTCAATTCTATAGGGCTAGAATGTTTCAATATCCTCCATTTTAGGTGGTAGTCCCTAGCTTCTTTGCCTTTAGATATCGCACCATTAAAACGTCTCGACATTAAACTCGACATTTAGTGTAATAAGTTGTTTTAAATCTCCTATGCAGATATTTTTTCTTACGATTGAGAACGTATCATACATATATCGCACGATGTCGTACTGTATTATATTCATTGTAACGAGAAATATACTCGACATTATTTAGTAAAATAAGGTGTTTGATATCTTCTTTACGGATATTTTCTTTACGGATATGTCCGTACAAGGACGTATCCTCCTGCATCTCTATACATCCCCTGCTACTTCTACAAATACACCGTTTCATAAACTCAACTCGTAGATGATACCGTCTGTATGGGAAAGTGTTAAACGGTCCGACTTGCGGCTGGTAGGACGAGGTTCCGATCCCATGTGGAGTCATATCAAAGACTTAATAGACAAAATAGGACCTGCTTCTGCCGTGTCTGGAGTTTCACTGAGGATTAAGAAAAACATTGCAGGTATTAACTTACTCCTGGAAAAACACAAGATAAAAACTCACAGTGTAAAAGACAGCGTGTGGATTCGCATGATTTGAGCATCGAGCAATAGGCTGAGAACTCAGCTACGCGTAATTCTAACTCAGAATTTCAGTGACAATTAGGTCCGTGACTGAATTAAAAACAAACGGATTCCCCCCCCAAGGAGAAGTTCCCTACCAGAACAAAGTTGGTCTAAAAACGATCGCCATGTTCCGAAACGCGCAAATCATCGATAAAAAAAAAGTTTCCGTTGAAATCTAAGCTGGCCACAATGGGGTGGTGCGGCGACGCCCACTTCCACTGTTCCGAACTCGGATAAACATGTGGTCACAGTTTCAAGTATCCCGACAATGGGTGGAGAGTTATCGAGTTAACAGAACTTTTTCCGCGGCGAACAAAACCATTGTATTCTCAGGTGGGGATATAATTACGATGCGCCCTATCGTCCCTGAAATTTTGAGCCATGCAGCAGTATGCAATACCCCATTGGATGGCTCGTGACAGTAGAATAGGCCCAGGTTTCGTTGAATATAAGAAGACACAAACGTAGGTACCTATTCTAACGAACAACAAATGTTGTCCAGTGCTGCGTACTAACGATTAGTGCGTGCTCGAGCTCGGGTTAACCTCAGACTGTTTTTTGTTAACCTTACCATATTGATCCCACAACAGGTTAGCCCAGGGTACGACCATGCTGGCCATCAGTTGTTTTCCTTTACACGAACGAAAACGCAATGTTTTTCTATGTGAAGCAACAAAAGAGACACCGAAGGACCGGAGTATTGGAAGACCTGACCAGTAGTCTAAGATGATGGAAGCAGGAGGGGTTCGCGTGGATCAGGGATACCCTGAACTTCCTTAGTGGAGGGACGTCTCCCTCTCCTGATACTGCAAGGATCAATGACATTGAACACATACGGTATTGAAACTGAACTTTTAGGTATGAACATTCGAAAATGGCGCACCGTGAATCGCCTCCATTTATATTTACTGTTCATCAATCAAATGAGCAACGCGCGGTAGAGAGCGTGGTGTAGGTAGCTATCAGAGAAGACGGTCCAGGGTCAGGGAGCACTGAAACGACGACACTGGGAGTGGAAGAACTAAGCACGATAGTGTCGCACTGTACATGACTCAGATTATTGAAGTGATAACGTTGCACATAGGCACACGTGTATTCTCTCCGATAGCAGAATTGCATCAGTAGATCAATGAGATTTTTAGCCGGACAAATGATATTGTTCTTCCACATGACCCAATGATATGTTTGCACTGGTATGCCTAGAGCCTGTACAACTAATATCATTCTCTCGGCATGTGATATGATTACCCCTCGTTGAGTGGGTAATGGAGCACAAAGAACCCCTCGAGCGTTGGGGTCCTGACCCACTGGCAACCCTCCCCCAGGGAAACCGTGATACCAAATTTCGTGCAGATATGGATACATGACAAGCCTTTCAACACATGTGATTTGCTCCTGCCCAACAAATGTTGTTCAATGGTGGTAACAGACAACAATTAGGTAGGCTAGGTACAGATGATAACTTTACTTTTTTACCATTTTTGATTGTTCGGAAGTCCCGAAAGCAATCTAAACACATGTTTTATTATCTGAAAATCTACAGTTCCTTCGCTTTGTACTCTTGTTGTATAAAAATTGCAAACATTGTGAGTCTTCACTGGCAGCGCGAATTACTGCACTTTGAAGTGACGTCTGAACTGACTTTCCATTTCAGCGCGCATGTGGGATATTAACACAGTGATTTTTACCATTCATTAAGGTGTAATATGTGCCTAATACTGTCATTCATTTACATATCATATTGTTTCCTAATGATTGGCAACAGGCCATTTAACCAGTTTAACGGTTACCTTTTACAGCGATGATGTCTTTCAATCCGTCTGGACACTGCACAGGAGTCAAAGTTCCCCTTCATCTCAAATTCGGGAAAATTGTAAGTTGGCAGGGATCTGGTAACAAATCCACACGTACCACAATGCCAACCTGATGGCAATAATATACTGGTTATGTTCCTAACGACATTGTTGAACAAATGGGCAAGAATTTGGACTGTGTGAGCTGGAATAAGGGGAATGCTGGACATCACAACCCGCTATAGAACATTCAGAAACTACGACCGAAGTCCTCTTTGATGAATAATTGCTATAATTTGGATCTCAATTTTGATACATCGTGTGTGTACTAAATAGAAACGGTCAAATTTCAATTACAAATGACTGAATTTATGCAAAATTGGTCTTACGAATAGAATGATGGAAAAAATAATATGATCTGGAACGAAGTGCAGAGAAATGTGGAATGTAACAACGAGGTAGTTTCAGTGGTTTTAGTAAGACTACTATCATGCACTTCGAGAAGTAACTGACTGGCAGCCCAGGTAAGCACCGAGTCCTGCCTCTGAAGAGTGCTCGACCTCCCAGAGGGGACCGAGTAGGAATAGATGTTAGGAAATTGATGAATAAGATCATCCCTCTTAATATAAAAATGACGGCCTTGGGCAAATAGTTAAAATTAGAATATTCATCTGATGAAATAACATGCCACAAGTGGCAGAATTCAGGGAAGAAGTAGAGACAGTTAATGCAGTATGGTCATCTTGGATGATAATTTCTCGTAAGAATCAATAGTGAATACTTAGTTGATGTTTGTTCAAATAACACAATGTAAATTGTGCGGATTAACAATAGAAAAAATCCAAACAAGACATACAAAAAGGAAGAACAATAAGTAATATGTACAAATTGATACAATGATAATGAATAGACAGGACTCACAAGATAAATGCGCCAATGAATGTTACTAATAACACCACATATCAAAAACTCAATCATTGAGGTGTCGAATATAGGCGACACCGATTTACTCCTAGCAATACCATAGCGTTAAAAACAGTATAACGTTGTATCTTTTTTTCGCTATTGTATACCTGCTCTAACATACACACACATACAAAACATCAGGAAAGCCGATGAGTGAAATTCCATGGATGAAACTCCGGCAGTTAAGTTTCAATGAACCATCCTCGTGTTCCAAATTACTACCGACAGCTAAAAACACCCTCCTCTCTACACCTAACTCCTAATTAATATGGATGGAGTATAATCGTCATGCGAAAGAAAGGTGGATTATCGACGAAGAATGGCAACAGACAACGGAAGCCTGGTAACTCTAAATTGGAATGAGTACGTCAGTGACCAATCAATAATAACTCTGGTTGACGGTTGGTGGCGACATTGCGTGGTTCCATACATGGACGGTGCCAACACAAACGCGACGTTCAGAAACCTCGCATGTGAATACACTGCGGGTGAACTGATAAGGCTTTATTATAGATACTTTTCATGTTGATGCTATCCAGTCATCGTCCGTGGGGAACTGGGCAATTTTGTTCAGAAACAACATGACTTTTCAATTTATTTATAGAATTTCGTCATTAACACGGTTTGATCGTTGAAAAAATAAACGGAAAGATGTCACGCAATAAAATGAGAGAAGAAGTAACTTCAACATCGGGGCCACAGTACAGCAATAATACGATCCAATAACGAGAACCTTTATAAGTGTACCCTGGGAGCGTTCGGGCGCGCACCCAACACTTACTAAATAGAGAGAAATAAGACGCAAAACTAGCGTAGTGATTCATTGCATGTCTTTGAGTAAAAAATCCCAACGTCTGTAACAAGAGGAGACTTACCCATCATCTATAAAATCTAATATTAGTCTAAGCAGACATGTCGCAGAATAATTAACTGACCACACACCAACACGTTTAGATTGTGCTGTCAAGTTGTGTATCAAGTAATACGTCTCCTCCCATGCGTCATTAAGCTGACAGGCGAGTGATACCGTGTGCCCCATAATTAATACTACTTTCCCGGGCAGCAGACATGCCAGTGATGCCCACTTTTCCGAGAATATACTTTTTTTTAGGGGGCGGACATGTGTACCCAAGTTTCAGATCAATACGAGGTAAAACGTTATAATATGTCTATCGCGCTAATGCCGTCAAAGTTTCGCGCGGCGGATCTGGGACGCGGCGACGGAGGCGGTGACGGAGGCGGGCGGTACACACCCAAAAACCGTATTATCTGCGGGACCACTCGTACGCGCGGAGATAAATCAAGGATAATTATATATGCCTAGGCATGCATCATGTATGGGGTAGGGTGTTGGGAGGACCATATATTCTGACCAATCTAGTAACTGAATAAAGTTATAAACGTCTAGTTAAAACTAATCCCTTGTCCAATTTAGAATGCTGCATACAACAATGATCCAAGACAACCCCCAGGTTCGGACTATTTCAGGTCTTGTCAATGAATGGTTAGACCGTAAACCACTTGTTGCAACAGCAAACGACATGTATGCCGGTTTATAGCAGCAAGTTGTCAAATCATGGCTGCTAAATTAATCTTTTTCCTCTTCACCTTCCAGCCCCCGTGAAATTAGATTTATGTCAATATGTGATACAGGCCCGTATTCAGGACGATGTTTACGCCCCCGTGCAAAATATTTGGATGTGAGCGGCAGGTGAAATTAGCTAGCAGGAAATTTTGGGGGGGGGAAAACATACACATATGTCTTGACACAAGACTAGAATAACCAGCCAACAGAAGTAGGGGACTAGGGGTGTTATGGCGCCAGTGTTGTTGACGACAATTAACCGGAGTATCTGGTGTTAGTGTTTCAATTTCTTTCGGGAGAGTCTTCATGCCCCGATAGACGCGAACCTCGCCCTACCCCTTTGCCAACACGGCAGTTGTCCCCGTTTCATCATGTTTTCCTGCCACAGATCCGTCTGAAGGCTTATGTTATCGTTTACAACTATACAATTCGATGATCAGAGGGAAGACAGAAACTTGTTACTAAGCTAAACTCTGGACACACAAATTTAGCATTTGCCGTGATTGTCAAATTTATTTCTAACGATGCATAATAATAAAATATATTTAGATGTCTTACACAAAACTCGAAAGTTTATAACCGGCAAACAGAGTAGGGGGACTAGGGGGATATGCGCCAGTTTTGGTTGACGGACAATCGGAATTATCTGGTGTTAGTGTTTCATTCTTCGGGGGGCGTCTCCATGCCCGATAGACGCGAACCTCGCCCTACCCCTTGCCAACACCGGCCATTTGTCCCGTTCTCATCATGGTTTTACTGCCAATATCGTCTTGAAGGGACTATGTTATGCGTTACAAATATACCCACTCGATGAGCAGAGGAAGAAAACTGTTACTTGAAGCTAAACTCTTGACAAACACAAGTAGCATTTGCCGTTGATCGTCAAATTTATTTTCTACACGACTGCAATCTAAACTAATATTGAGATGTTAGGACTTGATAGTTCCTACTTGGCCAAACCTTCTCCACCGAAATAGCATTGTGAGGACTGAAAGTAGGCCTATATGGTCTTCTTATAATTCTCGACGTTCCAGTTTAGGCAAAAAATACGTTGCCGATTCCGTCGATTGGCGAGGAAGAAGGGTCAGACATTTCCCCTGGTCACTGCCGATATTCGTCATCCCTTTCCCGTTCCCCGCCTCCCCTCATCCAAATTGAGGCTGCGGGGTGTTAAACGGCACTACGCAATGTGGACAGGCAATTCTCTTGGCACCCAGTCCAGGCTGGCCCGTGGCGGGGCCCTCACCCTCTAATGACTACACTTTTCGGAACGACGAATATGCGCCACTGGGCACAGGGGACAGCCAGACTGACAGAATGAGCGAATCCACCTGAAACTATGCCTGTCAGCCTTGTCTCCAGAATCCACCTTGATCAACCCCCGCCCACCTCCCGTCTTGAAATCAGATGTGATTAGGCCATGTAATCCCCGAGTATGCAAGTACAGTACTTGAGTGCAATCATTATCCTTATCACTTCTCAACATGTGATATTGTGTCTAATCTTGATGTCTGCACGAAGCTCTGCAATATCTATGTTGTCAGACGCGGGCAGGTTAGTGACACTTATAAAGGATGATTTCGAAGCCTAACCCTCCGGTCGATATTTTCAGTAATAGGATTACCACTCTCGGACTATTGAATATGTTTATGCCTTTTAGGCCACTCCCCCAGATCCGTCATGCAATTTGCAAAGCGCCCCCCGCCCCTCCCCCACCCACCCTTACCATAAAAGTACGTCCTGTTCCCACTGACGCATAGTTACTCCGGCTCCATCGAAATCAACCGAGACGGTAACTCTCATGAAGTGATTTTATTTGGTACCAGCCCCCCTACCTGGAAGTTTGGTTTAGTTTTGTGAAAACAAAAATAAGCGTTGCACTTTTGTACTTTCGCTCGGCATTGGAAAACATTTGCCATTCGGCAAGACCATTCGGAGATTATTCAATATCCCCTCGGACCTTAATTACAAGGAGAAGACCGATTGCCTCTGTCTTGAAAACAGGAGAAACGTTGCGCTCCTCTACCTCCGGGACAAGACCCTTCTTATGTGAGGTTTCATTGAAAATAATAGCTAATAGAACAACACCTTGGTCCCGACAACCGATTCAATAAAGGGGTAAACATCACGTCTGACCAGGCAGCTTTGAGCCCTGCAGATTTCTCTCGATCACATCGGCGACAGTATTTATATTCCCCATAACTCATTATGAGGCCCACCAACCACGAAGTGGCTGAAATTATCCAAGTTTCTTCTTATGAAATACCGACGAAATATCTGTTGCATATCCCTAATCGGAAACTAACGATGGCAATGCTGTCCTTGATTTCTGTTCCGTCCTGACTATGAAAAAACGCACGCGAGGATTAGATATCGGAGATAGAGAGATAATTAGATAGATAGATAATAGTATAGATAGATAGATAGATAGATAGATAGATAGAATAGATAGATAGATAGATAATAGATAGATAGAATAGATCGATAGATAGATAGATAGAATAGAAGAACACAGAAACTATACTATACTATAAACTGATACAAGGATGTGGAAAAATAGCCGTCGCACTGTTTGTTGAAGTGACTGTATGGCATCCGGGAGAAAAGTGTGCAAGATCTGGCATGTGTTTGTGACGGACTATTGAGTCGGATGCCTGACCTGTTGTCATTTGAAGGTAATGAAAACGGTGTGGGATCACTCATTATTTTGGTGAGCTTCTTCTTTCTGTAATTTTGCTCATACCAAATCATTACGATGACAGAGTAGGCCGTACACCGTTCGACTGACTTTCCTAACACGATCAGATCCAATTATGTTTTTGACATGCTGCCAAAGAAGCAAGAAGTTAAAGGTTAAAGAACACTTCGTAATGAAGGAATGGGTAAAAAAAACGTGCCATTATAGATTTCTGGGGGGGGGGTCCAGATATCTTTATATCGGAGGCAATCTGCCTCTGAATTCGAGCTTAGCCAGAAACTAAAGGTGGACTAGCTTTTGCTGAAACAGACTCCGACGAGAATCCAGTAGAACGAAAAAATCGCCAGAGCTTCTCTTGCGTCAATGTCAGAGAAAAACCTCCCTGGTCATCCACCAAGACCTTGTTTCCTTAGTGCGACGGGCTTTTTGGTCAAGGAACGTAAACTTTTATTATCTCGTTAAACTTGTTAAGGACCTTCCATGAGTCCACAGCATTCAAACCTTTTAACAATTTTATTTGGAACCCTGTTTGGGAAGTTCTTCAATCAAGTACTTATCTTTCGAGAAGTAAGGAATCCACAATTGTACAGACGACTCAAGGTGAGGTCTTTCAGTTGCCTGAACAGCTTACAGCAAGATCTTTATCAGGGAATGGAATCCAATTGTTTTGTTATAGTAACATTGATACGTTGTGTGGGCATCAGTTTGGCCCCCATGCTCAAGTTAAACGTGATAATTTTTTTACTTCATTTATCCCCATGGCAGGAAGGATAACTTATTGTAGTGTTTTGAACGTACGCCTAGACTGTGGACAACACAATACAACGCCACTCACCATCACCATCCATTCATACCTTCATTCATCCAACTGTTGAGCCTATTGGGCAATTCGTGAAAATTTGCGCTTGCGAATAGTAGTATAGTATAGTGTATTGTCTGTTTTTTGCGGGGATTATTATTATGTTTCTTCCTTAGTATAGGTGCACCTTTTACACAGATGGAGGACTCCATTTCTGTACAATTAAAACCGAATGATCTCTTTTAGCTAAACTATATGAGCATTCCATGAAAAACAATGTACTCCTCACTATCTAGGAGTGTGCATTTGTGGAGCTTTTTGTTAAACAACCGTTAAGCGTGTTTACTAATCAGTAATCACTGCCATAACGTCCCAGAGAAGCCAGCATGCATGCGGACTGTGCTAGTTGGGAAACCTGGGGTTTTACTTTAGCCGGGAGAGAATGTTATGAATTTTATCTTTTCAATCCCTTGTATTCAGTTTCCACAAGCATATGGCCGATAGTGTTATTTTTGTCATTTATAATGGACGGTTTAGTCGTCGTCGATGGAGAAGGGGAATGGCCGATGCCTAAATACCTACAATAAGCTATACGCTACTAGGTTTCGCTTTCACTCGATATAAACCTGGACCCTGATTTATTCCCGATAAGACAAATATGTCACTGTTGCGAAAGTCAACGCGCTTCCCAGGAGACGTGGACCTCGTCACTGGCAGTTGGCTACCGGAACCGCGTTACGCGACGCGCTGAGCACAACAGATATAGCTAAGCTTAGGTAGCAAAAAATCATGTGAATAAAATGATACGAGCATCGAGTAGGCAACATTAACATTTGTGGTGCCCATCCGGGCAAATTGCGTCTAGGGAAGTAATTCACCCAATTTAACGTTCCTTTTCCTAGGTTGACGAGAATGTATGGCCCTTTTACCACCTTATACAATTTCATTATTTTTTATCTCAAGTAAAGAAGAAAACATCCTCCTTCGCAAGAATGTGATCTTTACGTTCATACATTTTCCATGTGAATCCAGCTGCCCCTCTTGGAGTCTCGATTTATTTCTGAGAAGGTGTAGGTGTCTCGCGTCGGCTAACCTGCTTCCGCGTGGGAGTTGAAACAAAATAAAACGGCTGTGATGCGTATCGGTGGCTGGTCGATTGAAGGATTCAGACTAGATCAAAATAACACGGGTGTATACGAAGATTGCGCTGATTCACGCGTCGAACGAGCGAAACAAAACCAAGCCCGAACTGATTCCTCACCCCGTGGTACATAACCCTTTCATTGTTTCATTATCATTTGATTGGAACAACAATGCCGTTTCAGTTCTTTGTGCAATTATATGACTACTACCGTATCATAATAGGCACAATATCCAACGTTCCACTACGTCGTCAAGCATCTTCCAGTCAGCGATCCGCGGACTGGTTCTGGATAAAGGCTGTGGAACGTAAAGGAACGAGACCTGTGTGGTTCAGTGCTAACCCTAATTGGTTCGATAGCAGTTAGTGTATGTACGGGACAGAGCCTATATCCTCTGGGTGGATTTCAAGCACGTAGTAAGCAGTCAAGTTTCCTACAGTAAGTAGCTAAAGATAATTATGTCAGGGGCCCATGTTTGGGTCGCATATCTTGTCAATTTCGCTCATTATTCTCTAATAGTCCATGTGCGCCTTACTGCCAAGTGCAACCTGGTGTACAGTACAATAAGAATTTGTGACTTTCAAGATTACAAAGCATCGGCAGCGTTTCTAGGCGAAGTGCGCAACAGACGCGTTGACCACAGAAACTATAGCACACATATTAACTTTTATACATATAGAACATGTCCTAAAAGTATAGTACTATAAAGTGTGATCTTCTTCGCTTCGCTTCCAGTAAGTGTAGAAAGAAAACTGAAGGGAAATCACCCCCCCCCCCCCCCGCCCCTCCCCACGGAGGGTAGAGAGAGTGGCCAATCAAACGAAAACTGACTGTCCAAGGGGGGTAACCCCCCAAATCAATTGTTTTGTGCAATAGTGCCCATTTCTCAGGCATTCGATTCCGGAAAAAAGCAGGGAATTCAAGCAGTATTTACAATTTCACTTCGCCCATTTTCCTTGGCTCATTTTCTTTTTCAATCGGTATATGGCCCTTGAAGACCAAACGGCAGAATGATTTATAAGGACTACTAAAATAACAACTGAAAAAGTGCGTCCGTCCAAAACCGGGAAAGTTCATACGACTTCACATTCCGGAGTTACAGTCATTTGAAGTTTGGTGGCATTGGACATGTTAATTCGCAGATCGAAAGGCACCCTTCATGCAATAATAATGATGCCACACTTGCACAACCCTGCAAACATTCTTTGTTTTCTATTGAAATTCAAACCTTAATTTGACTTCGAAAAACATTTAGTCTATCGGAGAGGATTGCGTAGTGGGTTGGTAGGTGTTGATGGTTACTTTGGTGA
This sequence comes from Sclerodactyla briareus, assembly GCA_026419785.1. Lineage (NCBI taxonomy): Eukaryota > Metazoa > Echinodermata > Holothuroidea > Dendrochirotida > Sclerodactylidae > Sclerodactyla > Sclerodactyla briareus. Next base: position 69,947 of record JAODTK010001721.1, on the reverse strand, counting down.
GAGTAAGACGATATAACGTCTGCTAATGTTGACTTATCAAGAGAAATGAAATACATAACATAATTTTCCGTGTTGTCCATGTGTGACGTCATGCGATATTGCGCATTGTACTGGTGGGCTTCCCAAATTTATCCTGCTTTTGCCAACTTGAAGTCCAATAACTCCACATGGAACATAGTATTGAAATGGGGTTTGGACCTTTAGATACAGCCTGCAGTTGTCCCTTAAATTTCAGATCCTCATTTCGGACGCCTAGGTTTGATTCCCATTGTTTGCCCAACACAGTCTTTCATGGCCGGCAAGTTCTTATATATTTATAGGGCATGCTTCCAACGTGTTGATGGTTGTATTTTTTGCAGTAATGAGCGTGGTTATACCAGGGTAGATACAATGTTGCTGAAAGTGCTCGTATTGTCGGCATGCAGTCGCTTGAGTTCGTGAGGGCCTGGCTCGCTAGTCGCCCCTGAGGCAATTAAAATGGGATGGCAAATGAATTGCGCATAAATGGACAAACGTACCGGGTGCCATTTCGTCGAGCCGCAGGGGCGTTATGGGGTTGAGCCCTGGGGGGGGGGGTGCGGAATTGAGTGATCGCCGTCCGAGGGGAGGGTGTCCCCCTCCCCTGTTGATTTTTTTTAATAGTAACGGACTAGTAAATGACAATCGGAGTTTATTTGCTTCTCTTCCACGGTGAGATAAGTGCCAAGGGAAGACAGGAATCAATACAATTTTTTGTCTTTACTATTGAAAAAACTTGAACAAAAACCTCGGATGAAGTAGTATCCCTTATGTTTGTGTCCTCATCAATTTAAATTGGTTAACAGTGAATAGGTTTCCGCCCACCTTGTTTGTCCCCGTGGGCCTCTCCGTGTTTACACCAATTACTGATATTTCCATATGATTGAAATTAAGTAAAACCACACTTACCCTATGGCTTGATTATGGATGACAGCTCCAGCCTCCTTGGATGAAGCGCGCCCATAAAAAATCGGGAAGTTGGGGTTCAAAGGAAAACGGCGTGTCCAAATACCGAACTTTGATTAGCCGATTTGGATGAATTGCACGAAGTCAAAGGGGGTAAAAACATTGCGGCGCGGCAGCTCACAGCTGGAGGGTGCATACTTTGAAAATATCATGGGTCGATATTCCTATACGATGTGGATTGCTATCAAGGGCCTTATTATCTCCGCATTATAGTATAATAGGATTAACTGTCCGAAGGATATCCCCTAGTAGGTAGCCTACAGGAGTTAAGGGGAGGCCGCTACTTTTGTTAGGCCTTTAGCTTACTCGATTTTGAGGAAATTTTTATCCATTTGAGCGAAACTCAACTAGGCGGGGGGGGGGGGGCGTCCGCCCCACCCCCAAGCCTACCCCCTGAGCCGTATGCTGCATGTTTCTTGTCAGTTGTTTGCCCAAACTTGAAGTTGCATTAGTAATTAAATCCCCACTTCGGGGATAATATAGTTTGGCATCATCTCTCCGCGCTGCCGCCGGAAGATTTTCGTGAAGCGCCATAACTTTCCAACGCAAAGTCGATTGACACGAACCTTTGCACACATGTTCGCTCTCACTGAAATCTCGGATGAGTTGTATGTGGGCGTCGCGGCACCACTCTGGCGATGGCCAATTGGATTTTCAACGAAACTAAATTGATAGTGCTTGTACAATAACTCCCTAGTGCCTTGTCTGATCCATATGAACTTTACACACAGTGATAGTCTAATGAAAACTTGAATGGTCGTCGAAAAGAAGGAGTAGCCTGACCCCACCCGGCAATTTTTGCGAGAATCATTTTTTCCGCAGATTTGAATTCTTTTTTTTTTTTGTAAACTTTGCGCACATCATGAATCGCGTAATGGAATTGAATGGGTAAAATCACGTGGGCGTCGCCTCACCGCCACTGACGACGGCCAATTTAGATTTTTATTTTATTTTAAGTTTTTCGCTTATTGCGCGTGTTTGAGCATGACGATCTTTGAGACAACTTTTGTTTCGCCCCATACGACCCCACCTGTCGGCCATGTTAAATCTTTGCGAAATTTCTACAAAAGAATTTTCCGCTGATTTGTGTGTTTCGAGGCATGGCGTTGTTTCGAGACCAACTGCCGTTTTCGCTCCATACGGGACCCAAACCTGGAGGCCATTTTAAAGTTCTCGGTGTAAATGTTTTCCTTCCAGTTTTGCACGTTTTCGCGAACGAAACGTCATTTCCAGACCTCCTTCGCCCCACTGGACCCCACCCCCCCCCCTAACAGCCATTCGACATTCTGACAGAACTTATTTGACTGCAGATATTGGAGGGAGCATCCCATGGCCCGCCTTAGGGCCCTGGAAGCTGTAGGACTATAGATGCTCTCTAAGTGCAATCTGAAGCTCATTTGGGAAAATTTGGGGTTCTGGTTGATAGGCAATAGAAATTGATCAAGACGATTCATATAATTCTGTGCATCAAGAACAGACGTCTCTGGAGTACAGGTCCACCCGGCATCGTATTGCAAAGGATCCTGGAATGAATAATCTAAACTGGTGAAGAGTATGTAAGGTTGATAAGGCGACCGATATTAATCGACTAAATCACAAGGGGGGGGGGGGACAAATGTGAAAAATGGAATATCTGCTGAAAAGGAGGGTGAAACCGAAACCCCCACCCTTGAATCCGCGCCTGTATGAGGTCATGCAAACACACACACACAATACCAAAAATCACCTCAGAATAGCATGTACCAGTGAATTCCCAGTATAAATGTAATGTAGGAATATAGGCCTTGATAAAAGTAGAAATTATCTCATCCGTTCCGCTGTTATGAAAATGGTGAACGGTTTGGTTTTGTTTCAGTTTTCTAAAGCAATACGGAGTTACCAAACAAGACTGGCCGAAGCCAGTGTGTGTATTGTATACAGGTAGTGACGATCGATTGATCATGGTATACTGTTCATCTCTGTTAACTCACCTTTTGAATGCTGGTGATATGGCTCATACAGTCAAATCACGTGCCAGTGCGTGGGCGGAGAAGGAGTCACGAATGAATGCATAGAAAGCGTTGGGCGTCACAAAGTAACAACTCCTGGACAGTCATGTGCCTGATATAGTTTGCAGTCGGCAGTTCCCGCGCGAACAAAAGGCGAAAATGGTAAAACGCACATCTAGCCAAAATATTTCTATGGTGACGATGGAAACAGAAGAGAATGGAAACTAAGGGAAAAAACGATATTGAATAGGTTTTTTGCAGCCGGAATAATGAACATGCTTTATGACAATTTCTGTTACATTGTCTCATGTGCCAAAACAACTGGCGAGGTTGATTGGTGTATGCGCTTCGTTCTCACCTCTCGGCACAGACTGAAGCTTCTTCGGTTGGGCTAATCTGATTTTTGATAAGCTTGCACCTTAACTCAGGTTTTGAAGCGCTGCGGTTTATTCTTGTAGTGTCTTTGATTGAAAATAAATGGGGGTCACTGGAGGTCAACAAGCATATCTAATTTGCAATAGTCTTGAACATTTAAAAAAATCAGATTCATATGCTATTCATGCGCGTCGCGATATCTCCGAACCGTGAAGCTTCAAAAATACGTGGTGATGCATGGTCAAGTGCTTTCGCACAGCTTCAATTTTCAGCGGGAAGATCGCCATTAATTGCACACATCTGCATATAAATAACGAATGAACTCGAAGCTTGTGAACTTGAATAATTATAAGATAATATAGGAGACTATAAGATTAATATCCGATAATATAAGATGATCGTTAGATGTGTCGGTGATGCAGCGGGTCAGTAGTCATAGGAAAGTAAGTGCAGACGAACTGATTAGATTTCGAGCATTGCACTACACTCCAGGCATCCGGATCCTTCATTTCATTGTTCTTAAGTTTGGGTAATATCACATAATATTTTGACTATATTAATAACTGTTGACCACAAGGTGTATCTCGTGCAAGATCCATGAAGGACTGGAAACGCATAAATCATCCGTATGCTGCTATAATGTCATGAATATGTTTTTCTTAACAATCTAACATCATAAGTTTTGGATCAGAACAGTATCAGCTATGGAGTTCCATACGGCTATTTCTATAGGGTTCGTCATTCCAAATCTATTGTTGATAGCATACTGATGAGTGTTTCATTCATTAAACTATGTTTTAAGAGAGTAACTCATCTAGCAGGAGCAAATCTTCCATGAAGCCCTGTAGAACATATATACAGTAGATAAAAGCCTGGATGTACAATATGGAAAAGTTACTAAAATAACAGCTTCAATAATAATATAGAAATAAGAGATTATCTATAGATAATGAAAATATTCAATTAAATATAACATCACCGGATCCGTTTATGACTAAACGTGCAATTCGAATTTATATGGTAAAATCGATGCGTGCTCTTCCGCTTTTTACTTCTTTTCACTTTTTGTGAATATCTGGTAGTCCAATTTAATTTGAGTGTTTTAATGTACTCGGCTTTTCGTAGTACATGAAAGCGATGACGCTACGTTCGTTTCCATATGTTTCTGGTATACAATTTGGATGTCAATACAAATTTGCGATTTTTTTGCAATTAAAAAAATCTGTTAGATTTCCATGAAACAGGGTGGATATACGGTCTTTTTCAAGCAGTTCCACTAATTAACATAGTTCGAGATGTATTCTTTCAAGCTTACCCCCCCCCCCCCCCCCACCCACCCCGACAACTATAACGCTAACCGACGTATTTGGTTCTGAACAGCTGGGGTCATTTATATAGAAAGATTGCATAATCAATATGAAAGTTTTCAGTTTCACATTTTGCGATGATGAAAAATTTAAAGGTACCGCCAGGGTTACTGGAGTGTGACATTAGGTGTGTTTAGTTCGCATAGTTTATGCGAATTCCTGAAGTTCATCTGCTTTATACGAAACTTGGTTGAAGTGGTCTATATCTCTGGTTCAGATCGTGCACGCAGTCAGTGGGACATCTATGGCGGTTGTCTCGTACCTTGTTATTTTAAGCGCAACGTCTTCAACACCATGGAACTGATTGTTTGCCCCTCATGTTGTTTACACATCAGCTGAAGACCAGTCCCGAAGAAATATTTTCCCGAAATGGCGTCGTCACCGTTTTTAGCCTATTGGCGGGTACTCTCCTATTGGCAAGTGCATATGGCCAGCCCTACTGTGACGCAGAGGTAGCCGCGGGGAAGACCTGTTTCAACGAGCCTGCCGACTGTATGACGGTGATGGAGTGCGAAGTGACAAGACATCCGACATGGTGGACAACAACGAAGGCCACCACCATGTACACCCTGACAGCCAATAGCGAATGGCTGGGTCGCGCTTGGATTCTCCGAAGATCAACTGATGGTGAGTGTGCCCTAATAATAAGATAATAATAATAATAATAATAATAATAATAATAATAATAATAATAATAATAATAATAATAATAATAATCATCATGATCATCATCATAATATTATAGGCACTCACCAGAGATCAGCTTACATCGGAGACATGTGACCATTTCGCAGTACGCCCCTGACAGCTAGTGGATTCATGACGGCGCTGTAGGTTTGCGATTGAGGAAACAATGTAGTCAACGAAGAACGCCACCTTCTGTTAGCGCACAGCGCATGCTGTATGTATTTTGCGATCAATATTATGTGTCCAGCCGCCGGAACTGACACATTCGAGTCCAGATATGTGCTGAACAGTTGATGATGATGAACTCATATCAGCATGCAACAACAAAACCGGTTATTTCATATTTGCAATCCCTACGTTTATCGTAACGCCGACCACCTCGTAGGAGCGAATGCAAGAAGCGCTGTTGCAAAAATCAAACGACAATCACCGAGAACTCCGGTTCTACATGGTAATATAATTGTGCCGCAGTAACTTGTGTTGTAGTACGAGATGATTGAAGCGAAAAAGCTGTAGCCATTTTGACATCTTTAGACTCGATTTTATAACACTCCAAGCTGCTTGCTAACTCACTAATGAGGTTCATTTTCTCTCATATTTTCCTTAATCGTGGGAAAAAAAAAAAGGTGCAGTCATGCAATGTATATTTCCTTGATGCTGCTCTGAACTTAACTTACGTGTACTTTCTTTACTAACCCACCCTCATGGCGTAAGGGCTAAGTGACATACTTGTAGGAGCTCCAACAACTCCAAACAAAAGAAGCCCAGATGCTCCGTTTTTGATCAAGTTTTTTTCCTCTTCCATTTATTTTCAATTCCTTAGAAACATTTAGGAGGTAGTTACTAATCTTAAAACGAAAAGAAATCTAAACTTCAAGTCCACTGATACTAGGAAGTGTTCTTCTCATTCACATTGATATATTAATATTTTCATGTGATTAACCAGAAGTTATACAGCTGTTTCCGCAATGGCTTGGTTGATCAAGTTGTAATTGGTGGTAGCTTTTCTTAGGGAGTAAAAAAACACACAAGAGCCACGCAGTGGATGGGTTAGCGATCTACTTTTTTCTCTAAGTGGACATTTCTAATTGACGTTTTGACCACCTCAGCTTTGAATCTTGATCACTTAAGCCTAGAGGGATGAAGTTCAGGCAGGTATATGTATACCCCGTAGTGTTACACGACTGGTCAGGGCGCGGTACCGAGAGGATTTGTCTCGATGGGGGGGGGGTGGGGGGTTGAGCTCGGACCCAATGGAGTGCGGCCGCCCTCAATAATGGCCTTCATCACCCCTCCCTATTGGCGAAAAAGGACAATTTATGGGCTCCTAGACACATGCTGTTGCCATATTTGATGAACAAGCTGCAAACCCTCTGCTAACTGATAACGAGTTTTTGTGTTAAAAATTTATTGGATCACAGTGGGTACGCCACTGGTCCCTGTTGTTTTGATTAGGGGGCATGGCCAACATAGGTCCAGTCTGAAAACCCCAACTGCTAGATACGAATAATTTTGGCATTTTATGTGAATCTTTCTTATAGATAGTTGGCCCTAAATGAAAAGAAAAAGAAGAACAGATTCTCCTTCATCCTAGGAGTGTTACTGGGACTCTAAATGAATTATGGGTATCGAGGCTTTATTAAAAAGGAATTATAAAACTCGAGAGTAGAAGCGACTTCTGAGGAAAAAAAAACCGGTTGGCGTAGAAATTTTTTTCTTTATTTCAGGGCCAAGATGACGTATCATGTTGTGTCCGAGGATGCGTGTGGAAATGCCAGGATCGGTTCAACGGTTGAAAATGGAAGAAAGAAAAAAGCAAATGTAAGCCAAAGAAAACTCGGTAAGTTACAGAAATGAAAGAGCGACCATCACACGAGCGACATGCTTCATTGTCTCCAGGCCTCCCACCATACGCAACATGCTATACCCTGTCTTTATGATGTCACCACCACACGGCGTTATACAACGAGGGGGTCTGCCAGATTATATATATCTTAAGTTGCCATTGTTCACGAGGGTCATACAAGTGCTCGGTTTTTCGATGAGCATCTTACTATTTGAATATTTCTGTCAAGTTACTGGGTACTGTATCATTCAGAGATGTGTTTCATCATGATTGGTCGTCGAATACAATTGGAATCATACGGATTTCATAACAATTGGTCAATCTGGGCATGCCTATCAATAAGAACATCTGATTCATGGTCCACGTCTGCAGAAGACTCGGGTGATCGGTTAGAACATTAAATAATACTTAAGCAACAATATAATACAGCGCTTTGTATTATAGCGCTCACTGCATTGCCTCTGAGCGCTTAGAAAGAAAATCCTAAGAAGCGGAGAAAATGGAGTAAAGGTGGGCTTTCACCCGAAGACTTGAAGGAGTCAACACTTGGTGACATGCAAAATGCCGTTGGGAAGGGCATTCCAAAAAGAGGTCCGGCCCAGGAGAACTTTCGCTCTCCATACGTTTTTTGTCCTCGCTTGGGCCTTGGTGTAGAGAAATGACGTGAAGATGACCGTATGTGGCGGAAGCTATACGGCATCATATGGTATCTATAAAAAATAACTCGAGCGGTGGCCAGTGGATATCTTCTACATAACAAATATATTTGAAGACATACGGGCCTGAATAGGACGCCAGTGGAGGTTTGCCAGCACCGGTGTAATATTTTGCCCTGGTTGACAAGGTGTAACAATCCGGGAACAGCATTTTTGTATGTGTGAAGCTTCGTAAGCTCAGAAAGAGGTAACCAAAAGGCAAGCCCCATTACCAGTCAAGGTGGGCATGTAACAAAGGGCATTTGCATTGACCGGTATGACCTAGTCGCTGTAAAAACCCAATCATAACATCTCTTCGTCTTGCCTTCTTGGAAACCATTTTATTCAATATACATGCACATTCAATTCACCAATTCTCACATATCCAGCTTCCGTATTTATTATTCAATATTCCAATCGTGAGGGGCCTTGCCATAAACGTGAATGTTGTTGTTCGCCGGCGTACTCTCTGCAGAACAATGTTTGAAGGTCAAAGCCTGTCATTAAGATTAACAACAAATAACGCGCGATCCAATTATAATTCCTGTCGCACACCATATACTATAATACGCCATTACGCTCCGACTTGAAAAAAAAAAACACCATTCATAGAGGTACCTGGAATCGATTGTTAACTGCGTAAGTGAACATATACCGGACTATTGGTTTAACACTTGTGATGTACACCATAAGTTTCCACATTGATTTTATACATGGTCAATACACCCCGACGGAACAAACGACAGCGACAATTACAAGAGAAGACAGTCAACCTTTGAACATTGGAGGAACACCAAGCGTTACCACACGACACTGAATCAATCCTTCCGTGAGCGAGAAAAAAAACGTCCGTTCTGTGTTATCAACATACTGCGCCATGTTCCTGTTTCATGACAATTTCCTCCGGGAATAACTAATTCGTGTTGTAAAATTAATTGCTAAAAGTTTTAGGTTTTGTGTGTATATATAATTGTGCTTAGAAACACTTATTCATATCTGCATCCAAATGAAATATTGGGCACTCGGAGTCGGTGAACATTTCGGCCAATTATTATTTGATCTCATCGGTCCCGATGGAGCGAATAGATATCATATTCGATTTGCTATTTCAAGCTGTCTTTATTGTTCGGGTGTCTGTCGATATTTGGGATTAGTCGAATATTTACCGAAACTGTACCTTTTAGGAGGGAAAAAATTAACTGGTTTCAAATTCCAAAAATAAAGGTTCGAAATAAACAAGTAACGAGAACATTAGGGGTTTCCCAGCAATTAAAATGCCATTACTACAAATTTTTTATTTTTTTTTTCGTTTTTTTTTCCGGAGAGGTCCGCTATTGCAACTAATTTCATGCTTTCACTATTTGCAAGATTTTGGAGATTGAAATGACCTGTACCAACAACTCGACTTAGGAGTGGCTACCAAGACGACACATTTTTTATTCGAAGGCATAGGACAAGTCCAGGCAGTATAATGTGGGCTCTATCGGGTTGAAATAAGTGGGCTGCTGCAATGAGGGGGGGGGGTGTGATCACATAGGCACCCACATCAAATATTTGGGGGATCCACCCCCCCCCCCGATTCACGGCCGAGGTAATTCTAGCATGTTCGGTCCTGACAGTGGTTGTGCGTGCATGCATGCATGTATCTCTAAATAGAGGAATGTCTCCGTTCGTTTCGACATTGACACAATCTTCTATAATTCAGTAATTTGTAGCGTATTCAGTCATGGCATCGTGTTGTGTGTGTGTGCATGCATGTTATGTATGTTGACACGCCTGGCTTGTTTAGCACTATACCCCGACCCGCCTGGATCCTGTGGGTGGGGACGTTTCATACTGGTATGTGGGTTGCCAATAATGTGTGTAATGTGATCCTATCGTTTTTTTTGTTTTTTTTTGGGGGGGGGGGATGTCGCACGGAGGTTAACCCGAGATCAAACAACAAGGAAGGTGCCCCACTTCGAAAACGACAATTACATTAACATTACATGAAATCACTACTAACAATTGTGTTCTTTGTTTTTCATGCGATTGTGCTTCCCTCTCGATGCCTTCAAATGGCATCAATGGACCTATAGTAATGGTGTATCAGCTGTCAGTTTTGTTCGCGTGAAGTTTCTCATTGTCGGATAAGAATCAACTTTGGCTGGGTCCTTTCTGTTCTTTTCTATATCCTGTTTCGGGAGAGGACCAGCCACAGACGGTCAGTAAGATTTAAGGGACCTTTTTTATTATTGAAAACTGACTGATGAGCTCCAAATGTAATGGGTCGGAATGTATCGAATGTGATCTTGGAGGGGGTAAGTGCTTGGACAAAGAACTAGCATAGATTGTGTGAGACGGGTTTCTCAAGACCACCATTTGCCTTCATATCCCAATAGGCGAGGCTCTTGTACGTGAAGCAAGAAGGTCCCGCGATTCGAATCCCGCGCTGGACCATGAGCCTCGCGTCACTTCCTGATTTCCGGCCTTCCCACCTCTGGTCCTTTGGTTGGAATACTGATCGGGGTTAGTGATGAACACAGGCAGACAGCAACTAGCAAATTGCTTACCCCAGTTGCTCCTCCTCCGATCCCTGTGCTAAACGCTCAACTAGAAGATAAAATTTTTTTAGCTGCGCGGGCAGAGCAGCTCTACAAGTCATCCATGTTCCTCATCAGTCCTGTTCGTTCGTTTCGTTCGTCGTTCTGTTTCGTCAGCGTTAAATTCATTACCTACGCATCAGGTGGAAACTTGTAGGTGGATGAAGCTTGCCACCGGCTAGGCTGAGATACATTAATGTTTGCATAGTGTTATTAGAATTTAATTAAATCCAATTAATTACCCTAATTTCCACTGCCATTGAGCTCTCTTTGACAGTGTGAGAAGGTTTGTTTACATTATCTCCATCCCTCTGCAGAGCAAACCAGTGTTTACCTTATCTGTCAGAAGTGGTTTAGGTTCTGCAGCTAGTTTGACAATAGACCTATTGTCCAGGGGAAATGATTGTCCATCAGCACATCTCGCTCTAGATTTGCTGGTGACCCAGAAATAGTTGTTTTCACATGCCGACACTCTACCAACGTCCCACCAGTGGTGAATTGACCTTGAATTCGTGATGGTGCGTCCCGTGTCCGCTTGAGGGGCGAGAGAAGTGTGGAAAGCCCGCCCACATACTTGACAGAGTAAATACTGTCATTGTGTACCGTCCAAAGAGAAAAGAAGGAAGTTAACATCCTATATTTGTTTCTATTCTTTTTTCTCTGCCTCGTTTCGTTTTGTTAACTAATTTCTGTTTCTCGCGCACTACCCTCAGATTGTGTATAGGCCACAGGGGGACCGTGCTCCTACAGGGGGACCGCCCCCCCCCTTCAAGTTCACTGGTAAGGAATCCCCCGAAAATATAGGAAGTATGGTGTTGGAGGTGGCGAGAGGCAATAGGAGCAATGACGGTATGTGTAAAGAGACGGGGGAATGGGACTTGCAAACGAGAGGTGTGTATTATGGGTATAGTACGCAGAAAATGGAAGGGTAAAACGGAAAGATAGAAGTTTCTCCTTCACCGATCGGGAGGGTCTGGTTAAGTTGTCATCGGGAAAAGTACTCTTCGCTTGCCGATAAGGTGGGAAAGCCCAGGAGGCCAACTGTGGGAGACCCTCGAAAGATTGTTATTAGAAGCCGTTCATGTCTATCATTGTGTACATCTCAGTCAGACTTAGTATACGTAAATACAACCGCACGATATGCTACCTAAGGTCCTTCCGCGTGGAAACCATCGCAAATCCGGGGGAAAATGCTTTTAGTCATGTATGCTAGAAGCGAGAGGCTATGGGAGAGACGAAAATGGCAAATTACGCGGGACAAGGGGACATATGAGGACCATGGGCACTGACCAGTCCGAGAAATCCTAAGCTATTACGTCCATGGAGCTATTATATTAGCTGAAGAGGCCAATGGTAGCCAAATGCTTGTACTGTAGTTGAAGAGGAAAAATGTCCCCCGTGCGAGCAACCACTGAAGACCAAGCAATTGCATTCGTATCGGTAACATTGTATCAGCACATACAGTTTTGTGTTACTCTGACTTTCGATTGCAGCGAAAACTGCGAGTCTGAGACAAAGTAGAGTAACCCGAATTTGGAAATGGTCCCGTTATGTGTCCATGTATTACTAATGCAAAGTGTGCAGCCGTCTCCAGCAGGGGATTTGGGGACATTTTTCCGTCCAGCCATAGTAGGGTGACTGATGCGAAGAGTCGGCTGTAGGACTACTACTTTCCCTCGCACGGTGATTTGTTGGTAGTGGGGGGTTTCCAATTCTACAGAGCAGCGTTAATCCGTATAGGAGTGTATCGCCGTTTGTCCGGGCTAGTTTCCGTCCATTATTATCATTATCCTCATAAGTTATTGTATTACACAGGGAACCCGTCACGGCATCAGGTCAACCCATGGATTAGTGAGTCCCAGGTGAACTTGTTCAATGGTATCCAGGATCGTGAAGCAGGCGGCAGGTACCATGCAGGGGATGACAACCCAGCCTTCGCCCTCGCCCACGTCAGGAGCCACGCCATGGGTACCCCTACAGCTTACGTCGTCCTACGTGAGTATCGCAACCCGACACATGATCTATCGTTTTAGCTAGGCCCGAAAATAATGTGTTATTCGTTATTGCAACATACAGCTACCCGAAAAGCTCCACTTAAGGTGTATTTTTCCGTGTTCAGAGTGTGAATGCAGTCTTGTTTATAACGCCGTCGTCCTTGGTTTTTTCTGCTGCCGAACAAAATTAACAGTGACTCTTTTGATCGACCAGTAACTTTTGCCGGTGGATGTGAAAAGAGGATAGGAAAGAATTGATTCTTTTCCTGGTATCGTTTAATACAATTCGATTTCGCAAAGGTAGTGGCTCAGTTTTCTCATATAGGGAAATATTCAAGACTGTGAGGCCTGCCCATTGCGCGTATTTTTCTTGAGAAAACCGTGAATGTTGGCGCGGGAAGGGGTTGAAGAGGCAGGAGATTTCGGAAACAGGTTACGGCCGGGGACACGGTTGACATGGCAGGTTCGTTTTCTACGTCACTGCGACAGTACTTCGGAATTTCACACACATTAACACTGATTTGATCGAGACGTGCACCCGGTCCTCGCTTAGCCCGCCGCCCACAAAACGACTCGTCCAATTCTTGACACTACTTGAAAAGCGTATATTTCAGAAAACAGGTCATGCCAAAGACCTGGTACTGGTCGCCCGCCCCTCTCAGTTAGGAGTCAGTGTCAGGCTGGAACGGGTGTAGCCGATGGCACTATGTCTTCAGCGTGGGCCCTCATTTCACGTTGGAACGGCGCCAAAATACACTGCTTATTCCGTGTATCTTGTGTACTTGCCACGCGCCATGGTTCACTTTCCCTTGTCCACTTCTGAGTTCTGGGATGAGGCGGTGGAGAGTGAGTGGGGTGGGGGTGGCGTCATCACATAGATGATAGTTGTAATCTGCTATCACTCAGTAGGGGTGCACTGGTGAGGTGATATACCCTGGTTAGCAGATTATATCTTGGCAATTAAGCTCATGCCACAGACAGTCCGGACTCATTGACCATTTTCCAAGGAAATCACTTTGCAAACCTGCGGTCTTCCTTCCACTTTCAATTTGATCGTTTGCAACTTTGATGATGTTGGGTGTGGGTGATCACCTATTACTGACCCAGCGGGAACGCGGAGATGCTACAATATCTGGCACGAAGATATATTTTTAAAGAAGTGCTATATTCGGGGGATGGGACTATTCTTTTTAAACTAGCGCAAAGAAATTAAGAAGTTGAGCGAGTTCTAAATTTACGTCCACAAAGTTATTCGGTTTTGTTGTTGTATAATGTGGACTGAAAGAGAGATTCTCCCTGCCTTATGATAGTACAGACGTGTTGTGTCGTTATTTTTCGATTTCTCGCTCCCTACATAGCTGGAAGTAATGACGTTAACCCCAGTCATGCCTCTCACGCCTCCGAGAACAGTTGAACCTTTTCTTGTGAACCATGTGAGTCCTGCTCGGCGTTGGCCGATGATACCTAAAGTTCTCTACGGCCTTCAGTACATCGAGAGCGTAGAAGGTGAACGCTCTTGAGCTTGGAAGCGCAACGCGCTGTTCTGCGTCGATACCCAGATTCCGCTGATTTTTGTGTAGCTACGTTTTTCCAAAATAGCCTCGGGGTGGATAGGTAGGATTTCCAGAGAATAATTGATTGGGTGAACCGATTTGTTTGCTAAAAAAACTATCGATGGATCAATTATACCACCTAATCAGCATTTCTCGCTATTGTTATGTACTTGAGAGTGGGGGATATTTTACAAAGTTTTACCTGTGTGAATACGTCATTTTCGCGATACGGGATGTTGCCGAAGATGTCTGTAACGCTGTAGTACAAGAGTTCCCTATGTATAATTATTTTGAAAGTAAAGGGAAATCTATTGTTCTCACGAGGAAACTCGTGAAGCTCTCTAGGCCTCTCTGATAACCGACCGATAAGCCCCAGAGAGAGAGAAGGGGGGGGGGGGACATAATGATGGAGTCAAAGAAGTGGTGGTCGAGTTCTAATGCTTATTTTGACTCATAAATTTCTTCATTTGAAACGAAGAAGCGGGTGAATGTTGTCATTTGTGCTACTGTGCCTTCTACAGACTAAAAATTTGCGCACATCTACCTAGTGGATTAGGGTCCACATACAAGTTATCCAGATGATCAGAGCGAAGAAGTAAAGAAATTATCCAGAGTACTATGGATTGGGTGAACCGATTTGTTTACTAAAAACTATTGATGGTAATTTAGGCCGCACAGACAGCCGATTCTCGGCTATGTTATTGCGCTTGTGAAGTGGCGGATGTGTTGGCCTATGTAGATTAGAAATAAGTCATTTTCCGCCATAAGGATGTTTCCGAGAGGTTTCGTACGCTGTCTACAGAGTTACCTTGTGTGTACTTTTATTTTTATAGAAAAGCAAATTATAGCTAATTGGTTCTCCGGGGAAGGTTCATGGGCGTTTCTGGTTCTCTAATAAACGACGAGATAAGCCACTGAGAGAGAGTGGGGGGGACGTAATGATGGAGTCAATGAAGTGGTTGTCGAGTTCTCATGATGTATTCTGCTCAATAAATTGCTTGCATTTGAGCGAGAGAACGAGTGATGTTGTCATTTGCCTACAAACTCAGTTAGCGCATTTCTACCTGGCGATCAATACAATTCTCTAGACCGATCAGAGTCCAATAAAAAGGGTATTTTGTTCATCACTTCCCTCGTTCTAACCCACAATACTGTATCTATCCTTTACAACGTCCAAAGTAAAATATCTTGAACCTATTGTATTGTATCACCTGCAGAATTATTTTGATACAGTTCACCTGTTTATGTTTTTTCTGTGTTTCAGGAGTGGAATCCGTGCTATTCTGGTTTATCACTCGGAATGAGAGGGTGAGGTGAAACAATGCAACCATATTTTGATTCGTGAAATGGTATTAAAACGTGCACTCCCCCCTGGACTCTCACACCAAGACGTAGACTTTATCCAGGCGGGGCTATGAAAAGGTCCGACGATGGAGGGGAGCGCCAAGTTCCGGGCCGGGGGTAAGAATCACATGCTCCGCCAAGCGACCTCAGCCACTCTTAGACTTCCTTGACTGAAAACCTTGTGTAAGCGTGGTAGGGGGAAGGGGTATCAGTTCCCCCCCCCCCCGGGCCAGAGTCCATGACTCGTACTTCGTTCCCTAAAATCCATCACAGTGTTGTGAATATAAAAATGTAAAATTTTAAGTAATTCCCGCTAGACTTCCCCGACAGATTTTAAATTTTCCTCCTCGAAGTGAGACCGTAGCTCCCCGTCTAGACGGAGAAAGGCCTCGTCCCTTCCCCCCCGTTTTATATTCAGTCATTGGGTGTTGCATCTCGATTATAGATGTAGACGTTTCTTGTAAATAATGTTGCTGCAATGCTGTCAATCGGGCCCCAAAAGGCCATGCTCATGTGAGACATTCCCGCTACAGCACGACTGTTGAACAGGATGTTTTCCTCTCATAATCCATACCCCAAATTTGTATCTTCTAGTATGTTGCATTCGTCGAGTTAATTCAATTTATTTTTTTGAGAATTTGAGTAATCTATGGCATCACGGGAACAATGCAAGGCCATCCATCAATTTTATCCACAGCATGGGACCCTCTGTTGCAATTTTGCGCCATGATAACCGGAAAAAGAAAATTGTGGGGTTACAAGACGAATTTTGGCATCGCTGATTGTTCCTCTCCTCGGAGCACTCGGATCGGATTAAACTCGGTCTGTTGGTTTGGCTGCCATAATGAAAGAAATAGAAAGTACTAAAAGTGCACGTCATATTAACATAACTTTTGAAAGTGGAAAGTAGTCACGGCGGTAGTTGTACACGCGTCATGAGTGTACGGCAAAATCGTCCTCGTGGGATTTGATACGATAATCGATCAATAAACAACTTGTTCCGATAGACCGTGGGTCAGGTTTGGGTTGTGAGGTCTTAGTGGCCGGCTCTTCTACTTTTAATATCAGGTAGTGTGACATGATGGTCACTCTCTGTTCAACCGTGTTTAACTCGGGCTTCTACTCTACGAAAATCGGCCATGTCCGTCACTACCACGGTTATTGACAGGAGGGGGGGGGCAGGTTTGGGTTTGTGACTCATGTAGGCGCCGCGTCTAATTTGCATATCAGGAGTACGGACGATGATGTCACTCTGTTCAACCGTGTTTAACTCGGGCTTCTAACCTCTGACGAAAATCGTCCAGGGCCGTCACACCACGGTTATTAGAAGGGGGGGTGGTGCTGAGATCAGTTTAGGTTTCGTGGAGAAGGGTCTGGAAGAACAACATCCACATGAGATCTTGAGCACACATCCCAAAAGAAATAAACCCGATGCCTAAAGATTCGCCCACAATTCTTGAACATGGATCAAGACTTTTTTGGAAACGCATTCAAACACTCAGACAGAACCTCATCTTCAGGAAGGGTATTCCACTCAATTACTCTGCGCGAAAGGAATGTCCAATCTACAGCGTTTAACACGAAGCTTGAGGCATGACCCCTATACTGACCATACCCCCTGACCCCTGTAACGGGAGAACTCAAGAGGATAAGATGGAAGGAAAGAGGCCCCGCGAATCCATGAACATTTGAAAAACCTTGATCAATCACCTCGAATTTGTCTCGGCTCCATCGACGCACGACGCCTTGTTTTTTCCTCGTAAGTAAATTTCTAAGACCGTGAACTAATTTTTTAGCCCTCCCGCTGAACATTTTCAATTACCTGCTTGTCGTGTTTTCGAGAACTATGGACCCATACTTTGGACAGTATACCCCAGGCAGGTCTCGCCAGCTGCTTGAATAGCCTACAACAATATCTTTATCAACTGATCAAGACACCGAATTGAAGTGACTTCTAATCACGCCAAGAATTCCATTCAATTACCTTCCTCGCTGAAAGGTTTTCAAGAATAATAACAAGAACAAACTGTGTCGTGATTTCCTTTCCATAGCTGACAGGCTATGGGCTTTTAAGCCAACCAGAAGATACCCCCTATTAGTTTGTTTGGTTTTACTACTCAAAATTCCGTTCTAGAAAGTTGCCCACTCGGAATCTTGTCCATTCCCGTCATTCTCACCCCTTCTGTGGTATCACATACCCCTGCCGGGGATTTTATATCGGGCACTTGGCACAATTTATGTCAAATATTTTTCCATCCTTACACAAGCATCTCAAATTTTGCTGAGTGGCCGGTGGCCACCCAAAATATTCAAAAGTTAAACGAGACTAAAAGCATCCCTGCATAACAAAACTACATGCAGTTCGGCCTAGACAAGACAAACTTCCCATTAACACATCCCTCTAAATATTTTTGTTTGGCCAAGATGTCAATGTCAACATCCATGTTTTTTGGGCAGTCTTGACTTTTCCACAGTGCAATCTTGAGGGAGCTCGTGATGGAGTGTTTGTATGTACAGTATCTAATTCACATTATGGTTTGGCTCAACAGACGAATCTGTCATTACCAATAAACTAGCACTCAATGTCACAAATGATCAACCGAGGTCAAATGAAGTCCAATGGGTCAAGTAGGTCACCAGATGTAGATGGCCAGACTAACAAAACTTTCTATTACGGCATCCCTCTCAAATTTTTCGTTCTCCAAGATTATAAGGATTGTGTGTCTATATTGACCTCAAATGACCTTGACCTAACACCAAAAATATAGTGTTCTCCTCACCATACGTTCAACCCACATACAAAATTTGAACTTGATACATGCTTGCGTTCGTTAGATATCGTGCTGAAAACTATTTAACTTTGCCCGCTCATGCCTTGAATGCCTGCACTGCACCGAAAACATAGGGGTGATCCTCTCTATATGTCCAACCCAAATACCTAATTTGAACTTCATCCCTGCTTTGCGTTCTTTAGATATCGTGCTGAACAAGGGTGTCACACACACCACACACACACCAGACGCACCACCACCACACACACAACCCCACCACAATACTCACGGTTGCGGTGGGGGGAAAAACCCCTGGCTAGATTCCTTTTGCCTTTGGCAAGGAATCAAAAATGAAAACACCGAGTTGGAGGCTTCTCACTTGTATGGATAATGGATAGCACGATTCTTGTTCGATATGGTGGTGCCCTCAGTCCCGAGTTTGTTGGACCTCCATGAAACCCGGTAGGTGTCGTCTGCTATCGATCCTAACGTTAGTCTGGGGCATTTCGAGTCATTGAATTTGTCAATATGCAGGATTGTGGTTTCTGTTCCTCTTTTGTCCTTAGCTAATTGATACTATAGAGATTGGGACTCTGGCGGGTAAATAACGTGTCTGTTTTAGTAATTTTGTGGCATTTTTTTTTTTAAACTAAAACCCAGTAAAAGCAACAACCACTGCCGCGAAGGGTGAGACCTAGCGTTCGAGACCCCCTTGTTTCTGTTCAATATATAGTGAATAGTCGACCATACTTAGGTCTTTGTTCTTTAAAGGCCAACTGCAGGCTTGGAATGGAGGTTGAAAAATGAAACGTTCATCCTATAGGTTCAACACCCCACTTCAAGACGATGTTCCTGTGCGGAGTCTTGGCCTCCAAAGTTCGGCCATGATGCAGAAAAATTGGGGAGAATCCAATTGCACATGACTTATGATCATCACACTTTGGAAACTCGGGAAGTCTGTATTTGCATTGTACATTTTATTGGAAACGTCACATGGATAACCTGAAGTTCTGTTGTCCTTTCTCTCACCGAAGTAACCATCACACCTAACAACCCCTCCAGCAATCCTCTCCCATTTAACTAAACGCTTTCAAGTGAAAATAATGTGTGAATTCAGTCAATAGAAAACAAAAATTGCTTGCACAGGGTTGTGGTGCAAGTATGACATCCTTACACAAGCATCTCAAATTTTGCTGAGTGGCCGGTGGCCACCCAAAATATTCAAAAGTTAAACGAGACTAAAAGCATCCCTGCATAACAAAACTACATGCAGTTCGGCCTAGACAAGACAAACTTCCCATTAACACATCCCTCTAAAATATTTTTGTTTGGCCAAGATGTCAATGTCAACATCCATGTTTTTTGGGCAGTCTTGACTTTTCCACAGTGCAATCTTGAGGGAGCTCGTGATGGAGTGTTTGTATGTACAGTATCTAATTCACATTATGGTTTGGCTCAACAGACGAATCTGTCATTACCAATAAACTAGCACTCAATGTCACAAATGATCAACCGAGGTCAAATGAAGTCCAATGGGTCAAGTAGGTCACCAGATGTAGATGGCCAGACTAACAAAACTTTCTATTACGGCATCCCTCTCAAATTTTTCGTTCTCCAAGATTATAAGGATTGTGTGTCTATATTGACCTCAAATGACCTTGACCTAACACCAAAAATATAGTGTTCTCCTCACCATACGTTCAACCCACATACAAAATTTGAACTTGATACATGCTTGCGTTCGTTAGATATCGTGCTGAAAACTATTTAACTTTGCCCGCTCATGCCTTGAATGCCTGCACTGCACCGAAAACATAGGGGTGATCCTCTCTATATGTCCAACCCAAATACCTAATTTGAACTTCATCCCTGCTTTGCGTTCTTTAGATATCGTGCTGAACAAGGGTGTCACACACACCACACACACACCAGACGCACCACCACCACACACACAACCCCACCACAATACTCACGGTTGCGGTGGGGGGAAAAACCCCTGGCTAGATTCCTTTTGCCTTTGGCAAGGAATCAAAAATGAAAACACCGAGTTGGAGGCTTCTCACTTGTATGGATAATGGATAGCACGATTCTTGTTCGATATGGTGGTGCCCTCAGTCCCGAGTTTGTTGGACCTCCATGAAACCCGGTAGGTGTCGTCTGCTATCGATCCTAACGTTAGTCTGGGTCATTCGAGGTCATTGAATTTGTCGAATTTGAAGGATTGATGGTTTTCGGTCCTACTTTTGTCCCTGAGATATTGATAGCTAATAGAGATTGGTACTCGTTCATGGTAAAATAACGTGCTGTTTGGTGAGTAATTCGTGCAATTTTTTTTTAAACTAATACCAGTACAAGTCAACACCACTGACCGCGAAAGGGTGAGACTAGCCGACGCTTCGAGACCCACTTGTTTCCTGTTCAATATATAGTTGAATAGTCGAGACCATACTGTAAGGCCTCTTTTTCTATTAAAGGACAACGCAGGCTTGGATGGAGGTTGAGAAAATGAAAGTTTCATCTATAGGTCCAAAAAAACCCACTTCAAGACGATGTTTCCTGTGCGAGTCATTGGCTCCAAGTTTCGTCCATGATGCAAGAAAAATTGGGGAAATCCGATTGCACATGACTTATACCACACTTGACAACTCTGGAAGTCATGTATTTTTGTTACATTTTATTGAATAAGTCGACATTTACCTGCAGTTATGTTGTCTTCTCTCACCGAAATAACCATCACACCTACCAACCCACTCCAGCAACCCGCTGTCCCATTACAAACGCTTCGAAGTGAACAAAGGTGTGAATTCAGTCAATAGAAAACAAAAATTTCTATGCAGGTTGTGCAAGTGACAATCCTTTTTTATAACATGAGGGGAGGCTTTCCGACCTGCGCCAATACACCTCACAAATTCCAAAGACTGTAACGCTGTAACGGAAACGTCGTATGAAGACGTTGGGTTTGGAACTGAGCATTAATTTTTTCTCCAGCTAATATATTAGCCTTTTATAATGCCTCCTGCATTGTCCTTTAATCAGAAACACTATGCCAGATACTTTTCTTGTGAGGGGGGGGGGGGGGGGAATGTCGTCAAGAAAGTTGATCGATCTCAGCCTGGCTTGCAAGTTCGATCTGACCAGAATTGCGATACATGTATAAAGGAAAAAAACAAAAACAATTTGACAGCACGACGGTTGTCGTATTTCATTGGCTGATATCAGCTTTGTAAAAACTTATACTTATGGAAGTACACACCGAACATCCCATGTTATTATTGCAGCAGGTAGGGTAGATCATTCTGACCAGCCCACCAATTTGTCTGGAATTTCTGTCCCGTTATTTCCAGCAGCCAACCCCCTC
Source organism: Sclerodactyla briareus (assembly GCA_026419785.1). Taxonomy (NCBI): domain Eukaryota; kingdom Metazoa; phylum Echinodermata; class Holothuroidea; order Dendrochirotida; family Sclerodactylidae; genus Sclerodactyla; species Sclerodactyla briareus. The sequence continues at coordinate 48,403 of JAODTK010001721.1, read as the reverse complement.
CATCTCAAAATCGTCCCCCTTTCGCCTATGACGAATCTGCATTTTTTGTCGATTTTGAGCTGAATAGGATATTCTGCCTATTTTTGGGGTGTAAAGAACCTAATGGCGTGGGTCCCTGAAGTCCGAAAAGCCGAAGGTTTTTGACATATTTCCCAATCGTTTTCTTGACGATCCGCTTTTTCGGTGTTTTCGTGGAAGTTCCATTCCGCGTAGTGACGAATGTAAGATTCGTCAATATGCTGTTTAAAGTCAATGGCCGATTGTTTATAACCGTCAGGTGGAAAAACAATGAAAACATTTTCCGCGTAGTGGACGAAATGTGTCCTCACGTGTGCCGAATCTGTACAATCTGTCACTACTGGCCATTTCCCCGTGTTTTCGCGTATGACGAAGTAGGATTCGTCCATACGGTAATGCCAAATTAATGGCCCGCGACCATCATAACAGTCAGTGGAAACAATGGAAAACATTTGCGCGTCGGGTACAATGTGTGGACTAATCTTATACAGTGGTATATGTCCTTTCGCGTAGTGACGAATATCTTTTAAGCATAATATAATATCGACAATGTTCGTGTCATCACACAACCCCAAAAGCGTGCTTACACTAAATATAACTTGTTTTCTTACGCTTGGACCCCACATATGAGAAAAGTACCATTGCTTTACCTTCGATACGACCATTTCAAATCCTGAATCTTTAACTAACAAAACCCGCGATTTTCCCTCGGACCGACTTTTTGGCACATTCGTCACTAAGGCTACGTTACGCTACATGGGGACGAAATGTGAGACTATCGCTCTGGCCCGAAATGACTCTACCTGATGCTTTGTAGTAATGAAGCATCACATTCACTTCGTATTGTCCACTCAAAGATTGAATCAACCTTCAATGACGGACTGATGATTACCACACCGGGACGGGGGGGGGGGGGGGATGTGAATATGCCCCTAACCACTCCGTCCCTATATATATATATCCCACATACATATGTGATATTGATACTTGCTGACATCATTAGATATCGTGCTGATTGGATATTTACGGTTTTGGTCTCTCGTCGAAGACTTGAATTACTTACTCCGATCACACGTAAGAAGTTATTATAGCGTTAGTATAGGCGGGGCGGGGAGGGTAAGACTTTTCCAAACAAATTTCTGAGATGAAATATTCTGCAAAAAATGACAACAAAATTAGGGAAATATGAGCAGATGGGAAGCCCCCCCAAAAAACAAAAAAAACCCTTTGGGGGCCCGAGGATGCTCCGAATTCTACTAACTGGCCCGAATTCTCAATCAAATGCCCAACAGTATCATTTTCCCGCGCGCATTTGCTCTTCCTCATCTGACTCTAACAGCTGGGCAACATTTTTGCCCCCCCCCCCCATATCGGAATGGTCCATTTAACGCCTATGGAAGCGAATAGCGTCTATCCTCCTGTTTACGTGCAACCATAATTCCCAAGATTGATTTAATCATGCTTGCGATTTGTGCTGACGGTCCATCTGGATTTTGCCCTCCAATAACGTGAAAAGTTATCTTCCCCTGAAACCTCTAGATGACAGGTTCCATCTTCAATCATCATCTACTTCGAACTGATACATGCTTACGGTCGTCATATATCGTGCTTTGCCGATCTCTTTGAAATGTGCCCTCGGACGACTTTGAATGACCCTGACTGATGCCATGACAATAGGGTCCCTTTTTCACATATTTGGCAACCCACATTCTTATTCCAAACCCATCCAGCGTTTTTTGAAATGGCCATCATAATAGGCCCTTTACCTTAACCTCATGAAAAGTAGTAATCGGTGGCCTCCCTATCAATATCATCGTCAAACATACTTTGTTTGCGTTTTTACATTTGTCATTCTGACCGGAATGTTTAAATTTGCCCATTGTGCCCCCACGCACCCACGACCCCGAGGACAGCTTTTTGCGCTTTGCCCTCTCACGGCCTTGAACTAACCCATAAGCAACAGAGCATATCCTCGGCTTCCGTATTTGCTACACACTACCTAATTTGAGCTTGGTACATGCTTTCGTTTTGTTAGCTATCGTGTGAACAAGCATGACGATAGTATTTGACTGACGGCTGCTTGGTTGCATGGATCCCTCCAGCTGTAAGTGAATAGGTTGAACAGTTTATCCTGTTCACAAGGCTGTGTTTAACCTGACTAAAAAGCAGTAGGAATACCATGGCCATACTCTTTCGTTGAACATTGTTGTGTTTACATGATTTCAGACTCTCACCTTTGCCGACCTGACCATGAAGCAACAATTATATAGCTTCATCAGACTGCCTGTTGTGCAGAAGTTGTAACGGCAAGCAGAACAAGTCGGCGTGATCATTCATTATTTCTTATACTAATTTGTCTCCAAAGTTGTAGAAAATGCACTGCGAATGTCGCACAATTTATTAACTGCTCTAACCGTTGTCATGTCGGTTATAGTGTGAATGCAATTAAATTCGGCAACCCTCAGACCCCCATGTATAACCGTACTGCTGTGAACGAATAACATGGGCCTACCAAACCAATTGATCCATTACCGGAGACTACCTGTTACCGACGCAAATCGCTTGTATTGTCGCGGGGGTTGGTTGATAATAGTTCCTTAACCTCCTTTGAAGTACGAGTTTGTGGTTTCCAGGTCTGTTCTTTTCTGTCTATATTCATTCCCGGGGAATATCCTCAAACTAATTCTTAGTAGCATATATCTTCGAATAGTTGATTCACACCATTCTGATGGAAACCTATGTATTGTAGTATATGGAGTCATTCAAGCGGCGCGACTCCCGAATTTTTATAGGGTTGCCCCATTCTTGTTTCTTTTTTCGAAACACTCATTTTATACAACACCCCCCCCCCCCTCATTGCTATTGCTCCCTCTAATTCCAACAAGCGCTTCACCTTTTCAGCCCCGTGCTATTTTTTAACAGGAAACCAAAAGTTCAGTGATTTCTTTCTTGACTGCCTGATGTCCCATTCAACCAGGTTAACCAGGTTTTTCAGAACATTATCCGAATTTAAATTCTCACTAATATATAACCATCTCTCGTGATTTGAGCAAATGCTGACATATGGGTTTAGGAAAATTTCCCTTCAGACATTAATCAAATTTAAATTTGCTCACTAAGTATACTAAGTATCATCGTGATTTGAGGAAAATCTGGACATAATGTGTTAGCAAGGTTTTCGGACATTTGACCTATGCCGATTTCGGATACCTTTGACTTGACCTAAAACCAAGAGCCAAAAGGCTTAGTGTTCCTTGACTGAACCTCATCCTGACCAATTCCAGTCTGTCGACTTCATGTACTGATAAACTGGGTGAACCACCTCAGGTATGAGTTTTCCATTCATTCAGCGGAGCCAAGTGATCGTGCGTGTCAACAATCTCAAGTTGCCAAATTCAATTTTTCACATTCAATTCCCCCAAATACCCCAGTCCTACCCCCGAAACAAGGAGTTCTTTACTCCACATGAGATAGTTGCATTCTCAATGTTAAAATAGTGTCCCTGTACTTGTCTAGTGAACCCCATACCAAGGAGGACTTCATCCATCTAGGGGAAGGTAACAAGCAGGAGTCACACACACACACCCACCACTTTCAGGACTGCAACAATGCCACTGGAATTGGGTATCACATATTCTACCAAACGGAGGCGATCGCCCCAGTGTTCGCCTGGTTGCGCGATCAGTGTTTCCATCTAAAGTCAACCACGCCAAACAATTAAAAGGCAGTTACATTGTGTTTGCGTGAAGATTTTGGTTATTAGCATTTAACAGAAACACCCTATAATCCAGTGATCAATTTCAAATTCAAAATAAATCAATTGCAGAAATGCCAGGGCATGTGCCCTTAGTTGGTCCAGCCGAAAGCGGGCCGGTGTGAAAACTGGAATAAGGTGTATTTATGTATGGCGGGGAATTTTAGGGTATGATGATTGGAATAAGCATCGGGCGTGACCATGATCTGTGTGAAACGTCGCGCAGGTTACAGTTTGGGAAAAAGAGTGATGTTCTCATTAGGTTCATGTTGATTTAGGTAAAATACTGATCTACTTCCGAGTCGACATATGGTTGTTTACTGGCCTCAATTTTCCATCGGAATTGTCCCCATTCTTGAGCCATTGTACAGTAATGTGCCACTGCTCGGGGAGTCTCAGATTGATTGGTGGTCTCGTGGTAAAGGGATTGAATTGTCTTCTTTGTCTAGGGCTAGCGAATCGGTAGGAATTATAGGCGAAAGCAGTAAACAATAGGGAAGTCCTTTTGAGCCTAGTGCACATTTATCCTATATTACCATCGCGGGGGCCGGGGGTGATATTACATAGTTCGTAAACATCGTCAGTCCTTAGTCTAGTCGTTATAAGAATGAATTAATTAATATATAATAATAATAATAATATGGATAATAATAATATAATAATAATATAATAAACATGAAATATAAGAAAAATAATAAAAGGGGGCTAATTTTTTCTTTGGATAATGATAATAACATTAATAATAATTATATGCACTTCAGGAACTGCTAGTTGCGCTAACAAAGCCATGATGTGAATCCTAGCGCGAAAGTCCAAGCCAAATAGTGTGTACTGTTGTTTCGGATACACCTGACGAGCCACAGGGGACTGGAAACCACGAACACTAATAGTAATGCTGTGTTTACTGTGTTCGATTGGTACTGTTACTGTACTCGTATTTTTAGTCCCCCGTATCCAGGTGGTTTCAGTGTGTGAAGGTATCTGCTGGGGCTGAACGACGGTCGGACAACGCTTGTCGGAAGCGACCGTTTTTTTGTCTTCCCCTATACAGTGAGTGTGTGCCTGTATTTTCGGACTGACGAATGGGTGCAGACGGGTCGGACTAACGATTTGTCGGCCTGGCGACCGTGTCGGACTGACGACGTGTCGGGAGACGACCGCGTAGTCGAACTGACGACGTGTCGGAATAGCGACTCGTTTTTTTTTGTTCCCCCATACAGTTAGTGGGTGATTTGGATTACGCGACTCTGACGAGGGTTTGGTACTAAAGATTTCGGACTGGCCGACGAGTCGGAGACGAATGTCGACCTGACGAGTATCGGACTATCACCGCACTAGTCGGACTAGCGCACTCGTTTCTGTGCTGTTCCCCATATACAGTTAGTGTAGTGACTGTATTTTCGGACTGACGACGTGTCGGACTAAAGATTTGTAGAACTGGCGACGTGTCGGACTAACGGACTTGTCGGAATGACGAACGTGTCGAGTAATGAGAGGTACCGTGCGTTCGAGCGCAATAAGCCACCACCTAACTGGTATTCCTTGAGCAAGGTACCGCTTGCTTCTCTCCACCGGTTGTAAAAAAATGGGGACCGTGAGGTATAAGATCACACCGCGCTGGTTATAGCTGCTGCGAATACTCTCCGGGATTGCGGATGTGCGTGACTGAGTTCTATGATCGAGGTGTGGGTCATGTCTGTAAAGCGCTTTGAACACTTAGGTGGGTAAAAGCGCTATATAAAACCTGACATTATATTATTATTATGATTTATTATAATGATTGTTATGAAACCAAGCACCAATCCTTGTCACTTATTCTCAGCACTCATTGTTTACAGATTATGGTAGTAGTGGCACGGCCATGAAAGGCTGCAGTAATAATCTTCTCATGGCGATTTAACACAGATGACCTGGTGGAGAAATATACATGTAGCTGGGTTAGAGAATAACATTCCCATGAATAATAGTGGTCAAAAAATGTATGGAGTTGTAGGGGCTATTTCACTCCTCAATGCTGCTTACTAATTCTGCAAATTGGCCTCGATTGCTTTTGCAAACATAAGTTTTTATGAAATATTCCAATTGACATATAAGCACCATGTGATGTCTTAAAACATCAGCGTATCGAATCAGTCTTTAGAGGTTGTAGATTTGCCAAGCTTTTTGTCCATAAGTGACTTGAATGACCTTTGATGGCATAACAGTTTTTTTAAATGTTACATTTGATAAAGATGCAAACATGTCCCAGAAATTTCCAATCCAATATCGCAACAGCACCTAAAAGTTTGCAGAAACATGTTAGTATTTGGCAGTGTGTTAGCCTGAATGACCTCGTGACATGACGTTTTTTTTGTTTTTTAATGAAAAATGCTGCCTTGATGTGATGCACCAAGCTGCAAAAGCCTATAATCAGATAACACACACCCGATGATATTGCCCAAAAGTACAAAACCGAGATTTGACCCATAGTAACCCGAAGACCAGGAAATCAGACGAATGTGGAGTTGGTTTCGTTGGTGCACCGAGCTCTATCACAGAGCAAACATTAACGTTTTCTTTCTTTGCCCTCATAACCTCCGACAAATAGGCACATTTTCTTAAGACTGGACCTTTGATATGCATTAGTGATTTTTGACCACTGAATAAAGAATTGACCATGACAAACTCTCGAACACCTAACTGCACAAGGTCAATCATTATTGTACTTTTTTTTTGAAACCATGGAAAAGGAAAATGGACATAATTTATGCAAATTAGACATTTAATGACCCTTCAGTGACTCGGAAATGTGTTAAAATGATCAGGATTGAAGGTGTTCCATCTCTACCAAGTTTATAGACCACTTTAAAATCCGGCAAATTACGCAAATGGGACTACTTAAATGCAAATAGACATTAAATGACTAGTCCCTGCTGTAAAATTCATCAGGGCCATGAAAACCATCTCCCACCACTCCCACCCAGTACAGAAAATCCAACAACTTTCAAAAATCGCACAAATTATGCAAATTAGACTACTTACTTAGAATCATCATGCCAGGAATCTATGAAGGTTGTGTACACTTATAGTTGTTATATACTCCGGACGGCATCACAATTGCATCTACCGATCGAGAGCTATCTTGTACACAAGTTCCGGGCCACTGTATGAATATGCAAATTCATGCAAATGAGTACGGTCTTTCGGGACGAAAAGGGAATGAACATCTCAACTCTTCACGCGCACCTCAAAAACAGATTCCAGCAGGGCAAGCCTCAGGATTAGGATGGTATAGCAATTAACCCTTGTGCATAGCACCCTAAAATAGCTGAACATTTGCGTTGTTTTATTGTTTAAGAATTTAAAGTATAGCCTACATAGCCATATGTTCAGTTTTTAATGGGTCTCTATTCCTACAGATGTATTACTCCGTAAACCCCCCACCCGTGCTAGGTTTGGAAAAAAAAACAATTCCCCGTCAATTTCAAAGGGGTGGTTTACGTTCTTCATTTTTTTTTTTTTTTTTCGTGTGTTATCACATACAAAACTATGTGTCATAATTAATGATACTTCACTTGGTCATTCAGGGAATGCGACTAGTTTCTTGAACTTATTGTTGTGCTGTAATCTTTTTAAGGAATGTAATAACTTTAGTTATAACCTCGATCTTAAATTGGCTCACTATTAATTCAATTGCTGTCACTCAGTGCATTTGCCACAGAGGACAATTTTAGAAAGGCATATTCCTCATGAAAAAAATATTTTTGTAGAGATAAAAAAGACCTAAAAGATGGAGCTTTTACAAATGCAGGCGGCCCGATGAATCAATCTTCTTTTTTGTAGCCAAGCATTGTCACCCTCAAGAGTAGCCCTACTAGATGCTTTTAGATGAGATTGTGGAAAAAGATTGTTTTTCAATGCGCCCTTGATATACTGCAAACTACAAGCTAATGCTCATTCCTCGAAATCAATAGGCCTAACTCTGATCAGAACGAGCACAAATCTAGTAGAGTGCATTTTAGGTTTTCCTTTCAAAAAGATAAGCATGGGACTAATCTTAGTAATATGTATCTGTTTGTAACTATATCATCAATAAGAGAGAGGTGATGTGTCATAAGCATCAAGCAATGACCCATACTTTCTGTATGAACTCATTAACCTCCTAATAAATTGAAGTGTGTTTGCTGCCTGAAATAAAATGAAAATTCCTAAGTTTGGTTTAAATCTGCAATGCCCATGTACCGACAAAGTTGCCAAGCCCCCAAAAGGCAATATCTTTTAAGCGTTTTTTCTGATCCATATTTATGTTGTCATGGACGGGTAAGGTTGTATTTTCAGGAAAGCACACATATCACACAGATATACAAACCATCTCACACAGGCACATAGGACTGTTAGGCCTAGTCTAGGCTGTTTAACTTTGTTACAGGAGGACAAGGTTTAGCATTAAGAAATAAAATACACTTTCTGAAGACAATTTATTAAACAGCGTGGTGTCAACCTTGGTTAAAAGTATGATTTTAACCCCACGACAAGGTCCGTTTGATATGTATGGTTTGTAAAAGATGCACAAAATGATTTTTTAACGTTTTTTTTCGGTGATGCCACCATAGCAACATGGTCATAGTGGAATTTGTTACAGGTACCACACTGTTACGCAAAATGGCAATATCTTTTTTACATGTCGGAAAACGAAAAGGTGGGCTGACTCGGATGCTGTGGCATTATTCAGACTCTTCATCAAACTGTTTTACGTATGTCCTATTTGTGAAACGATGTATGGCAGGCAATTGGGCACACATCGCGATTGTGAAATGGTAACATACACTGGGACAGCGATGTTAATCGCTGATATTATTTTGGTTTTTGTCTGAAACAAAACATCGCCACGTTGGTCTACCAACAACTTTTTATTTTACCATACTTTAATTGGACCTGTGCAAATGATTTCAGCTGACGCTAATGGTGCAGATGTTATAAAAAAATCAGGCCTGTCTTGTAGCTTTCGTATCGCACTTTTGCGATCCAAAAAAACCAAAGTGTGTCGCAGTCGGCTCAATTGAGGCCGCAACATTGCGATGCGATACCGGTTAAGGAGGGCCCTGATTCCCAGCAGATGGCTTTCACGGTACAGGAGATAGCGAACAGCACATACGGACAGACAGACAACACACACAAACAAAAGTGTCAACTAAGTTCTCCTTGAACCACGTCAGGCGAGACAAAAATGCATTCTGTCCACCAACACAAGAAGCAAGAGTCTCGTTATTCCTATTAAGGTCAATATATATACTAAATTGCATCTTGAATCGGACGAAGCATTCGAGACTTGGTTATGTACAACAAGGTTTCAGAATCGGACAATCTGATGACCTCACGATCACCTTGGACCTGACCTATAAACAAGGAGGATCAGTCGCAATGGGGAAAACCCACATACCATGTCTGAACTCAAACCCACCAATGAGGTTTGACAAGCAAAGATCAGCCAAAATATCCAATTTTCACTATTTCCCCAAATCTGGCATTACGTTTACACCGAAAAAACGAAATCCATAAGGAAAGCTGTTGAATCAAATTCCAACTGATCGGACCAAGCATTCTGAACTATCTTGTCAACAAGAACCTTGTAACGAACAAGAATAGGATAATGTACAACAATCAGCAGAGGGAACCCACATACCGAAGTATAAGTGCTTGAATCATCAGTGAGGTTGAAGTTATCATATTTAAACTGCTAGGCTCAAATAAATACACGCAGGAGCGGCGCCACGAGAGGGGGAGTGAGAGGGGGAGGGGAAGGGGGGCGCTCTGCCCCCCCATCTATGGGTTTGGGCAGAAAAAAATAAAATCGACCGAATCCGAATGATTTTTAAATGCGCACGTTTTCGTCGGGGTTGGGTGAAGTGTCAAATAAGTAATCCAACTTAGGGTTATTTTCATTCGTTCTCATCGGACTCAAATCGAGACTCAACTGTTGCTGTAATATAGCGTTCGCAATGTAGCGCATGTTTACAGGGCCGTAGCGAGCGGTGGGTGTGGGGGGGGGGGGGGGGGGGGGGGGGGGCGGTGGGGTGTCATCCACCTCCGATTAATCTCATGCCGTCGGCAAATTTTCGTCTGTCGGCAAAAAAGAGTAGACAGAGGAGGAAAGAAGAGGAAAAGAGGGGAGGAGGAAGAGAAGAGGAAAGAGGATGAGGAGGAAAAGAAGGAAAGAGGGGAAAGGAAAGGAACCGGAAGTAAGGGTGTTGAAGGGGGAAGGCATGGAATGGTAAGTGGAATAGAAAGAAATACAACGGAAGCCAGACTTTATTATAGGCTATTGCGTCTTTTTGGACCTTCATCTAATTGACCCATTCAGGCGGCAAGAGAATGGCAAGCCGGCAAAAATTAGGGATGTGACGGCCCGGCGATGGAATTGGACAGAGTGACCTCGAGTCTGTCGGCATTTCAGCAAAAGGGTAAATGAAGGCGTCTAGCGTTTGACATTCTATTTCAGGGTTTTGTCAGTTCTTGACAGGTTTATGTTTCCTATTGGTCCTATATTCCAGAGAGATACATTATTCGGGGCCATTTCGCTGAAAACAATTAAGAAAGACATTCCCCGAACTCAACAATGAAACAGAGTTTTATCATGCGAGTGGCAAAAGTAAACCAAAGTGGAAGATTGTCTGAAATGCTGTAATAAATGACAAAATTTTGTCCATTGCCCCATTGAAGGATCAAATTTTTGCGCGCTTCGCGCAGTGTGTACGATGTCTGCTCATAACCACGAGCTGCACTTAAATAGGGCATGTTTAGGATTCAGGGCAGATTTTCGGTGTTCCAAATTGGAAAGGGTCCGCGTAAGTACGGATGAGCGGGGTCGAGTACTACTGAACCGCCCAATTTCACTAAAAATATTGCACCAGATTGCATTTGCGGCGTTTCAAAATTCACAATTTGAACCTCAGATCCCTCCCCCTATCACGCAGCATGGGCGGATTCCGTCGGCAAACAGCCGCTCTACCACCCCCCCAACCCCCCCCCCCCAAAAACAAAAAAGAACACCTCTTCGCTACGCCCGGATGTTTACTGTTTTGAGACCACTGTGGTCGTTATGAGCCCCCGTTGTTGATATTAGTTGAGAGGACTCAATGTTAACTGGCAAACTTCGCAGCGCCTTCGGCCTTCTATGGTGTGACCACGTGGAGTTGCATGATCACCCCGCCCATGACGATTTACCCCCATCTGCATTCGAATTTGCATAGTAACAAAAGTTTTGGCCAAAAGTAGCTGCCTACCGTACAGAACGTAGGTACAGACAGTTTCATCGGGGTTTATTTGCAGGTTGTAGCGAATGACAATTGCTGACATTGAAAAAAATTGTCATCATTAATTTTCTCCCGAAATTTAGTTGGATTCTTGTCAAAACTAGGTGACGTAGATACACTTACAAGTGTATCAAAGTCGCACATTTTGCCGCACCGCAGTATACTGACTCAAAAATCGAAAAGGGGGAGGGGGACACCCTCCCCTAGACCCCATCCCCATGTTCAGACATCCAGAGCCAATCTGCCCCCCCCCCATCGTGAACCCTGGCGCCTGCCCTGCATACATGACTCAGGAAGCAGAAAGTTGTGATCATGTCAAAATTCATCTGCGACCACAGTTTCATTTTCAGACAGGGACATGATAAGAGAGATGATTTTGTTCTGACATGTATTCTGTCGAGCACGTCGGCTCTCCACATACTGGAATGTGACTTGCCACCATTACAATTATTACTCACAGTGAACTCAAAAGAGAAGCAGTACGGGGTCGTCACTGAATATTGCAAGACACATTACTAGTGTCGGAGGGAGGGGGGGGGGTAAGGAATGACCATGTATGACTATACAACATATGGAGCACAATGAACAATTACTTGGTAACCAATAGCTTAGTACAATGAATTTTGCTCACGGTCAATAACTTTGTAAACGTTTATTCAGCATACATCCATGTCGTTTTCCATAAATACAAGGACCAGAGCAATTAGGATTAATACTGTATATTGGTTGTACTCTCCTAGTGACGAACCATGTGAGCTGTTTCGAGCATATCACACCAGGGGGCGATAAAAGTCGGACGATGATGAGCTGACCCTCCCAATAAAGATTTCAACAAGATTCGTTAGATCTACTCCCGTCCATGAATTTGATATCATATATATAATATTTCATATAATGGGAGATGATAGTTACAGCAGACATACCCCAATATTTAGGTTGACTATTTAGGTTAGGTAGTATCCTCACTTTCTAAATTATAATGAAAAAACCATATCTCATGGAAACAGTTGAAACCACACATAATACCCTTATTCAGAGTAATATAAATGAAGGTGTAATATTATATGTTAATATAATATATATATATATATATATAATATTATATATTTATTAGATAATCATCATTGTACAAAGTGTACAAGGGTAGCTTACCCCTCAGTTAACATTAGTATCAGAGGAGCGAGGTGTGTAAGATTTATTCACGGACCCCTACGGTATATTGATCATATCTTCTACCCACAAATATAAGAACACTCTCCTATTAATTAATGGGAACATGGGAATGAGAACTCTGTGTCCTAAACATTCAGGCTAAATCTGACCAATGACTGGGGAATAAATCGACGGAACACAGATAGTCAATTCGAGGGAATCGAGCTCTTAAGGACAAACCCTATTTTTAATATGAAGATAATTTCAATGACATCTTGCATTACAAAGTATGCTATAAAGCATTTAAAAAAGGCCGATCGCCAACAGTGTCTCGCTCTGGTTGCGCGATGTGTTACTTTTAGTTACCATGCAAACAGTTACAAGGCACTCCATGTTTCGCTTAAAGAATTTGGTATTAGCATAACAGAAACAGCTGCTAATTCAATGACAATTTCAACTCGAAATGGATGATATTGACAATGTCTACTAAAGGAGTTAAAGTTTGTGGAAATTTGACTAAAATTGACTATGTTCAAACGCCATCTGATTCGACGTTTCATTTTCAGAAATGACATGTATTCAGAGCTATGTATTTTGTTCTGAAAATTTATCTGTCGGGACTAAGTCGGCTTCACATAATTGAATGTGACTTTCACTCATTACAATGATTACTACAGTAAATCAAACAGAGAGAAGCATGTACGGGGTCGCACTGAAATGCAAGACTACATAATAGTGGCGGGGTGGGGGGGGGGGGGAGGGGGGTTATGGACAGTGACAATGTACTGACCTATACAAAAATGGAGACACTGTAAACAATACTTATGTACCAATAGCTCTATTACAATAATTGTTTGCTCACGGGTCATATTTTTTAACACGTTTATCAGCACTACATCATGTGTTCCCTCATTACAAGGACATGAGCAATAGGATTCATACTCGTATATTGTTGTACTCTCAGAGTGACGACACCAGTGAGTGTTGCTCGAGATACACAAATACAGGGGAAGCTCGGATCGATATGGCAGGACCTCCAATATAAAGATTTCAACAAGATTCGTGTAGACTTAATCCCAATCATGATTTTTTTCGAATCAGTATATATAATATTCAGATTAATGGGAGCATTGAAGTTGGGTACGTTGATGACCGCATTGACCCCGAATCTTTGTTGAAAAGTTTCGTGAATGAAGGTTAGACCATATTCACCAGTTTTGTGAAAATACGGACAAACTTTGAAATTCGAATAAGGTTATGCAAATAGAGACTATTACAATATTTTATGCTGAAAATCCACTCAGTTCATTGCCTCATATCCAATGTAGATCTATGTACCAAACCAAAAAGTCACCTAGCAACTACAGTTCATCGTAATCTAGCAACGAGCCTAAAACACTAAATCTAATCTAATCAGATCGTGATTCACCAAACACCGAAGCTACCATGGGAATTGGGTCGCAATTGCACCTCGCGGTCGGAAGATATCTGCTACAGAGCAAGTGTGACACAGCACCACACCCAGCACCACAACACACAGGCCATAGTGACCAGAATTACTCCTGATTTCATTAAGCGAGACCAAAAGCACGCGATATACAGTCTGTGAGCCCTATACATAATTTCTACTGACAACACGTCTCTAATTCTGTGGAATGAGAACAGCTCGTACCTAAACTATACCATCATGATGAGAGGGGATTCTAGTTACGATATCGGTCGGAAATTCGTGAATAGCTACTTTCAATTATGGGCCTATTCGCGAAGTCCAAAATATCAACGATATCATGGAAGAAACATACGCACAAGCATTCATATCTATGATGCACGGGAGCGATTTGATGACGAAGCACGGATACCAATGAATGGCAACAAGAGCTTGGGACAAGTACCAAACGGTTTGAAAAACAAAAGACGTAAGTGGGAGATAGTAGTATGATCTATAAAACAAATGAATAAATAGAAATGAATGGAACTTGTCTAACATTCAAATTGAAAGCAACAAAAAAAGGAACATCCCAGTTGTCTCATGGAATTATTCATGCAAGACGCTAATAAAACCAAATCCAAAACAGGTAGTAGATTTATTAACGAGAGCATAATTGCGTAAAAGCGCCCGAGGGGAAGGGTGAATGATACAACACATAAGGACTGATGACTATTACGCATTGGCAGATCCTACCCAAACCCTTCATCCCCCGAAAAGGGAGTCCACGATTGTGACGAGTTCTAGAACAGATGAAAATAAAGTATGAAAAATGTCCGTTTCTAATAGTTCTCAAAACCCAACTGATCCAGTCAGGTTTTCAGAAATGAGGATTGAGTGAAACAGGTATGGGCAATTTCTCCAGTGCGTGGTCCGTGGGCAAGGAAAACGGTGTAGGATTTCACAGTCTTGTATCAAAGGCATGCGCCTCTCAAAAGACTGAGACTGAAGCGAATCCCTGGTCATTGGCAACCTGATGAAGACCATGCCCGCACCACCCAGGGTGCACATCCACTCTCACGACACACCCTGGCAGCCAGCCGTGCCTTCTTCCGTTACTTCGCAGGTTACCCACTTTAACAGGAGGGTATCTTGGCGACATCAAGTAGACTACGCTTCTCACCAGTACTGAGGAGAAAGAAAATGCCTCTCGGACAATGGGATTCAAACTGGCAGTCTATTGATCACATTCCGCAGAGCTTACGAGTAGCTAATCTGCTACCCCCGTGTCACTAGCCATAAACTGGTATCTATCCCATGCATGGGCGGGAATATGGGTAAACTTCACTACAGGATCACGGACCTCTAGAGGGTAACCCGGGGGGTCAGTGAGAGTGAAGGGCCCCCCGGAGATGGTCGGTTGTTGAAAATTAAGAGTTCAGGAAATTGCAACAGGTGCGGACTAATGTGAAAAATGACACCATTTGCATCTGGGAAAACAAAATATTTAAAAAACGCATTCAACTACCAGACCGCCACCGAACATTCCAGTTTCAACATATGAGAGGTCTGGTTAAGGAAAGAAGCTCGAGAACCAGGGGTGTTGATGAGCAGTCTCATGGAATCTTGAATTATCGTATATTTGCAGGATCAGAGCAGGTTCAAGCTAATTAGGAGGCCCTAACACCGATACGTGGAAGGACACAGGGCAGAAGTAAGTGTTCCTACGGTTGTATAAACACATGTAATACCAGCACGCCACAACCAAACTGCCATTAACATTACTTTTGATGAGCCTGTATATGATGGCGAGCCTTCTGATCTAGTACAATTAGTACGTAACATACTCTGATATTCAAATCAAATCAAAAACTTGGCGCCAGATCCCAAAAGGGGTCCAAAAATGAGCTGTTAAGAGGTGCATGCAATTGTGCAACACAATAACTTTTGGTTGCATTTTAAAGCAGTTATTATCTGGCAGGTGACTGCCATATAAAAGACCTGTGGGGGAAGGAGGGGAAGGGAGGGCGGGGGGGGTAAGAGCTGCAGGGTGGAGGGAGGGGATGGGGTAGTGTAACAAAACTGAGATGTCATGCTCAAGTAAATGAATTGGAGATATTGACTATTGGTTCAAGACGGTTACCAGAAAACTGCTTGGACTATTATGCGATGTATCACATAAACAAAAACAAAAAACTATCTAGGCCAAAATTGACATGATGCTTACTGTACATTGCCGTACATTAAGGCAAAACATCATGAAAAATGTGGTAACCTAAAAACATGAATAAACAATGGAAAAACATAGAAATGGTTGTAGAAAAAGTAGTTGTACATGCTGTATCCACTCTCTCCCTTCACTAATTTTGCTTCGTGTATATAATGAATAGTTAATAATTAATAGAACCTAAAGTGATATTGCCTCAACTCATCCTTCTGAAGGCAGACCACAAAGAGCCATGGCCCTCTCTGAAGAAATCTACAGGGGAATTACCCTTCTTTTATTCTACTAGCTGGGACTTCCCCTGGCAATGAACTCCCCTCCTATTCCCGACCGCCCCATGACAAAGCAAATATCATCAAGTTGTTTGTCACTAGTTCCTAGAGTACAAATCTAGAATCTATATATCTGAGAGATGAGAACTGCTAAATTTGAAACCTCAACTGTTACCACTCTGAATCCCAACAGAATCTCAATGGGAATCTCACATACAATTGCATGGGCTTCTCAAAACATCTCCTTGACAATACAAAATTGCGTGCCTTCATTACCCAAAGCAGTTAAGCTGTGTGGAAAACCTACGAGATCCCCCCCCCCCCTTTTACTCGACCACAGAACAGCCGCCCATTTTATTAACATACCTCCCCTTTCTAAAAAGCAAAGCCATTCTACTTCCTCTATGAACTCTGAAGCCAATCCGATATGGTCTAAACATGCAAGACACCGTAAGAATACATGCAAGATAGGCCCAGGCCTTTGCTGAATATAAGAAAACACTGATTTCACCAGACACTACACACAGTGTGATTATTGAGATTCATGCCGTCATCAGAGGTTGGGCCCATCATTCCCACTAAGTCTGGCCGGCAATGTGGCCTGGCTCCAGTACAAGATGGACTGTTCCACCTGCGGAGGAAGTAAAAAATGGGAGAATGCTATTTAATGCATGTATGTTCCTTTGGATAATTTATAGATCCGGAGCTGGTCTGCTACGGCATGTGGAAAATCGCCAATTCATGTGACCTGAGCAGGGACCAGTGTCTAAATATGTCCATTTAGTTTTCAAAGATAAATTCAGTTCCACAGAGGCAAAAATTAAATGAGGACACCACACTGAATAGGCGCATGAGCTCATGACCATGCGTATGCGGATGCGTATCTATGTAATATCTTTCTCAAAAGCCAAGCAACAACCATATTCATGGGCTGCATTTTTATGGCTTCCGCATGACCATTGCGTGTTTTCTTATCTGAACAAATGCACTTTTTTGTAAATATGTATTTTTCCATCCACTTGGACACGCTTCTATGGAATCCCCCTGAGCACCAACGGGGCTGAACTTAAAGGTCATGAAAATAAACTAACCTAAAACCCTATTGCACAATGTTTTTATACACGGGAAATGGACTACCTTCTCCAATGCAAATCGATGCAAAATTCACTTTTTCAAATCTCTGTTATCTCTGTTATATGGTGAGTCCATTTGATTTGTTGGAAATACAACTGAATGCAAGCATTCATTGGCTTCAGAGAAAAAAAAAATACTCGCACTTTTCACTCACGAAGAAGTAAAAAATCCCTAATTACTGTGTAACTCAGGGGACGACATTCTTTGAACCGATGGTTGCACAGTTGTTAGAGCCGACGTTGGCCTTCCACCGACCGGATTACTGCACCTATTGGTCAGCTGTGAATCCCTCCCATGCCCGGACAACGCCATGACTCTTTTGGCGGTACCTTAAGTGGGGGTGGGTGGTAAACCCTCCGGCAGACGGCCAAATTGCCTACCCCTTCATTTGTCCCGGCTCTAATCCCTTGTGCTAGGCATTCAGCGAGAAGGCAAGGTACCCTTTTTAGAGTCTTTTGGTACGACCCGACCCAGGACGATCCCCATCTACCAGGTGGAAGGCTGAATGCCACAACTGTGCAAACCTCTCAGTAAGCTGCAACAGCATGAGCTGGACCACCACGAATTATGGATACAATAGGCCTCCTTCCCCACCATACACCTCCAAGTGTGTTCCCCCATGATTGGATGGTCCTGCACTCGTCAACCCTTGCTAACCTTCAACTATGCTGCCATATGGGTGACGTTCTTATAGTCCTAGGGAAAGGGGAAAGGGAGGACGACCAGACCCTCCCCAATTTTCCTTCGACCAACACTATCACCGCTGATATTGGCAGTGTCGCCCTGGTCATAATGTCAGCCTCCAACTCCTGCATATTGGCAAAGCTTGTTTTGTGTGAGAATAATGGGGCTATTGGAATTTGGACATGGCCGGTGTGTGGGTACAAAATGAGCTTGACAATATTTAGATTAGTATTATCACAAAGAAGATACTTTGTGTAGCAAAACAGAAAATATGAGAGTGGATGCAAGCATAAAATGATGGTATGGGAGAAAAGAATGAGGGAAGGATGGGAGAAAGAATGAGGGATGATGGAGAAAAGAATGATGGAATGATGGGATAAAAGATGAGGGAATTGGGGAAGATGGATGGGAGGATTGGGAAGATGTGCTAGACTGGAACTACACGCATAGATGGTGCAAGCCGTGTAGCAAATATTTCACTCATTATAATAACTTATATAAATTCTGCATTCACTTAAGCAACAACAGGCCTTATGTTCTGATTTCCCTAATTTTTTTTGTCATGAAACATTTTTCATTTTGTCCGGAAAAATCAAAATAAAAAAGCTACAACACAACTTGCTGAAGGAAATCCAGCCTCCTGAAACGGTGCGTGTCTGGCTAGATAAGTGCTGCTTTCATACATTAGCCCATCTCTGTTTTTTTGCAATCCCAGTGATCTTTGCCATGTACACCACAGTAGGGAAGACACTATATTCAAAATCTATTTTCGAGCTACAATTGCCCCGTCCCCCTTTCTTTGTAATTGTTTTTTTTTTGAGTGGAATATTGCCAAGTTCACCAATAGTGGGGAGAAGACTATTTTCAATATAGTGGCTTTATTAAACTTGTAGATGTCAGGAATGGGACACCAAACACAAGGGCATCCACGAGAAGTCATGATTGCATAGATTTACAGACTCTAGCATGCAGAAAAAGTGTATAGAGAGTCTCTTACAGAGGTACACTCCGCGAAGCTACCACGCCATGTTGTACCTGTGTTGAGGCTCGTGGGAATACTACTTCATGTTCGTTGCTGTTGTATTCGTGCCGGCCTGTATACTCTCCTTAACTCTGCCTTTTTCCCCTGTTTGATAGAAGGATAGTTAGAGCATTTTCATTGCAGAATTCTCCCTTTTTTTTTTTTTTTATTATGGAATTGGCTCCGAGCACAGGATCGATCCTATTCTTTGGCCGAGCGAGGGTGCAGACCTGGATATTGCACCTATTGTCAGCTGCGAACCTTCACCAGTACATGGAAGAAGGCATGCCTCTTTGGTTTACCTCAAGTGTGGGTGGGGGTATCCCACACAGTTGGCAACTTCAAATTGCCTACCCCTGGCGTTTTCCCCTGCTCCAATCCCTTGCTGAGCGCCCACAAGAAGGCAACAGTGTCCACTTTTGAATTCTTTTCAATCTTTGTGTATGACCCACCGGGAATCGAACCCTGGTCTCTCCTGGGTGAGCCGATGCTCCTAACAATTGGTGCCCAACCACTCGTTTCATTGGGACTCCATACAGCATCATCACCAACGTCTTGCTCATGTTGAAATTACTTCATTTTGTTAGTCGGGACTGCTTTTTGGTAGTGCAACACCCACACACATATACAAATCATTTTTAATATCAGGTGTGTTATTCATGATATACTCCAGGAAGATATAAGCCTACAATAGCTATCAAAAATCCAGCCACATGCCCTACAGGGTCCCCCCAGAGCGGAAACCGGACCCCCCAACCAAGTGGAAAAACACGTTCAGTTTTTGGCCACCAAAGCTAGCCCAACAGGACCCGAACTGCGACTATCTGGGCTGATATCACTCATCAGTTTCTATCCATATATTCATGGAGTTCCACATATTTTGTGGTCCATTTTCCATTTTTCCAAACAATTGTGAGACGCCCCCTTCCAACCTTCCACCTAAAAGTCCTGATATCATGTATAGACCAACATTGCAATAATCATTCTGATCAAACGATGATTAGCCGATGTGAATTTGTAGGAGGAGAAACCATTTTGTCCACCCAGGGTCCCGAAGTGCACTTCCCACTCTGAACCATGGTCCTAGAACCATAAAAAAAAAAAAAAAAAAAAAAAAACAAAAAGAAAAAAAAAAAAAAAAAAAAAAAGAAAAAAAAAAAAAAATCCACCCAATACCCTATAGTAACCATTTGGTCAATATAATAATAAGATCCAACGCCTGGCCTCGGCCACTTCCCAAACGCACACCAAAGAAAACGTTAATCTACGCATTAGATCTACTATTACACACTGTGCAACAATTCTGTAGAGGAATACTTTTTTGCATTCGTTCAAATGAAAGGTTCCAGGGCCCCCCTGAGGCTTGGTCTATAAATTTTCCTGAACACCCTCAAGCTTATTGTTGACCCCACCATCAACTTGTTCACCAACTTCTGAGAAGACATACATGTTTGTGTAATCTCATATAATTATTTGATTTTTTTTTGTTTGATCTACTGGTGCAGGAAGGCCACTAAGGCTCATCTAGGAACCCTGGCTGTATTGGTCGTGGATAAGCACCGGCAATAACTCACTTTCTCTTCCCGACTAGTGCGCAGATGATAACGAGACAGGGGTGTAACCAGTCCCCACCTGCACCCGGGACTGCCATTTTACTCCCCATCCGAAAGGACATCATTGAACCTCCAGGCCACGACCACTTTCTCTTTCTCTGAACCTGGAGGAGCATAAGTCAAGTTCAACTGACTTGCTCCCAAGCCGACAGTCGAGGCTTTTGCAAATAATAACCGTACAAATCCCAGTAACCCCAGAAATCCCACTGTATCACAGCGGAACCCATGAAGTGAAGACCAAGCCCTCACCCATCGCAACTGAAACCACCTGGGGAAATAGCGGTGCCGCGTAATTTCGAACCCGGAATATTTTGGTTGTAAAGTGTCAGTGATTCCACTCTACTCTACTACTAGCCTTTTTCCGCACTCAGCCCCCAAATTCCCAAGCACCCCTGATCGCCCTCAATACCCACGGAACGCATTACATACGTGCCTCAATTCAGGGAAAACCGATTGGCTCGTGGTCGGAGATGCCCTTCCAAGTTCTGTTGGTTGAATTTTCCGAAGGCCCACACCATACATTGGCCTATGAAATTCCAGAACATCCTGAAGGAGCTGTCATCCAAGCATTAATAATATGACCTACCATACCATTATGTGCAAACAAATTGTAGAGGGAGGTCACATTTAGTCATTGTTCCCTTACACATGTCCTTAGCTCAAACCACAGGCCCTCAATCAAATGGTGCTCATACCAACCGACTATCACATGTAACTTGAACAAAATCACTGTTGGAGGGAGGAGATGCCTTTCGAGTATCATATTGCATGATTTTTCATTGAATAGGGTTATTCATATGCAGCCCTGTAGCCCACAACCGGGCCCCGAACCTGAACACCCTAAATGCCACTTCATCATTGATGAACAATGTGACCAACCTTCACCATGATCCATCAACCTGTATGAGGAGTAGCAATTTGAATCTATTAGCCAGTTCGAGTTACCAGTTTAATGGATGTAATGAATATTGTGTCAAAGGTCATAGGGTTATACGGCAGTTTCGAAGTTGAACGTACAGTGTGTGTGCAGAACAATCTTCTCAAACTCCCCTGCCAAAACTTACGAATCCTGCAGCACAATACTACCAGTTTCCTTCCCCCCCCCCCCCCCCTAATTTACAACAATAACATTCAAAACATGGATGAATTAGTTGCATTTTTCAAATAGTTGGTGGCAGTTTAGAAATTAGCGTTATTGCTATGGGGGGAATCTGACCGTTCTTCGTCTATTCCCTGAACTGTTTATAGTGAGCAATCGCACTGGTTATTGTTTTGACAGATCGATGGATAATGACAATCATGCAGGATCACTATAGCTAACCCGTACATGCTGGCATGAGCTAAAAATAGGGAGTATGCTGAGACCGACCCACGTCGTTCACAGCGGCCATCCGTTGTGCGCATTGCGTCGCTTTAGGACTGTTTGTTTTGAACTGGCGGAGTTGGTTTTGCTACTTCCTGGTTCATTTCACGTTCCTAAATCCACGTTTCTGAACTCGCGTTGGGAATTTTACTGGAATTTTTAGTTCTAATCATTAGAATGGGTAGTTTTGGTATATTCAAAAAAAAACCACATTTTTTATCGCGTTTCCTCCTGTCTAAATATGAGTTTTGATTGACGGTTTTTAATTCACCTTACCCCAAACGAGCTGGAAACACGTTTTTTGAAGTGGCAACGAGACTCGCCTGTTATTCGTCGATCGCGTATGCGATCCGAAGTTTTCCGAGACCCTAGAGTACTTATTCAGCTCCTTTAGACATGATTTTGTGATGAATATTTTTATCTATTTTCTGTCAAGTTTTTTTTTAATTAGCACGGAAACTGGAATAATATTCTGAAAATCGGACTATTAGACGCATTATCACACATACATGTAAACATGCGGTTTCCGGCTTTAACGGGAAAATAACAACACGAGAGGGAAATCACTTCCAGAACACGGAAGAGATGAAGATTGGGCAGATGTGAGGACACTTTTTTTTAGTCATAATCCAGAGGAAAAACGTGAATAATGCTTACGCGTTCCATTCTATTTTCTCCGTAAAATCTTGTTATAATCATGTACATTTGTCATGGGGGTCTTCAATAGTGTTTCACTAGGCATTTTGGTAATTGTACTTACCGTTAGGTCTTGGATTTGGACCTAGCCTAACTTGAGTTAAACGTTATTGTTATCTGTACTGACTGATAATGACGTAGACCTAGACTAGTGCGGTAATTTATGCACTAGTTTGAGACCTAACTTGCCTGAAGTTCTTCACTATTCCATGACGATTTCAATATGAAACGTTTATGACAAAAGAACGATGATCGGAGGAATAGCATTGTACACTCGAGCTGTTCAGTGAAGGTTCTGAGTAAGAATATCTTCAGTATGGAATTTGTTTATCTAGCTAGTTATTCGCAGGGAGGGCACCAAACCTTTTCCCGAAGAGAGAGAGAGTCGCATAGATCATCCTGTTGGAATGATTTTCACTTATGAAGTATACGAATATAGTTATCCATCAGACAAGAGGGGGGGTTTATAGGCCTATACATTACTTGCTCTCCGAACAATGATCTGGTTTTGCTCTTAACCGTGGGGTTAGTCTTCACGCATGAAAGGTGGTGCACCAGGACTTCCCCGAGAAGGTTCATCACCACTTCCCAACATTGGCGGGGCATGCATTTCACTGGCTAGCGACTATCCCGAAATATACGCACCACTACGCATTCTTATGTTTTCATTACTTTAACAGTTGGACAATTTTCGCAATACTTTTCGTTGAAAGTACCTATCAGCAATAGCGAAGTAGCAAATGGGAGGGGGGCCGACAGGTGTTGCACATTCCTTGCTCCCAGACCAATGTTCTTCCATGGTGTGTCTCTGACAAATTTTCCAATTGTTGGGGGGGGGCTTAATTCCTTAATCGGGCCCCACTCTAAAACTGGAGTTATGGTGATACATTCCGGATATGATTCAACAATCTAATCGCAACACTCAAACAAGCCATATGCTTGTTAGTTCTCAAAAATAACTGGCACCCAGGTTTTGAATACAGACTAGGGCATGCAACTTCACTGAATAATTGGAAGCCCAGAGCAGATGTACATCCCAAATATTGAATATTGCTTGAGACTCTGACTCCAGGGTCGGTAACTAGTGGGACGAAGAAGAAACGGGGCGCACCTTGTTGGGGAGACTGAAACGGTGAAAACCCCACGTTTGTCTGAATCCACTTGGGAAATCGTTTGCCCGAGTGGGTTCCCGAATATGCAAATCCTGACCCTGATGTCGGGGTCTCTGCCCGACATGCTCGATATATATGAACCCTTATGAGCGGGAATACTTGTACCTATGGAGCAGATTCTTTCCACTGAACGTGTTCGCAACATTTTTGACGGCAGTACCTTGCAACCTTGAACGAGTAGGCCTAGTGGCCTTCTGGCCAAACACTCCAGTGGGGGAGGAGGGGCACGATGATGTACATAATTAGTAGGAATGCATGCTACCTAGTACGGATGGTGACAAAGGTCACTAATGATCAGGGGCAATATATGTGAAGCACTTGAGCCTGTGGAAAAAACGCTATATAAGCACGGATATTATTATTATGTTTTAAAACGACCGGGGTGGGTTGACGCCAAACGAAGAGAAGAGAAGAGTGGTATTGATTTTGTTCCAGCTCCATTAGCAAGGTATGTGTCTGGTAACAGCAGCCAGATAATATTATTACCCGGAGAGCGACTTTTGTGCAAATAGGTGTGGCAAGGCATTCAATCACGGATAGTCCTCAGGACGAAGGAGGGCTTTCTAACAATCCTATTTGCTGCCGAATAAGGGAAATGAAATCCTGATTCAGGATGGTGTGCAGCAATTGATTGCTGGGACAGGATGAAGAAGGTCCGATATGGTAATTGAGAGTTGCCAAAAAAAGATGTTTGACAACATTAAGGCGCGGTATGAACATAGAGTGTTGCCATGTATGATGCTACCTCAATATGCATTATCCAGAAAGCTTACTCCGGACTGCTCAAAAAGAAGCCATGATTATGTGCACTAGGCCAGGCGCTTAATCGCCAATCCTCCCAGCAAGAGCAACATTGATAATTGGGGTAGTCCCCGAGGGCCTAAGCACAACGGTGTTGTATTAGTGATTGCAAATATGTTAGAGTACCACTATCAGCTCCTATGATGTGGTATGGGTCAAATTCTGGGAATCAGGAACGTCCTGCCATACCGTACATTAACAAAAGGGGCCCATAATGGCCCCGGCTATTGCTTCATAAGGGAGGCTTAGGGGAAAACCAGCAAAAAGTGGTGTACAAGTATCGGGTAATAGATTTGGTCTGGTAGCTCCAGTGCTCTTTACTTAAAGGTTACAGTCGAATCATGATGAGACGATCAGATTATGTGCACATGAGCAAGGCACTATCTCCATCCTTGGTGCTAATGAGAGACTTGGAGGTTCCGTTTACACCATACACTCTAAACTACGCCACCTTGCTGGGTCTACAAGAGGCATGTTGAGAGCCGATCTTTTCCCCGCTACAAAAATGTGGTACAAAGCCCCCTTCACTGGTGGCCTGCAACAGGTGATCAAACTATCTGGCTCTCAATGCATGTATACGTACTCACTACTCAGTCACTCCTATTCAAGCTCATACCTGGCATGATTCAGGTTTCAAGACAGGCAAATTACAAGTAAGATCCATATCTTATGTTAATAGCCTCCTGGCAGATCCAGGACAATCAAGTTCATCATGTCCGTCATGGACCCAGCAGGTTGGGAGGGCAGGCCAACCAAACTCTTACAATACCATTGTTGGCACAGCTTGCAGGACCCTGTTAATTCAATTGAGTTGGTTGGCGGGGGGGGGGGGGCCCCGGGGGGGGGGGGGGGATTCTAGACTCAGTGGCGTGTCCAGAGAAGGCCAGGTGATTAGAATATGGGGGTTGCGGGTAAGTTGACTTGTTCTGTAGAGAATGCTTTCTTATGGCCGGGTTTCTTCTGCTGGGAAATCTGAATTTCGAGTGCAAAGAATCAGGTCTTCTTTGTGCACCCAAAAGTCACTAGCTCGAGTCGTCTCAAGGCCATGAGTGGCAATGCACAGTAGGGCGGGGAAGGGAAGCAGGGTCATGACATATGCTGGCGGTGGGAAAGTCCGCGTTTAATGCATAGAGATGTCAACGTAGGAGCCCCCCCCGGTCAAGGGCGCACAACTAGGGGGTACGGGGTGTTAGACCCCCCAATTTGGAAGGCCTCATACTGATGATTTTGCACACACAAAATGGTTTCCTATCACTGCTTGGCCCCTCCCAAATTGCTCTTGACCCCCCAACTTCAAGACAGTGGCTGCGCTCTTGCCGGAGTTTGCTGCCGAGCAAGGGGGGCACGTGTCATCAGTCCTGTGGGATTGCTCATCCAGCCACGGCAAGCAAAACAATGGTTGGATACCTCTCCCTGGAAAACAAGGCACAACCATTGGTGAGCATGGAGGGGGTCCAAGGCAGCGCAAGAGAGATATTTGTTTTGTGTGGAAAGTCGCCCGGGGGGTCCACAATTCCCCCCTCTCCCCCTGGTCAGCAGGCTTGCTGGATATAAATTGTAATGCATTCGTAAGCCCCACATGCAACTAGCTAGTCCCCCATCCCCCCAATCTAATAGCGAACCCCACGCACTGGAATCTCAACAATTGGGCTATATCTATTTCATCCTCCGGTATGTTGGGGTTTAGTTGCCATGTAGGACTACATGTTTAGGTATGTCTGCTGTAACTATAAGCTATCGCTCTAGCTAATTGTGGTAAACCCTCTAAAACAACATTCTGATAGGTGGAATTAAGGTGGTGTTGACCATACCAGTACACTTTATGATGGCAGTATGTTGCTGATTATCACTACGAAATGATCACAAATCCTATCCTTACTCACCCGACCCTCCCCTCCCCCAGCCTGCACACATCCCCCCCTGAAGTCTCAAATATTGTAGGCTACAGTAAAGTTTGTGGCCCGCTACCTGTTAACGCAAGCATGGAGAAAAATATTCGGGGAGGCCGGCAGGGGGAATCTGTGGGCTGGAGGACCCTTCCCCACCCCTTCCCCTGTAGTCATCCGCCCGCCCATGTATTCCCTCCGCTCCCCCTACCAGGGCAATGGGGTATTCAAAATGTGTTCCCCTACGATTTGTATGTACAGTTGTCCAGACATAGACATTGCATAAGTAGTCAGGCTATATGTGCAATATTCTATAGGCACTAATTACACTACATACACATAGCATAAGGCTAACATTGCGTTGTCAGTACCGAGTGGGTGATTCTGTCGTCTTTCAGTGGCTGATATGTTGATGAGTTTACCCCTAAAAAAAAGTGAAACAAGATATTATGCGAATAAAACTTAGAGAAATTGATAGAAGGATTTCCTTTTCGCCACTCAGGAATAATTCGGTTCGTCCGTTTTAAAGAAATGCAAACCTGATAGAGTTTTCGTACATTTCAATGGAGTAAATATCAGTCGTAGCTCGAAACTAAACGTCAGATCGGAGATTTCCACCCAAGCTTTTAACCATTCTTCTCGAGTTGGTTCAGTCAGACAGGTTGAAATGTGTAGTAAAATGGCTTGATCTCCTTTTTCATCAAATGTTTGGTTCAGTAAGCGAATAAAATGCTGCCAAGATGAGATTTGTAGCCGTTTATAGTTTAGCGAGAGTCGCATGTGCCTGCTTAACAAACCAGTCGTATGGACAGTTTGGCCGGGCAAGCCGCCACGATGCGCACTGAACGAGGGAAAGAAAACGAGGGCCGTTAGGCGTATTGCTGAAATGTTTGGGGGCTGAACTCTTTTCACTCCATTCCGGCCCCAATGTGGCTAAGGTAGGGTTTCCTGGGGTTGCATGACCGTCAGAGGGTCCCATGACACACGATCCACAATAATGCGGACATATTTAGTGCATTACCTCTGCCTCGGAGATCCTCGCCGGGGAGACAATGTCTCATCCCTGTCGTCGTCGAGGAGGCGATCTGAATCCTGGTCGCGAGCCTGTTGGCCAGTTCACCCATCACCATTGCTACAAAGGATGAAACAAACATATTACATAATGTAATTTTTATAAGTGGTGACCTTATAAACTTTTGTTTCACCTCCGGCAAGACAAATGGGCACCAATACCATCTGGATTGCGCCGCCACACATAAATGATGAAAATATTGTGTGAATTGATCCTGGTTTCCTTTCCCATCTGACAACCATAAACTCCACCAACCAGAGATCATGGAGAATGTTTACACTTGACATAACAAACACTCAGAAAATATAACGGGCAAATCGTATGAACTTTGGTTTGGACTGACGCATTCAGCAATTATTGCCTCTTCGTTCATAATTTCTCCTGCCTGTCCTTTAATGTTCGCTACAAGTGTGAACAGGCCTGGAGCACACCCCGAAAGGAGACCCATAGCCATGTTTTCCGATACCCACATCTTATTTCTGAATGGCACCGAACCACGATACCCACCTGTGAAGACAGGCAGAACCAGCTGCCTTTGCTTTCACCAAAGATGTCCCGGAAGTTGCCAAAGCCGACCCCCTGCTGAACCCATCTTTGTCGGTCCGTGGCGAAAGATCGGCTCTCGAAAGTTCTGAACAGAATAGTAAAGAGGTTTTGTCCAACTCGATTGACAGGAGCAAACCCGAGTCCCTACTCGTATTCAAGCAGTGGGTCCAGATCTGAAATTGGATCCATTTCAACCATCAAAACTAGAAGCCAAAGCACTAGTATTCGCTTCTATTGATTCATTATCAAACTTTTTAAACAATGACTTGATCTCAGAAGATAACCATATTAGATGAAAGGGCGAATGAATATCTAACAACACAACAACCAAGAACAAAAGCATAACAGTTAAATCATTTCACCCTACTGAATCAGTTATTATTTGGTGAGAGGATATTCCAACCAGGTGCTGAACAGCTATTGATCAAGATACAAAATTGGCAAAGTGGGCCTGATTTTTTAAATGTTCAGGGAATTCTATAGAATTCTAAAAAAAGATGCAGTCCATCCAAATTCACATGATTTATTCAGCAAGTCCTGAATAAATCTCTCTTATGGCACTAAAAAGTTATTTTATCTATCTACTTTCTGCTTGCACCTCTAATCCTTCAACACATGATTGTTGATTTTACCCACTTTCACTCTTTTTCTTTACCCTGAATTTTCAAATGCAACCCCTGAAATGATGAAGAAGAGGCGTTTCTGCTGTGATTAATTATCCAACTATAAAGTGGCCATTATGAGGGTTAGCTTAAATCAAAATTATTCTTTAGAGTGAAGAATGAGGTACAATGTTTTTGTAACGTCAGCAGAGACCGCAATTTATTGACCCTCATCACTCCCATGCTAATTATTAAATGACAGGACAGCAGTCCATTATTCAGGACACTATATACTCCTTTTCACTTCTATAAAGGAAGGCCTATCAATTTTTGGTACTAGAGATCGTAATAGCAAAGGCTGACTCATACAAAGGAGACGTCTGATAATTGGACCTGTTCCACAAGCATGCTGTCATAGGCTACAGCGTTGCACTGATATGAGATAATAAAAGATCATCAGGAGGTCATACTGCATCCATTTTAATAGTATACATACCACATTTTTGTCACCATTGGATTTTTGATTTCACAGAAGCCCCCCCCCCACAAAATTAAGTAGAAACTGAACTTCTCGCCAAACTTATCAAACTAATATTACATGTCTTTGATGATCATACAGCCAAAATAATAATTGAAACCCTTTGCTTCCACAGAATTGGAGTTCATTCACATGTTCGTATATTCATTTTGTCAGTACAATCGCACCTCGATCCTACGCATCAACGCATGTCTATGTATAAATATACATTGTTCCAGTAACAAGTCACTGCTCCAAAGGATGGCATGCAATACGGCTTGCATTCGTGGAGTGCACCTTTACTAAAACGAACTACAAATACAGATATTGAATGGTTAGGGGAAAACGAGAAACAAAGGCTTGTTTCAACTAAAATACGAATACAATTAGAAGCAATTAATTTATGGAAATGAAATGCAATTTAACTGATGTGGATAACAGATCTGCAAGCTATATTTTTCATGACACAAGAATTATGTTTCATTGTAGTGGAGAAGGGTTTTTGAATTTAGTAGTGCCCTCACTCGTAAGTTATGCATTTCAAATCTAGTGCAGGGGATTTGTGGAAGCCACTCAAGAAGCGGGTGGTGAGTTGTGAGAAAAGCAGGGGATTTCAAAGGATGTTTTGTGATCTGTGGTAAATTTCACAAATACTTTTTGAGTCTCTTGGACAGAGCATGACATATGCGATTATGTGTATAGGGACATATCTAATACACATTTTTTCCAAGACCCGCCGATTGATTGCCAAAGAATGGCCAAATGCCATAAAGCATCATCAATCAACACAGCAGGTAATGAAGGTGATTTGTATTCTCCCATACGGCCAGGGAACTATTGTGAGATAAAACTTCAATGCTATACATTATTTTATTTTTTTTTTTTTTTAACATGATAATCAAACAGGTAATTGCGAATGCATGTTGGATTAGATTCAGTAACATTAGTTGGAACCACCACCAATGTTACTAACAGTAACCACAATGAATAAGCAACTCCTTGGATGGCAGCAACAAACCAACATGCCCCGCCCCAAATACCAAAACACTAGACAATGGGTGGCACTAATCACTAATGCGCTGCCGACATGCCCCGGAGAACATGCCTGTTCCCGGGCTTCGCAAATTCCCTGGGAGTAACCTCAGGTAAATGCCCTCCTCGCATGGCTTAAACGACTCAAAGATGGTCAGTTGCAGTATTGCAGATAGTATTTGACAATTCATTTGGGAAGGAGAAGCAGAGAGCTAGTGTAAGTAGTACCCTCTAACCTGTGATTCTAAGTCAAGTCACGGAATGTCCTTTGGACTGTTTCAACGGCATCAGTACACTTTTGCTACTCCGGACATTTTTTTCCTAATCAACTTTGGAGACAGCTAAAGGACCCGCTTGCCGACGGTCCATGGGGGTTCTGATTTTTTTCGACCTACAGGGTGTATCAGCGGCTAGGGAGGATTGATTTGATCAATTCTGTTAAAATATCCATTGAATATCTCTGACCTCCTCAAGGAATGCACTATGTCTCAAGTTAACACAATGACATAAGTGTAAATTTAAGAAAGGGTGCTTCCGAATCAATCCAATTTTACGACTTAGCTTTGGGAACCCATGTTAATTCGGCAATACACGAAATTTGTGAATCACACTAAATAAGCACAGGTGTAATTTTGGTTGTGAGAGTTCTGCCACTTTGTCAAGAAATACAATAACCGTAATGTCTTTGCAAGATGTGGAGACCCAGCCAGAGAGAGAACCCATACTACGAGAGTGCTCTGAATTAACGCAGGAGAGCTGAGGTGCATGCAGAGAGGATCATCAACTGATCTGCGAACATTATCCCCGCCAAAAAGAGGAAAGGATGTGGAGAAGCGGGCTTCCATGTTATCCGAATCGTACCTACAGGGAGGGGGAGAAACTGTTGGAAGCGGCGGTGACGTGTGAGAGCAGCGGTGGATCGTGAGTGATATTATGAGCTTCAAGAGGGACTGACGCTGTTGATGACTCTATAGGGGGAGGAGGGAGGGGGCCAGGAGGGACTGGCGCCTGTGAGCCCATGATGAATACGAGGATTGACATAAATAATGTGCTCTCACGGTATGAGGGTTGGATAGGGGGGGGGGGGGGGGGGGAGTGGAGGAGAAGGGGGGGGGGGGGGGGTGGAGAACATGATAAATTAAATTGTGACAGGCATGTTAGCTGCAGAGAGCGTTTGGATGTTGAGGGGCTACCACTATGTGGAAGTGTTTCCTAGTCATTGGGAGTAGTAATGTAATTTAAATCCTATGATTCAGTTGAGTAAACCCAATTTGGGGGGCCGGAAGTGTTGAGAAGTCACTGGGTTGGGGTTTGGGGGTTTGATCCCTATGGGGCTGTGTAACCTTGTGTAACCATACCAGGCAGGTAACGGTTCTAATTTATGACGGGATTGAATTTTGTTGGAAAGTTGCCCACGCGTACCAGATGAGAACGATGAGGATGCATGCAGGATGTGAGTGAGAGAAAGGTTATGACAAAGTTTGGAGCGCATGCGGAGATGCAGTTTTAGGTCCTTTTCGGGGGCCTTTTCGCCATCTATGACTAAGGCTTAGGAAGAAAGTGGTTTGAGAGACTGCGAAAACACTAGAAGTGCGAGGAATGGACAGAAGAAGGTGTGTGCCTGCAATGCACACAACATGGTAGTAGTGTAACTGTATCAGTAGTGAACAATCAACAGAATCCATGTTGCTGCTTTCTTGATGAACAATTCTAAAACAAACAACTGTTTTGCTGCAATTTTACATTTTCTCATCAAAGTTTAGTAGTGCACGAAAAAAGGGAAGTGGTTATAATGTGGAGGGTCACCGTATTATGGATAATGGACTCAGTGCCGGAAAGCATGATGACGAGAAGGCAGGCAGCACACGTGGATGAATCTGGGGACGGGGCTAATGTAGTGTACCTATCGTTGACTGGTTTGTGTAGACCAGGCGTGTATGCACGCACACAGTGCCAGGACACTCAGGGGCAAACATGGCCCACGCCGAGCAGGCACAGAAATACGATTTGGAAATCGCTGGCCTTCTGACAGTCAGGCTCCTCTGATGGGAGGGGGAGGTTAAGAGAGAGGTGAATGTCATGGCATTCCTGGAGGTACCATGAATGGAAGCCTTCCAATCAGGAATCAGTAACAAACTATGATAAAAATCAGAGAGACATAGTCGTCTCACTTGCTTGGTAATACCGGTGGAACGTTTGCATGGCGTCAAAACAAAGAATTGGTTTCGAAGCAATTTGAAACAGTATGGTAAAGTTCAATGTGAAATAAGATATAATATGCCGCATGACGATTCTGTGTTAGTAAACACCTCCATTCATCTTCTCTACCTGTGTTCGCAAACGCCTTACACAATGCCTCTCCAAGTGCCTCAAACTTCTTTCATCTGCATAATGGACACTACCATAAGCTATCAACCATATCACAGATACATAGAGGGGGGCCGGTTCGAGCAACCCTCATCTGTGAGTGAGGCAGACCACTGCACTATTGAATATCGCATTGGGATGACTGTTCACGGAACAAGGTCTGGGTCGCGAGCAACAGGTGTCCTCCGGCGATTAATTTTTTTCCCTTGGTTTTGATTGTTTGATTGGTTGACGGACTGCTTCGTTACGGAATAACATTTGTGCGAAAATATTGACAATATGACAATGTTGTGTGAGACATTATGGAGATCCTGCTCCTCTGTGAACTTTCAACTTAATTTACAATGCAATTCCAGTACAGAAATAGTTGATAAAGTTGGAAGTGCCCAGGAGTAAAGTCCATGGGCGTTTACTTGATCAAGATGCATCCCATCCCACCCATATATGGCTGTGCCCGACGGATTTGTGATAAGGTCATACACCTACCATATTAACGAATCAGCAATATACTAGTCTGTCAAACTAAATGATAGAAGCATTAATCACACAGCCCAAATTTATGACAAAGGTTGAAATATGCTGGAACCAGAACTACTTGACCTTCTAGATATCAATTTTTTATTCATGAAATCAGGGAGAAAATAATTTCCATCATATTTCACTAGACATCCCCATGAGGTTTCCACCAATTTTGGACAAAACAATTTTGGTATTACAAGTTTGAATGCAATATAATATTAAGAGTAGGAAATGACAGTATCACATTGTTCATTACTATTCACAAACTATTTTCTTCCAATATCTTCCTAATGACTCATCTAGGCTCTCTATGGTCGCAGAAATCCAAGAATGAATAACCTGTGGCTCTAGGCGGCTATTCCATAGATGCAGATTTGTATGCCGCAAACATTGGAACGTGCCTAAATGAGCTGAAGTTGGTTTGCAGAGAGAGATGAGTTATCAAACAGCCTAAAAAATCAAAAATGAAATGGATCAACCACTGAGTAGGAAAATTACATTGAGGTATAATAGAGCAATTTAACAACCTCATTCATGAGTGTAAATATTTATGCGTCCTTTCAAATTATTATACAGTTTAATTCCTCATAAAATATCAACCATGGACTCGCGAATGTGTGATTTTCACATTCGTACAGCACACCACATCTGCATCTATGGAGTGCCTACCTTGAAGTCAACACCTGTGTTGAAAGATTAACGCCATGACTCGAGTCATGCTCAGTTGTGGGACTCGAGGTGGGTTTCACTGGACTCAAATCACTTGTCTGTCCTAATGACGGACAAAAGTGGCATACCATCTGGAAAATTGGTGACTCGGTTACATGACTTCGATTAGACAGTCAACAACAGTCAGCATTTTAAAGTCCAATAAGCCAGTTCGGGGAGTTACAGCACGGGATT
The DNA here is from genome assembly GCA_026419785.1 of Sclerodactyla briareus. NCBI lineage: Eukaryota > Metazoa > Echinodermata > Holothuroidea > Dendrochirotida > Sclerodactylidae > Sclerodactyla > Sclerodactyla briareus. The sequence goes on along the minus strand of JAODTK010001721.1, from coordinate 14,337 downwards.
GCGCAATTGTCCTTTGTGACAACGGTCTCAACGTGCGCCCCGCCCATATGTTTTTACGGTGGCTCCTGAGCACGCCAAATTATTCAGTCCGAAAAAAATGCAAATAACTTGTTAAAACCAGCTGTTCCAGCAAATAAATCGTTACAGGAAATCTATCAAATGATCCCAGGAAAACTATTAGGTCACTAACAATCTGAGAACCGTCAGAATAAACATGTTGAATAGTCACAACCCCAGACTGCCAAATTCGGAAGGATGCAGCAATCAACACCGCTTCTTGCGCGGCGTACGTTAGCAGTTAGAGAGGATTAGAGAGGATTATTCCATTCTTTACGCAGGTTACCAAAATGTTACCAGTTTTCTTTGTGTTCTTATTTAATTAGCATACAGTGAATGCTTGAACTAATATACAACTGGTTTTCTTTATGTAGAGCCCGAGTTGAAATTATATTGTTGAACAAAAGGAAGAAGGAAGTAAAGTCCTGGAAGTTTATCAAAGATATCATGTTACTCCAGTTGGTGGAATACTGTGGCGGTTTGTCCGAGCAGTACAGAAGTTTGTCACAATGCCAGCAAGCACCGGGGGGACAAGGAGGCAAGCGCTAAGAGTATCTTCGGAACTGGCTTATTCAGGCCTTTATTTCATGTCTGTCTCTCCAGCTCAAGAAGCTACCCCATACTGTAGTAATCTATTGATTATGATGTATAATGTATGTAAAACACTACAATTGGAAAAAATCTGATGCTGATATATATTAGTTCGGTCAAATATCATAATTACATGGAAACGGTCCCCCCTGGGGCTAAACATATACATTTGATTGAGACAGTCAGCTTCTTTAAAAATTCACCGATCTGAATCACCATTTTCTCCAAGAATATATACGATTTGATGCTGTAATTTCGAATGGTGTTCTCCCTTGTAGATGAGGGAACGAAACGATGGCATCATTTTCAATGTCATCGATGCTCATTTTCTTTGATAATTGTCCAAGGCTGTGAATGGACTTTAAGTAATATTATGTCCCCATAACTATGGAGTTGCCCCCCTGCACTGTGAGTGGACACATGAGGCCTACCTTAACAGGCACTTAATGTCGTCCATCATATCAGATTGCCATCAGGATATTGGCTTTCATCTGGGAAAACCGGTCTTTCCCACTAAGCATAAAAAAAACGGGTTAAAATTTTAAAACCTGAACGCCACATAAATGTCATAACTGCTGTCATTGGACAGGCGGTCAAACATGCTGATACCAGTCATTACAGGCATAGTGTAGACCTATGTAAATCAAATTAGTTTCTTAGCTTCATTTCAAGCAATTTAATCACAACTACCTTCTTACGTTTTTGAAAGCCAAGAAGTCATGTAAGAGCATTACCTATGAAGCCTTTCCCAAGAAATTAAAAATCCCATGATTTGTTGAACTAGCTAACTGAGATTTAGTTCAATCCTAAAAATAGCATTCCCCTGAATTCTATCAACAGAAAAATAAACGAATATGGAAAAATAAACCTGTCACAGGATTGGCAAAACTCGATTGTGAAAAGAGCATTACTTCATCACAGCCAAATATTTATGACAAAGGTTGAAATATCTGGAACCAGAAATACTGACTTTCTAGATTCAATTTTTAGCATGACCATTCACGGGGAAAAAATTAATTTCCATCATTTCACCTAGCCATGCCCCAATGAGGTTTCCACCATTTTGGACAAAAACAATTTTTGGTATTACAAGTTGAATGCAATATACTATTAAGGTATGGACCATGAACAATATCACTTAGTCAGACTATTCACAAAACTATTTCCTCTCAATCATCTTCCTAATGACTCATCTAGGCTCTCTATGGTCGCAGAAATCCAATAATGGAATAACTGTGGTTAGGCTGCGAGTCATAGATGCAGATGGTTGCAGCGCAAACATGGAAAGTGCCTGAATGAGCCGCAGTTGGTTTGCAGAGACAGAGATGAGTTCTAAAACAGCAAAAAATCAAAAATAAAATGGATCGACACTGAGTAGGTAAAATTACCTTGTATAATAGAGCAATTAACAACCTCATTCCTGATTGCTAAATCTTTATGGGTCCTTTCAAATATTAACATTTAATTCCTCCAAAAATATTCAACCATGACTCGCGAAGTGTGATTTTCACATTCGTACAGCACCACACCAATCGATCTATGGAGTCCTAAGCCTTATAAGTCAACCCGTGTGTCTTAAGCGGTCACTACCATGACTCGAGTCCTGCTCAAGTTGTGAATCGAGTTGGTTCACTTGACTCAAATCACTGTACTGTCCTAATGGGACACACGTGGCCCGAGTCATACCTCTGGAAAATTGGGGACCGGTTACGACTTAGACATGTCAACGACCCAGTCAGCATTTAAAGTCCAATAAGCCATTCGGAGTTACAGCACGGGGTCGGGCATTGCGCCCAAAATTGTCTTGTGACAAAACTTCTCAAATTGCCGTTCCGCCATATTTTTACTTGTGCTCCTGAGAACGCCAAAATTATCCGTCCGAAGAAAATCAATAACTGTGTTAAAACAAGCTGATTCCAGAAAATATACAGGAAATCTATTAAAATGATTTCAGGAAAAACTATTAGGGTAACTAACAAAACTATGAGAACTTCAGAATAACAGTGAATAATCACCACCTCAGACTGCCAAAATGCGGAGGTGCCAGCCAATCAACACGCTCTTGCGCGCCGGAGTAGCAGTTAGAGCGGATTATTTCCATCTCCGCCAAGGTTACCAAAATGTTACCAGGATTTTCTTGTTTTCTATTTAATTAGCTTACAGTGAATGATAGAAACTAATATACAACTTGTTTTCTTATGTACGAAGCTGAGTTGAAATATATTGTGAACACAAGGGAGTAATTGTGTGAAGTTTCTCAAGATCTCAGTCACTTCATTGAAATATGTGGGGATTGTCCAGAGCAGTACAGAATTTGTCCACAAAGCCAGCACGGGGACAATGAGACAAGTGCGAGAGCTATCTTCGAACTGGCTTAGTCAGCTTTTATTTCTGTCCTTCTCTCCGCCACGAAGCTATCATACGTAGTAATCTATTGTATTTATGATGTAAAAACTACAATTGGAAAAAATCTGCTCTGATATGTATTTTCAGTTCAAAATTCATAATTACATGGAAGAGGTCCTGTGGCTAAAAAATTATCCAGGATTGAGCCAGTCAAGCTTCTTTTGAAAATTCACGGTGACTGATCACCTTTTCTCCAAGAATAGAAAGTATTTGGGTGCTGTAATTTCGACTGGAGTTATCATTGTAGATGAGGTATCGAACGATTGGCATCATTTTCAATGTCATCGATGCTTATTTCTTGTAATTTCCCAAGGCTGAATGGAATTTAAGTATATTATGTCCCCATAACTGGATGGAGTTAACCTGCAATTTGATGGGGACAACATGAGACACCTTACCAGGATTAAGTAGTCATCATAATGCAGTTGCCATCAGGATTGGCTTTCATTGGGAGAACGGTCTTTCCCACTAAGCAGTTAAAAAAACGGGGCGTAAAACCTGACGCAACATAAAACTGTATAAAACTGCTGCATTGCAGGGTCATAACTATGCATGATACCAGTCATTACAGGCATAGTGTAGGCCTATGTGAAACAAATTAGTTTCTTAGCTTCATTTCAAGCAATTTAATCACAACTACCTTCTTTACGTTTTTGAAAGCCAGAAGTCATGTAAGAGCATACCTATGAAGCCTTTCCCAAGAATAAAATCCCCTGATTTTCTTGAACTATCGAACATGATTATTCAGTTCAATCCTAAATATCATTCCCTGAATTCTCTCAACAGCAACTAAACGACTAGGGAAAAAGCTATGTGAATTATCTCACAACATCACTCAGCAAGGTGGAAATAGATCATACCACACCCCCCCCCCCAACCACTTCTCACTTCATCCCAATTGAAATTACTGAACTCCGTAAAATAGAGTCGAGAACACGAATGAACTCCTCAAATTGAAAATAACAGCAGAGATAACAGCGAAAATACCCAAGCAACAGCTCACTTAGACAGGACCCCCCTCCCCCTACCCCAGAGAGGAAACCTGCAAAAAAAATTAACAAGCAATCAGGTATAGTGGGTACCTTTCTTTTTCAAACGCAGACATTTCAGGTGGAAGTAACCAGAAAGCCAAAAGGCTTTAATAGTAATTCCTTGACTCTTCCTGACAACCCATAGCCAAGGGAAGAGGACAAATGGGAGAGGAGCTCATCATGGGAAACATATCGTTGACAAATTTCACATTTCTCCCAACCAACCAATAGGGTTCCCTAATACTCTTGATAAGATAGCTACACACTAATTTCAAGGATTTCAGACTTGGCCTCTGGTGACCTCAAAACAATAGGGTTCATGTACTTCATCATGACCTCTGACCTGACCCCAAAACAATAGGGTTCATGTACTCATCATGGGGAACACCATACCAAGTATGAGCTTCACCCATCCAGGTGGGGTCGAGTTATCATGTTCACAAGCCAAATGGGGTAAATATTGACTTTTCACAAATTTTCTATTTTTCACAAAAAATTCACTCCCGACCTATACCAGAAACAATAGGGTTCTGTACACTCATAAGAAAGCTACACACCAAATTTGAACCTGATCAGACCAACCATTCTGGACTTATCATGTTCACAAGTTTTTCAGGCTTTGACCTCGTGGTGACTAAGAGACCTCTGACCTGACCCCAAAACAATAGGGTTCATGTACTCATCATGGGGAACACCATACCAAGTATGAGCTTCACCCATCCAGGTGGGGTCGAGTTATCGTGTTCACAAGCCGAAATGGCCAAAATATCAACTTTTAACAAATTTTCTAAAAACCAGGGCTGCCGCCTGCCAGTTGACCATTTGTTCAGCCGAATTTACGGAATTCGAATGAAGAAATAATCCACTTGAGTAGGAAAATAAGAACAGTTTGCACTATTTAGTATGGGCTTCAACGGAGAATTTCAATCACGCCAACAGACCTTTCATCTGACGGGCTTTCCTCCAAAAAATCCCCCCAAATATCCCAACATTTTCACCAACATCTCAGGTACACCCTGAGAGCCAAAAATGACAATCTTCCAGTCACATTGGCCTGTAAATCAATAATCCTGAGTAGGTTGGTAAAATGCAAAGATTAACTTCGGCTCACCTGCCAAAACTGAATAAAGATGTAGCGTTGAGGATGGACACGTTAAAGCAGAAGAACAAGGCGTACATTAGGAAAGAAAACAAAGAATTGTAGTTTAGAGTAGCCCACACAGTTGGTTCACCCATGGGCAGTGGTGGTCCATTTCAGAATACCCTGCAGAAAAAAGTTGAATAACTTGAATAATTAAACTATGGGTGGTGCTCTGTTTCATCAATTACATATTTGATATGCACATGGCTTACATCAAGGGAGTGGGGGTAGTAGAACGGCTCGGATATTCTGCCTGAATAATAAACAATGAGTTCAGCCAACCAAAACAACACTTTAAGTTGGAAACTACCCACCGAATTTTTTCGAACAAGTTTTATCCATTCCAGTGACAACTATAATTCAAGTAATTGAAGTGCCTGTTGTAAAAGGTTTTAAATGTTCACAGGTTAATAGGCCTGAAGCGACCCTGGGTGACTCATTCGAATGAGCCTACCCAGCGTGAAACATTTATAAATCAATACAGCCATCTGTCTGCATGGGTTAACATGTAGGTCAATAACAGCATGTAGTAGTAATAGTAGAGTGTACCATGTACAAAGGACAATTATCATACTGTGGTTTCAGTACATTCGCCAAAGAGAGTTCGGTTACAGCACCATTGGTAGAAAGTCAAGTGCAACTTTCTGGGCCTGGCAGAGGCCAGATCGGGGTTGTTCAAACGCATGTACTAACAGTGAACTGGGTTCACTGTACAGTATTACCGAAACAAATAGTTATGGTTGCAAGGCATTAAAGTTCCATTGCGTTGAAAGATCAAAACTTATACCCAACAAGCCACAGTGAATGGAATAGAACAAGTTCAATTTCCCAAGTAATAAGTATGCTGTCCTATGAAAAAAAAACAGTTTTATCACATTCATATATAACAGCAACGAACAAAAGATGGAACTTCTGGACATTTATTGTGGAAGGTAGTATTGGACAGATAAAATTGTTGTTGTTAATAAGTACGAAGGGGACAGAGAACACATACAGTATACTGATTTCTAGAAACCAGCGAACATTGTTCAGGAACACTAGCCACCCATGAGATCGAGTGCAAAGAATTGTGAGAAAGGACAAGAACATTGAATATTAGTGGGTGATCTATTGCAATATAGGTTCTCAATATGATTTCTCATGAGAGTATAGCATGATCATGGTAATTATAACTTCTTATAGGAGCTTTTTGTTTGATCTGTGTAGTTGTTGTAGTAGTACTCTTATGTCAATGTCACATGGGAACAATGCCAAAGAGAAGGACAATTTATCCTTTCCATTTTAGGTGAACCACATCTAATGTTACAAATGGTCACATAATTGGTTGGCCTCCAGCAGGCGTATGATAGCTAATTGCTGATTTCATTAGCGACTGTCGAGCTAAAAAAAAATTATTGACATTTTGTTCGTTCAACCCCGTGTAACACATTGCGAAATCGATGGAAATGTATTGCAGTTAGTTCGCAGAAGAAATTCAGGATGATAAACAATCAAGGTGACATACGCCAACGGATATCAGTATATCCTTTGAAAATATCAAATATGCTTTTTTGGGTATTGTAGCATCTTTAGAAAAGAAATCCAGTAAGCCGGTAAGTGGGGTCCAATGTTGAAATGTAGATGGCCAAAATTATGTACAGGATGACTGTGATTCAGGACATCAGGGTCTGAGCTGGTCCCCAAACACTCCACAAACTGCTTACCCCAACCCTCCCACCCACACCCCCCCTCCTAAACAGAAGTGACTTATATGGGCCTTACCTATCACACAACAGAACAATGGTGACATCTATCAGGCTTGATTATCTTACAGATATGGCAGTAACGGATACCTGTAAAGAAAAGAAGTCAGATGACATAATGAGGCAAACAACAGCAAAACAGGATACAAAGAACAGCCACGATATCCACACAAATTTGACCGGTAGAGGTTTGCCAGGACCTCAATATTGGTAAACAATAGTAGTATGTGCTGGCTAGGAACAGTATGGTCTCTTTGTTGGATTAAAATTCCAGTTTGAAGAGATGGAGATACGCTTGTCGCATGTTTCAACTTCAAGCAAAACTTGTGAGCACCTAACACCCCTGAGTAGTTCTGTATCGGTGTGGAATCCCTACTTCTTGGAGCAGGGCTAGATTTTTACGGTCGTCCGATCGTGGACTCCACTTTTTTAGTTACAATTTAGGCTACAAGGAAATTTCGTTCTTACCGTTTGTAAAAAAAAAAATCAGTGCAAGTTATTTCAATTTTATTAGCTTCATTTTCCCACCGAATACACCCCTGAAACTCTGATCACGATCAAGGGCCTCACACTCAATGTCACGGCAACCAGTCACCAGACTCGCGGGCCGGCAGATTCAGCCAGACTGTGCTGCGTTCCATTATCCGTGATTACCGTTATCATGACTGGTAAGTGCGTTCCATTGTTAAAGTGCGGGACTGCGCGAGAAAGTCCCGCGCTGTTCCTCAACGAGAATAGCAAATTTTGAAGTTTTTAACCAGTCACGATCTCTGGTACTTCAGCACAATGATGCATATATATCATTGTGTTGTTCAGAACATTTGTCAACTGCAGGACATGATGAGAGACGAGAAAAACCCTATTTTTATCGCACATCGATAACTTTCGTGATTTTGTAAACTGGTACATGTGCATGCACACATGCTATGTTAACTATGTGGAATGGGACAAAATTCACTGTAAAATAACGTTAAAATCTGTTGTCTGAAAACATTAAAAAGTCATCAATTAATGAAACAGGCATGTAGATGGGTTGATACAAACACATTCCACAAAAAATTGAATCATGTTATTTTCACGGTGTCCTCAGTTAGTCCACTTTCTGATCTAGGCTAAGTGTGGTCCCTGTATAAAATCATAGCGAGTTCAGTAGCTTAGGCCTACTGCTGGCTACCTTGTGGGAATTAGTAATGCCATTGAAAATTATAATAATTATTATTATAATTATAATTATATAATTATAATTTTTGTTCCTTAGTTATTCACACAGAATACATCTTTGCCTGGAACGAACATTCACTATGGGGCAGAAAAAGGTTGCCGTTGAAGGATTTGCCTTTTCGTGACAGTCATGTCGCATGAGACTGGAAGCAGGAAGATATGGCAGGGGGGGGCATCATCTACATGAACCCACTGCCTATACATGTAACCACTTGTACTGTAGCAATATAGTTGCAATGCAGTCGATTGGAGAAAGGGAGTCAGGAGACAAACTTGGGCCAACAACTTGGAGGCTATAAGTGTAACCCCTTAGCAAACACACTCTTCCTATGTTAAAAAATGGCAATGTTCGGCTGTATGCATGGTACCGAAAAATTCGCTGATCTATTTTCTGAGAACCCCCCCCCACATTCTGAAACCTAGCGTAAAGAGTGATTTGCACATATCTCGTAATTCCCATGTGAACGGGGAGGTGAAAATGGCGGACATACGATCGCCTGAGAGACGAATTTGAAAGTTATTACAGAATAGTTGAAGCACAAATACGAATTCGGACAACCATTATTTCTCTTTGGACAACCAAAAATGCAACACCGGTTGTCCGACGAACAACCAGAAAAAAATCAAAAATCGAGGCCTGTGGAGGATATGTTGCCAATCAATTAGGGCTCTACCGAAATGACTTTTTCATGCCGATCCGATAGCCGATGTTTCCCTTTCCAACATCGGCAGATGTTCGATCCGATCCGATGATGGACGGCATGAACTATTACAAACATATATGACCAGTTGGTTTTGTTTCATTGGGTTAGTGTACCGGTGTATGGTTATGTCTTTTGTGAACCTCTTACAAAGAAGTGGGCATCCACAACCTTCAAATGTAAGCCATTCTAAACAAATTAGTGATAAAAACAATTCGATCACATATCAGCTGAACGTCTTTCATAAAGAAAACTTGAGAATTGTGAGCGATTTCAATCACTAGTTTGTGTTTACTAGCGTTTATTCGCGAAGCTAAAACGTTATCACGTAACAGCGGACCTACTATTTGTCACCATGTGCTGCACTGAAGTAAATACATTTTAAGTGCTCCAAAAATATCGCTATGTCTGGTACTACCTCCACTACTCAGTACAGCCTCGTTCAAGGCTGCTGTGAATTAATTACATTTTGCGTGCTCCGAAAATATAGCGATGTTGTTTACCACTTCATTGTAGCATTATTCGCGCCCAGAAGACTACACATGTGTAGACTTGATGATGATGAAAGGTGCGAGTTTTGGTTTTTGAAAATTATTGATCAGGCCTGATTTTTTTCAGAACTTAAGTGATTTGCCATGAAAATAGTTAATAACAAAGAGTCTCACCACTGCGGGCTGTTAGGATTCAACTTTAATTCATGCTAGCTGGCATATATTGCAACTGTGCAAGCCTGCACCTCTGTTCGATGCAGTTATGGGTGCCTGTGTGTGTGTGTGGAGACTTAGGAGCGAAACATCAGTAAATTCAGTGGATTGCTCTGCCGATCCGATGTTAGGCCGGTAGTGCTAATATCGGCCCGATTCGATGACCGAACCGATTATCAGTTAGAGCCCTACAATCAATAGAATCATTCAAAGGACAGCTGAGAAATTTGTTAGCTGCATGACAGATTTCCTGTAGACGCAAAGATCTGAGGCATCTTAGTCTGCCTAATGATGCTGAGTCAAATCATGGTGATTGTTTTTAAATAATTTATGGGTTTAATGGACTTTTCTCTGATTACTTCTTCAAATTTTCTGATGTTGATTACTAGGGGTCATCACATCAAGCTTCTTGAAAAATACTACAAATTAGACATTCCATATTTCTCCATGCAAACAGTGATCATGAAAGAGATACCCTTCCTGAGGATGTTTTTGTTTCAGATTGTTAAGGCCTTTACGGACAGTCTTGAGGTGGGGGAGGATTCCATTTTTTCTGAGTCGCTGTGGCATTGAGGTTAATCATAGAGATTCATTTCACCCTACCAGTCAACTACTGCATTCCTTCTGAATACTGCCTGGGAGCTTGCAATAAACCTAAGAGGTGCGCTAAATAAATGGAACCAGACACGAACGCATTTAGCCTAGTGTTAATGATGAGCATCACATTTACACACACAAATGAGTTAACGTTAGGCCCAATGTTAACAATATGTCATAATCACACACCATTGGCCATGTTTTATACCATGTTTTATTTTGCTAATAAACAAAGCTCAGCTGGATCACCTGAATTTCACAGCCTACAGTAAAAACCTGGTAGCCATATTGATATTGATCTTTTTGCAATGAATATTGACCACATTGCTCCATTGAACCAAGCTAAAACAAGATCACTGTGAACATTAGCCATACAATGTTTGCTTAGTTTCTGATCGTGCCAATATTCACATTAGTGCTTCCACCCCTCAGAAAAAAGGCATCTTCAGACATTAGCAGGCAGGTGAATCGCCAACGTGTACATGTAATTAGTGGGTGACGATGATGATATTGAAAGGGCTCCTAGGACCCAATGGGAACACATTCAACATGTGTTAAATTCAATGCAAAGAATTCTCAAAGGCTTTTTGGTGGGGCCCAATGGGCCAAACAAGTTGGTCTCAAAACAAACACCATATATATCCCAAATACACAAATCCATGAAAGAGCAGTTTTTAATCCAAAATGGCTGCCGTGTGTGGGGTCCCATGGTGTAGGAAAATGACAGCTGGTCTCAAATCTCAGAGCAATCCCCATGTTTCCACGAATGCAATCTGTGAGAAAATGTTTTTGCAAGAACCAATGTGGCGCGGTGAGTCTCATGGTGCGGATTGCTAGTCCCGTTTGATGAACAATGAAACTTAGCCATATCTACAGCCAAGAGATCCATTTGATGGTGGATAACCTCAATCATCCTCCATATAGGTTGATGGGCCAGATTCAAACTCGTGGGCCAGATGAAGAATGGCAAGCGGGCCCAGATGAGACCAGTGGGCTGCCTCATGAGAACTCCTGCTGTAGTACATACCAGTGCTGGAGTCCGAGTCCTCTCAATCCGAGTCCGAGTCCCTCAGTATCATAGTTACAGTCGGAGTCCGATTATTTGGCTTCTGAGTCCGAGTCACCGTGTCCGAGTCTGAGTCCTTATGCAAATTTGACCTTTACTACTTTACAACTTTGTGGAAAATTTTGGGCTACTTTTTGGGGCAGATTGCTGTGCGTATTATTTTGGTTGTCTTGTTAGATCGTGAAATCACGTCTGTATTTGGAAAATAGAGGACTCGGACAAGGGCTCGGACCGAGTCCCCGAGTCCTTTGGGCCGAGTCCGAGTCATTGAACTTTGAGTCTGAGTCCTCGAAAATGGGGACTCGAGTCCGGACTGGAGTCTGAGTCACGACCGAGTCCTCCAGCACTGGTACATACTGTGATGATTAGGTAGAGAGAGATGAAGCATGTACAAGAGAATTTCACGGAGGGATGGGGATGGGAGGCATTAATTACCTCCACTGAAGGTTCTCGTGTATACCGGCAGTGCCTTGTCCCTCGTAATTTCCTTAAGGACCTCCTGCTGCTCCCGAGCTCTGTCCTCGGATTCCACCCTCTGCACTTCATCGCTGGTCAAGTAAAACTGTTGATATTAATAGATAGAGAAATATACTCAATTACCTTACTATATACCAATTACCAAAGGTACATTACGGAAGACTGGGGGCAGCCACCACATTGCAAGGGGGGTCCAGAGTAAACTGGGTGAGGGGGGGAGGGGAATGAAAGCAACAATGAGCAATTTCTTGTGTGTGAGAAAAAGACGGATAATAAAGGGTGGAAGTGGCCACTCCTACATATCGACCTGGACTCCTAGAGTGGCTCTCTGAAGGTTGTATAAACTGCATATCTACAAACTAGATCCTCCTACAAAACATGCAGTAAACAGCCAATCAACTTTTACAATTTGGCAGTATCATCAGTATACAAGGAAAGTAACATCTCATCAATGCATTAAAAATGATATTTGACCCTATGAGGTGGAATTTCCTAAATGTTTTGTTTGTTTTTGAAACCAGATGAGGTATGCTGTACCACAGGATAGGATTACCAAACAGGAAGCCATGCTCACCTTCCTGTTACTCATTTCCATTGAAACTATTTGGGAGAAACTTGTATCAAATAGAGGCATTGAAAGTGCTACAGGCATACAGTCAGTAAAGTACATTCAGTGTACAGATATGTGAGAAATAGGTGGGGTTGAAAATGAGGCGAACATAGAAGTTGGGAGATTCCAAAAATACTCTGTGCAACACTATTCTCCTGCTTGATCAATTAACTGCCTCTCTCATTTCCTGGCAAAGGGAATCCCCGTCTACCGGTTCATGGCCCAACGCGCCATGCGAAACCACTCACAAACAGCTTACATGGAATAGTGAACATAAAGGGGTTACTATAATAAGCCTGTTCACGGTCTGCAGTATACAATAATGATATTGATATGGGGACAAAGGTCGGTCGGGTGGTCGTAATTGAACGGAATGCATGCACACGCCACCCAAACAGGAGGCAGGGGGATCTTTCGAAACTCCTCTGACGGGAAAACACATATCATACCAGCACAAAACTTGTAAATTTTCCCCCGCACTTCTCAACAATAACATACTGAAACATGGGATTTAAAATTGGTTTCGTTTTCGAAAAGTAGTCACAGTTTATAAGTAAGCCATAATGATTATAGCAAGTAGCAATGGCAAACAAAATCTTGTCGCTGTACCCGACTATGTGCTGAGCGTGAGTATGCGCACTTGAAAACCGTGAACAGGCTTATTGACACTATGGCATCATTTTTTGTGTTGTCTCAGACCCAATACAGGCCTACAAATGAGGGATGAAGGTCGACGGTTGAGAGTTGACTATATATACAGTAATAGACATGAAACATTGACTCAAAATTGTGCATCAGCACAGCATGCTAATGGCAGACAAACTGATTGCATGCGGGAAGGATCTCACATTCCCAGGACGTCTTACGTAATGATGAATAGTTGGAATTCAGTTTTTTATTCATACCAAAAATATTATGAATTATCACTGGTCTTCATTATAGTTCGACCATTATACAATTTTGAAAAAACAGAATTATCAATTAACATTCATTTTTCGTTGAATTAAATTCACTTCAACCGCCGGACTAGACGTTATCAATTTACTCCCCAGCGTAACGGGGAAGTAAACAGAGATGTAGAGAGGACAACCTAAATTTAAACAAGTTATATGCCCAAATATCGAATGTACACAGCCAAATAAGAAGAAATGATGCCTGACTGACCTCTCTGGTCTTTGAGGGGGAGTGGAATATCGTCTCGTCTGGTAGTAGGACCACAGGAACAGGACAAGGAAGAAGTGGAATGCGACGAGTAGCAGGACTATAGGAAATGAATGGGAGGAATGAATGAGTTCACTCAGTTCTGGGGCATGTCCTAGAGTACATGTCTACAGGGTTCTGACCAGGGCATTCAACTGGGTGCATTAATTTGCATAAATAATCCAATTAGACAAAAAACACCCAGTTGTGTGTTGTGGGAATGACAGTAATTATTCCAAATCCATGGACCTAATCGCGAATAGATGAAGGGTATCCTTCATTAGTCAGATTTTCATTTTTCAGTATGACATACATTTCATAAATGACTTGTATGTGTTCAATTAATATTGTACCACTATTAAGGCAAATAAGTACTTACGAATTCAGGTAATTCAAGGAGCAATTTTTTTCAGCTAAACACCCTGAACAGATAGATATTGTAGTCAACATAGCACACAGGAATAACCACATTCTACTTCATGCTATGTCTCCTGGGATAGAAGTTTCTTGAAAAAGTGCATTGTGGGATAGACATGTCCTGGCTAAGTGGGTTTACTTTTCATGTGTAAGATTAGAAACAATGGACCTATGTCGAACTTGGCTCTTAAAGGACAAGTGCAGGATGAATTACAAGATATAATACAATAGCTGGAGAAATAATAAATGTGTCAGCCCAAACCCCACATTTCATCAATTTCCTGTTACAGTCTTACAGAGTTAGGGTCTTGTTTTCTACTAAAATGTACACATTCATTCACTGGAGAATAATAGCCATGAGAGAGCATTGCTTGTG
>JAODTK010001720.1:0-10324 GCA_026419785.1 Sclerodactyla briareus | reverse complement strand
ATATTATTAGTAGCACTTTGAAAATAACACCCAAAATGATTTTGAGAGAGGCATTTTGTTCTGAAAAATGTACCCACATCGAGATATAGGTCGCACCCTGACAGAAGCAACATATTCCATTGTTTTGTTGGCGATTTATCTGTAACATTGCAGGTTGCAGCCTAACGCGATTGACCACATGATGACCTGGAAGCCATGTCCACCCTCTGCAGTCTCTGCTGCCAATCACCCCGCCTCTGGTCAAGAGACAACAAATCCACCCCCTCGTACTGAAGGGCTCATTCTAAGTGCCTCACCACAGTGGACTACACAATTATGCAGTTTCATAGCCATTTTGAGGTTATGTGTTTGAACAATTAATGTTATCAAGTAGCCCCCGAAAGCTCTCAAGTAGCCCCCGAAAATAGTTTTCGGGGGCGATTTTTTTTCAACATAGCCCCCAAAATTGAAAAGTATTTCGGACCCTGGTAACCATGCTGGAAATAATGGGTTTGATTTGGGCCAAGGGTATCACACTTTCCTCACGTGGTTGGGAGGGGGGGTGCAGAGTGCATGGACTCATCGTACATAGTTCTTCAGGCATATGTTCCCATCACCAGATGGTTCTCGTGACTGCCATGGTGTCCCCCCTTTCCTCTCAGCTGCTAGCCGGTGCTGCCCTCGTTGAATTTGGAAGGTCCTTGGGAAATTTACCATCTGGGGAGAATATTGGCCATCTGGCGGAAATTTTGCATTCTCTGCGGTACTGGAAATCATGTCATAATGGCGGGTCATGATGTTTGCTCCTCCCTGATATATTCAAATCTCCTAGTTTGTTGGTATAGTATGTTGATGTATCTTCGTGCTTATGGGAAAGAAGGTATGCTTGTTCAAGCATCATCTGAACTTGTGGTCAGAATGCCTTTATGAAGAGCTGTCTGGGTCACTGCTCACACGTGTCACCGCACCGGGACAAACATCAGCAATATATAGTTGGCCTATGGAGCATCTTACCCCCCATTTGGGTTCAGCCTCTTTTGTCTCGCCGGAACAATTTCAGGAAGAGCTTAGCGACACTTTGGCGGTGTTGGTGGTTATGCATGTGTATGTGTGTGGTCCCCTCTTCTCGTAACAGATTCCTCCAAAAGGTAAGGCTGATTTTGATGAAATTTTGTTGTAATGTAAGTTATCGGGGTGGGGAACTCGACTGATTCGATTTGCGGCAAAAAAGTTCACTAATTAATGGGGTATACTAATTAGCCTATTTTAGGTAAACTATTGTTCAGGCTCGTTAGCAAGATTACGGATGAATCGTAAATGCTATGGTGACTTGGTTGCACATAGGTGCAGAATATAAAGGTAGATGAACTGATAATTTGCAGCGGGAGATATGCTAATTAGGTTGTCTAATTACTCATTTATGCAAAATTTCAAGTTTGTCCAATTTTATGAAAATCTGTGATAGTGGTCTACCTTCGTCCCAAGACTTGTTGACAAAGACTTGTAACAATGGAGGTCATTCAAGTGTTCAAATTTGCATGATTAGCGAAATCTTGAAGTTGGTTGGATTTTCATGAACCTTTGTGGATGTGGTTGCCTTTAGCTCCAATTTTTTTAGCTCAATGTCTAATTTGCCAGATTTACAATTTACAATTTAGGGTTGCCGAGTTCTCATGACAACTTTGTAGGATGGCTTATCTTTATCTCCAGCATTTTAAACTTGAATGGCGGTCATTCATTGTGTCTATTTTGCATTAGTTTATTCCAAATTTCCAAAGTTAGGATTTTTATGGAGCTTGATGGGGTATGTCTACCTTTTGTCCCCAGAAAGTTTAACTAACTGACCCAAGTCCACTGGGGTTAATATTCAGTTGTTTATAATTGCCTCCATTCATGCAAATGTTCAGTTTGATTCCCATGAAATTGTATAGGCAATTTCAGTTCATATTTTACAAAAATTATACTCCTTGGTAGAGCGTATATTCAGTCTCTATGAATTTGCATTTGGCGCTGATTAGTAAGCGGTTAACGGTTACATGCTAATACAAAAACTTTACAAGCAACACATGGAATGCTTGTAATTGTTTACATGGTGATTAAGAATAAACCAACTGCTCGCCAGCCTACACTATCTATAAGGCTGATCACATGCTATATGGTGTTTGCATAATTCTAATAAATCACAGGTCCACAGAAAGCACCATATTCAAAATGGAGACCTGTGAACCAATGTATTAAATGGTTTGCTGTGAAGTCCCAGAACAACAGTGCTGGAGTCGCGTCCTCTCAGTCAGATCCGAGTTCGAGTCATCAGTATTCGAGGTCCGAGTCAAAGTCTTGACTTCCAATCCGAGTCCGAGTCCGAGTCACAGTGTCCGAGTCCGAGTCCTCGAGTCCTCATTCAAATGTGCCTGCTACATTAAAGGTTGCAGTTTCACCTGCACCGCAGTATTTCTTGTTATCAGGCAAGTTATGAAGTACAACGCCGCTCTATACCAATTAAACATGTACGGTACTGATAGTGATAAACAAAGACATTCAAACAGAGGAAGGAAGGACATGGGCTGCTGTGAATTTACACGGAATACCATAGATACAGAGGGCTATAGGATGTGATTGGAGATGAGGGCGTTAATGAACGCCCTGAAATTTATGGGCGTTGCTACACACCCAATACCTACCATACATTATGATTTTGACAATGACACATTGATGAATTGTAACTGCAAGACCATGAAGGGCAAATAAATCAATATTTTAATAAAACCTAAAAAATAGTAACCTAAAAGTTATGAGATCACGGTAATCCTTCCTTGATCTATTCACATGTTATTATACGATTATCACGTATGTAATTACTTCACGCGACCTTTTCATGCGAGACTGAGTGTGTGGGAAAGATGCAATTTTTCTTCTGATTTATACATCCAGACAGTCGGAAATACACGGGAAGATTAGCGCATTTAGCGCGAGCGTTATGCCAAAGATCTTTTATGTTTTGGACGATCACAAAATTAGTCCTGTCTGAAAAAGGAGGATCGAACCAGGTACTCGGACCTCCCCTGAGTCATCTTGGTCGAATCTGAGACCGAGTCATTGAACTCGAGTCCGAGTCCGAGTCACGAGTCATTAAAACAAGGACCGATGTCGGACTCGAGTTTCCCGGTCACGACTCGAGTCCTCCCGCACTGCCGAAACAAGTTTTTGAAACTGATCTAGTCGGGACTTGCTTATAATGTGTCACCTGAAAGTAGTGATGATGAGGTTCATTTTGGTATATGTAGTTTTTGTAAGCAATGATGAGAGTATTCTCCTAGTTTGCCGTATGATTTCATACGTAATCCTATTTGCAATGTGCAATGGAATGTTTACTCACTTGAGATACTTGGTTGCGTGATCCCATACCTTCAATACTGATCGATGTACAGTAGGCGGGCCATCAAAGGTCAATTGACTCATTTATGCCTTCGTTGTTTTTCTTTTTTTTCTTGATCAGTTTAAGAACGGTGGTCCACATAGCTACGTTCATGTGTGATTGTATTGTTCATACCTTAGGCGCAGGTTTCAGCCCGGCCAGCAGCCTGATCTACAAAGGTATTAGGGGGGACAGGAAGGGACAAGTCAATGCAGTTCCAGGATAGGCACGGATATTGTTGATGGGAAATCAATGTTCCTGTTCATCAGTGTTTTAGTTAAGACACTGAATTCACATGTTTCAATACACAGCAAAAATGCGCAACTGTGCAAACAATTTGCAATTGACTTAAGGCACAATGTCACAATGGCCAAGACAATGGTCGTACTCTGAGCTAGGTGAAGAGTTTGACAAAAAACTAGCTGTCTCAAAAATTTGAACAGAAGACTATATATTCCAATTAGGCAATATTAGGTTCAAAGTTATTAGAACAGCTCTACAATATATTGATAAATTGATTGTCTGGTAGGTGTAATCATTTGCCTACATTGGGAAAGAAATAAGAGATGGTTGATTGCACATCAATGATGATTATTCTAATCGTCAGGGGGAATATTTATAGGGTAGTGGCTAAGTGCAATATCTTTTTTGGAAGTGAAAACCTCTAACTGAGTTCATGTTTCCGCAGTTGCCTTACCGGGACTTTGATCTATGAACAGCTCTAAACAGGCCGTGGTCTTTTTAAATCTGCATACTGGTCATGTTTGATAAGTTGCGTTACACCTACTGATGTAAACATGGTCTAAGTAGTCAATGTGGTGAGTGCTCTCTTCGCTTTTGTTTTTGAGTTCCAGTACCCTGAAGTTCTTTGTGTTGGAGTCAGAAATTGTTCATGTATACAGTAGTAATAATACACCTTAGTTTTTGGTGGCTTCAAAACCTGGGTTGCATTTGATAGCTGACAGCTCCTTAAAGTGTTTGTTGCACTCCATTGATTTGGAACCCGGAATACAACCAGCTTGCCAACCACACCCAATGGCCTACTCAGGGGAATGGATCTATAGAAGGGGTCGATGTGAGAAAAATTGGCCTTTAGAGCGACGGTCGGCAACCTGGGGTAAAGACCCATTATTTGGGTCGCGAAGGCATTTTGGATGGGTCCAGCCGAATTTGTCACTGTTGAAAAAAAGGGCGCCTTTCAATTCCCAAGTTTGGTTCTTGCATGCTGCCTGCCATGTAGTTTCCTTTACGCTTATTGACTGCTTGGCCACACAGAATTTCCTTTACTCTGTAACTTTGAAACAACTGTTGCATGGCACAGGGACATGTCCTGCAACAATTTTGTGAGGGGAACATTAATGGCAAAAGCACAAAATTTGGACAAATATTTGAAATTTGGGGATGATGTTCTGTGTCAGAATTTGGGGAGGATGTGCCTGCAATACTAGGGGGGATGGGAAACAAAAATTTTCTTGTATGCTATGCGCCAAACTAATGGTGGTGCTCCGCTTAGCTTAGATAGAAGGCAAGGGTGGCGATAGTAGGCTTTTTACCATTTGAGTCACCGTAACAGAAGGTTGCTGACCACTGCCTAGAGCACAAAAATGCAGTCTCTCGGCAGATATGAATGCTCACCCCCTTCTCCCAAACCCTTGTGTGACAATGGCCTGCAAATAGGGCTCATGAATAAGAAAAAATCAAAATGAGAGGTTGATCACCAGAAAGGGATATGTCTCAGGTCTGTCTCAAATAGATAACCTATGAATTTTGTTTTCATTACATGCACTGGCCTTTGTTGTTGAAGCCCTCTGGGGAATAAGGGTGGTTTAGCCTTGCACAGCTGGCCTGTGTTACCCATGCATAAACATCAGTTTGTATTTACTTTCTGTTGTTTAGTTAGGTTAATTACCTACAAACATTGTTTCTGGAAGCATCTTCTTCTGTAGGAGTAGAATATCTGAAGGTAAACAATATCATATCCAAAAACAGTTTTACGGCCTGGAAATAATCGCCAATCATGCCGTTTGATTCGGGTGAATTCGACAAAACTACGTAGTACCTAAAACCAAAAGTGAATGGCATGACCTGGTACTAAACGGAACTAGTCATACCCAATGCAGCGCGAGCAGAATCACACATACAAAGTAATAATAATTCATGTAAAAGATACCTTCATACATATATTCCCCTCACCAATGTAGGTACAACTGTGCTAAATTTCATTATGATACTCCCTCCAGTGTTGGGCATGCCCTACCCACCACCTGCATCTAGGGTTCATTAATGGGTGGTCTAATTGTAGGCTATTCTTGATTCTTTCACTTGATTTGCTCTGATGTAATTCTTCAACCGAACACTCCCCACCCCAACATTCTGCCAGTTTCATTCCAGTGGGGAGCTCAGGCCCTCCATAACCTCCACTGGCATTGCCTCTGTCCTTTCGTTAACCACCCACATGTACGGTCCAGGACAGACCTCTTTCCTGAGTGTATGCACAGGTTTAGTGCTAGTATTGTAGAGGGCACATAATAGGTCATCCATCTAGTTAGCATCTGCTGAAAACTTGGGCTCACATGATATTTATATTCCCGCTGCCCACAAATTACCTAATGCCGCCTTCACAGCGATCACGATCATCGGACCAGGTACGCATCCCGATAATTCCCAGAGTGTACAGTTGCTGCCATTTTGGTCTGGTTGTAATAAGTTCCACACAGGTCCCCAATTACGCCTGGGTCGGTGGAGGGAGCAATTGACAGCATCTGAGAAAGAGCAGGGTTTGGTCCTTGCTGGAATTCATCCTCCGTCTGTATTCCTGAGCTTGCTGACTAAATAATAAAAGTACATTGTTGGTATAATTGATCATCAACAAAATTTCCACCGCTCGTATTTCCGTATTCACAAATACAGATTTCATTATTGGGGTCAACCTGAATTAGAGCATGAGCTTTCTCTGTATGAAGACAGAGTTAGTTATTGACTGAAGTCTCGTAGTGTTGTGCGTTTCATAGTAGTACCACCACTGTTGTACTCTTCTGATGTCCTTGTTCTTCCTTCCCTGGAGGGTGTTATGGACTTCCACAGGACTGGACTCAAAAGGAGCGTCCATGTAATAATCACAGTGCATTACTGGAGCCGAGTCTCAGGTAGGAATGATAGCTGACAGACACCCAATAAACCTTCTTGCTGTGGTTGCCAATTTAGACACTCGTTAGCCACACTGTATTCCTAGGTCTACCTGGCCCCCTGTTTATGTTTCTCACTGGTGGACAGCTTGGGTTACCTCGGGAGGTGGTAGGGGGTTAGACCTGGTCAATTGTCTGGAGAGCGTGGGTGGACTGGATTGGAAGAAGCGAAGTGGGTGGAGTCGCTACTAGGTACCTTGCACTAAGATCATTTAAGGGTCACCCAGAGGTCTCCAGATTCGAGTGTATTCTGTTCCGGTACAAAGAATTTTTTTCAGGTCACCCTCCAAAGTGAAACTGAAATTATGCATAACTTATGCGATATCATGACCCAACAATTTTAGGAATACAGTGTTGTTGCATGGTGCCTTCTTCTCACTACTATTCTTATTGAACACCCCCTGTGTCTGCACAGCAAATACATTGAAGTTTCCATCAAAATTTTGGTTGAAGTACCAGCTGGAGTTGGTATCCTCTCTTTATACTGAATAGTAATTTCCAGACCCCGTGGTTCTTATTACCGCTGTGTCAAACAGCTACTCAGCCGAATGTAATCAATTATCAATGTGCACGATAGTCCCGACAACAATTGTTTTGAAGCATCATGCTGTGTCCTAATGTACCATTGTGAAGTTCGAGTCATATCCATGTCTGGCAGAGCAGATGGCTCTCAGTTTAGTTGATGGAACAGTTTTAAGGAATGGTTGAGTGCTCCAGGGGTCATGTAAAACAAAACAAGTGACAAATACAGTTTGATCAGATGGAATGTTGGAAAAATTAACTTCTGATATGTTTGTTTTCTGTAATTGGGACAACTCATGCGCCTTGGCGATTAGCAATTAGGAGTTGTCTCATGTGATTGTATGCAGTTCGGACAGAGCAGGAATTAACACTTAGCTTGTGAGGGCTCCTTTCGGACAAATTGGTAAACATTTCACTGAAACATGCCTCTTTCTTATATGTCTGTCTGTCCGTCCATCCAGTCTGTAAACTTTTGCTATGGACACAACATTTTTGTGCTATGATTGATCTGACCCAGACTTGGCACAATGTTCATTGAATGATGTGGTAATCCTTGACCACCTGAAGGTCATCGGTCAAATGGAATTAAATGGGGCATAAGGGGCAAATGGTTAGTGGAAAAACTGCAAAAAATGCCTTCTACAAATTTTGGTGCCAGTTGGGCTGAGGTTTTCAGTTTATGATGATCTAACAGCTGTTCCTTTTGGGTTATTCAGGAATTCTTGCGTCCACAGTCCCACTTGGGCTGAGAGAGCCCCTTCTATGAAAATTCCCACACTTGGTACTTGAAAGGCATTCCTCCAACAAGCTTCCATTGATTTTCTACAAAGTTACATTTGTAATGGTCAAGATGGGGGGGAGGGGGGGGTGGGACATTTGGAGGGGGGGTAGGGACCACTTTGGGCCTGGGGCCATTCATATGAAATGAATGCCAAAATATGGTAATCTCTACAAATTTCTGTTGCCAAAAAGTGCTGATGTTTGGCTTCAGATGATGGCCTGATGGCAGTGACTTCAGGGTTTATCAGGGATTTAGGCATCCATGGCCTAGTGTTGTCCCTGGGGCTCATCATGTGGAATACGCACAAAATGCTTCTCTACAAATTTTGGTGCACAGTGCTGACATTCGTCCATAATGATGATTCAACAGACGTGCCTTCGGATTGTTCAGGTTATTTGTGGTCTTCTAAGGTCCCACTTGGGCCCGAGGGCCTATTCTATGAATTTCAAACAATTATATGTACTTGAAATGCATATCCCCCACACGCTTCAACTTGATTTCTTCTTCTGGTAGGTTACCTGTATTGGTCCTTGGGTAGAAGGGAAAATTGGGGTTCGGGAGGAATTTGTTTTGCCCAGGGCCCAGTCTGGGCCTTAGGGCCCATTTTTATTAGCAAGACATTTCGTAATGGGAGATCACGTCCCACTTGGGTGCAACGGATCGTACTTAGCTCAAACCAGATGCTTCTAATGTTCCCTGTGGAAGTGCTCTTTCCCGCTTGTTTGAGACTTTGATGACCAATCTTTGATGGAGTTGTCCAAACTTGACCCAATGTTCAATCGACTTTTGGGACAATCTTTGACCATGTAAGGTTAATGCATTAAAGGGATACAATATGCCACTGTGTGACATTGCCTTTTTCCTCTCTCAATTGGTTTATTTTTTGATGGACGGTAACCAACCTGGAGTAGCATTGTTATTGACTCTTTGGCTCCTGGAAATCAAGGTCAAGGTTTGGTATGCAGAGGCCATAGGCTATTGTTTGAAACCTGACTTCTTTACTCATGATCTCGAACATTTAACATCATTTTACATTCATCTTGTTTCGTTTGTGTGGTTTGAGCTACAGCAACCATTTGGTGTTTTATAGTGAGACAATCCAAAGCGTGTTTGTTACTTGAAGGAAGGAACAACTGCAGGCTCAAAGTACAACAGAGTTTATAATCGTGGGACTGGAAAACTATCAATTTTTCCGAACCCCATCTCAATATGATGTTCCTATGTGGAGTTATTGGTCTTATCAACGTTTATTCCATTTGCAGAGGGGAGAATCCCAATCGCAATAACGCATTACGGCACACTTGGACACCCGGGACGCTATGTCATGGCATTCCATTGTTTCATTTTGTTGAATAGTCCACATTTTAGCTGAAGTTTTTTGTCTTTCTCTCTCCACCAAAGTAACAACAACACCTACCAACCCACACAGCAATCCGCTCCCCATAGACAAAATGATTTTCAAAGTGAAAATAATGTGTGATTTCAATAGGACCACAATGTTTGCAGGGTTGTGCAAGTATGACATCAAATATTATTGCATGATGGATGCTTTGAGATCTTGCACAATACACATGCCACAAACTTAAGGACTTTACTCCGTAACCGAAGTTGATGAACTTCGGTTGTCCTTTACCGATATACGGTTTGTACAAAATCCTGCTCATTGCTCCCACCAGTGCCCGATGCAGTGGCATATCCAGCGTCTATAACTGAGTCTATTCATGAGTTTCAGTTATGAGCTGATAATGATAGTGTCAAAAGTCACAGGGTTACATTGGTAGTTGTATGAACGGTGACAAGCCCGATGTTCATAGGGTTTTATTATAAGAGACCGTTGTAATAAGGGCTTTTATCATAAGGCCTTTGTTCATAAGGCCCGTTATCATAATGGCCGAAAAAGGTTCTTTAGTCATAAGGTCCGATATTATAATCATAAACAGAAGGTCCGATATTCAACATAGTTGAAAACGGTCCGTTATCATAAATAGTGAAAAAGGTCCGTTATTCCATAATAGAAAAAAGGTCAGTTAGTCATATAAGAAAAGGGTCCGTTATTCATAATGAGAGAAAAGGTCCCAATATTCATAATGGAAAAAAAGGTCGAATTCATATAGGAAAACAGGTCCGTTATTCATAATAGGGAGAAGGGTCCGATATTCATAATAGGAAAAAAGGTACGTTATTCATACTGCGGAAAAAAGGTCCGTATTCATAATAGGAAACAAAACGGTCGGGATCTGCCAGGGATCGAGACCCCCCTCCCCTCCTCAAACATGTTCACGACAAGGATAATATATATTCAGAGATGACGAGGTGGGAAGTTACGAGAAGGGGGGGGGGAGGGAGAGAAGCTGAAAAGAAAGGAGCAGAGAAGGGGAAAACCATATTATATATGCATTATATGTATTGTTTTATATTAATATAATATCGTATTATTTTATG
>JAODTK010001719.1:0-30195 GCA_026419785.1 Sclerodactyla briareus | reverse complement strand
AAGGGGAGCGAAGGTGAAGGGACCCTACCCGGCGACGGGTACTATTACTTGACATGTCATTCGAAATTATTGTACAAAGTAGTTATTATATATGCATTAATATTATATAAGTATCAACGACTGTATGATTTATTCGATACAGTCATTAGTTTCACGCAAATCAAATACATATACAAATAAATGTGTTTACGTGGCCTAGCCATGTCGCCTCGTGGTATATACCCCAATGATAACAACAAGATGTGATATCAAATAATACCGGTACAATTTTCTGACAACCAGGTAAACTGCCCTATACGTCTGAACAAGGCAATTGACGATATTATAGTATATTAATCCGTAAAACATAAGTAAACCATTTCAACAATTCCTGTACTCAATACACCATAATTACTTCTCGAATTATAAAATGAACACCCAAAATGCAATTTACGATCCATATATGTACCCTACTACCCACGAAAACATATATTAACTTGAAAAAGGGTGGAATTTATTTTGTAGAACCTAATATGGCCATGGTATATATTTCAACAGATAATTCCCGCTATGGTTACTCGTCTCTGTTCAGATTTTTGGAGCCAGTTAATGTAGTTGCAGGACGTTTACTATCCTACTGCGAACCGATGTGATGGACTAAAGTTAAGGACATTGGGTAATATCATATCAGTTTTTGTTTTTGTTTTGTTTCACTGGTAATTCTAATCGTTCCATACATTTTAATGACCTCTATGTCTGATTTACGTATATTTCGATCGAAAATATTATGATCCTCCAATTCTTGAGAATGTTTAGAAGGAACAACATGTAGCTATTTTCCACATAGCTCTGAATGGACTAAAACGATAACATTATACGTGACGTTGCTGGTTATGGATTCCTTATTTAAATTACAATGGTTCTAGATGCTATTCCTGAAATTAACAGAAAAATACCACCCACCTAGCGTCCATATTTTTTGCAATACGGTACTGAATTGAAATGAATAGAACATAATCCAGGGAAAATTGCAAATAGTGAATGTAGGGAAATGGATATGAGGGGCACTGTCTCTTGAAAAGTCAATATCTATCAATTCCGTATGGCCATGGGGTATGAAATTTACATATTCCCTAGTTGGACCCCCTATAAGCATCGGAAATCGTAGCGTTAACTGACTTAAGTGGACCGAACTTCCGAAGTATGTTCATCTTCGGCGTTAGGCAGAGCTAATGCGAATTGGATACGGGAGCAGATGGGACCTTATTTGATTCATTCAAATTGGTAGGGGATCAATAGAGAACACTTAGAGATACAAAACCAAATGCTGTGTTTAGTCCAGTATATGGTATCAAGGGTAATATCATATATCTCGTGGTATGACATTCGCTATCGAGTTCAAGATGGTCATTCTTGGTCCGGTATGGGTCTCCATGTTTTTATGCCGACGACACTCAATCTTTGTTTTGCCTCTTGATCGAAATGATCTCGATACAAATTACTGAAGCCTATGACAATAAAACGGAGTTCATAATTTTTAGAAGCAAACATGGGGATCCCACGGTGTTTGACAGTAAGCACTACGCGTGGCGATGGCATGTGTACCCCAAAATCAGGTAGTTCGTACATTGGGGTATAAAATGACAAAATCTCAACAGGGATGATAAAATCAACACTGTTGCAAATCTGCAATGTAAATGCTGAAAATTATTGGAATAATAATTTTTAGACCCCTGCATTCTCCGTTGTGATGAACCAGCGTACATGATTACAAGGACTTTTCACCCAGACATGAACACCGTCCGTTGCCGCTCCGTTATCATAATGAATGATGTACACTGTTGATACGGATTATCGATTGTAGTGTTCGAATCTTCACACTGAACATGTAGATGGAAGATCGATATATTACAGTATTATATAGATCGGGTACGAACACATACGATACTAATATCAACCCTTCCAAACCAAGTTTTGCTATAGGCCTATGCTGATCCGTTTCTTCAGAATTCATGGTGCCAAACAAGTGTGGATTTCCGGCAATCTGATGCGACTAAGTGCCTTGAAGATAACTGAATTTTCACCAGCTAAGAATAAAAAAGAAGATCCAGTTCCACATTAATAATACTTGCATCCTTTATGAATTGTAGCTCCCTCTACCCTATGTTCTTCATTGGCGTCACAAGAGTGGATGTAGGAGGAGGGGGGGGGGTAAGATACTGATTTTCGCCCTAGAAGCTAAACCATCACCAGATTTTCGGTTTCATCCTTTATTTATCGATAGCTCACCCTACCCCCTGTGACGGCGATACCATTTTTGAGTCACTTTCCTTTTACATTTAACCTGATTCGATTTTACTGTCAATTATTCATTTTGATCCAGGAATAAAAATCCTGCGAACCTCAATTTTGCGCTCCCTTTTAACTCTGTAACGCAGGTACTGTTATATTTACGTCGTTAGGGGGGAAAACATGCGGAAAACCTGCCATTTCACAACGGGTTTTTTGGTCGGCTCGGGGTAGGCATAAAAAAAAACTCGCTTCAATTAGGTCCATCATCGCTAGGACTAGATTATGGGAGATCTGATAGGTCTTAGCTTGCGACCGAGAAATAATAACTTTCGGTTCGATAAAGCCTAATTTCTCATGGATGGTATTGCTGTGGAAAATCGGCATGCAGTGACCTCAAATAGAAAGCAATTGTCCCTATACGATATATTTACATACACGTGTTCTGAGATGTTCTTCGGATCTTCCTCGAGTTCCACTGAGGGCTGGAAACATTGACACACCAGCCTACCTGCCAGTAATGACCGAAGGTTTGACATTAGGAACAAACAACACGTCTTCCCATTTCGTATTCCTAAAATCAATTTGAGCTGTTGATGACAGGTTTTGCAAGTTCGAATTAAATTCCCCCCTTACCTAATGAAACTCGAAATCGATCCATGTCTTCCCGTCCCCCAGTAAATCAACAGCATGAGCATGTTTACCTATATTTTAAACATAATAACAAGGAAGTGGTAATGCAACCTAAACATATTCCCGAAATAATCTGAGCTGGCTCCTCCATCCATTGGGTGCGCATTGCACCAGAATTCTCTAAGAATTATTTAACCGTTTTCTTGTCCAGTATCTCAGTAGTAGTGTTTCCACAAAGTGTTCTTGGCGTTGCATAAACATAAAAAACATTACGTGGGTTATATGGCGTATGAATGGTAATTACTCTACCTCCTGTCGGTTGTAAATGAATGACCTTAGCTTCGGGAATCTTCCCTCAAGAAAAAACTGTAGTTGAGGTAATCAAACTGGAAAAATAACTTGCCCAAAAGGTAAAAAAAAAAAAAAAAAGTGTATGATGCCCCACCCCACCAAACCACCCCACACCATTGGCGTAAAATGGCGCAAGTATATTTTTTTGTCCATGCTATTTACCCATACCCCGCAGCTAGTTTGCACTAGTATCACGGTATACAGCTTACCGCGCTTGGTTTAAGTGATGCATATACAAGGCATTCAGCGGTACCTAGCTTCCTGTGTACTCAACATATTCCCGCCTTATGGACCCCTGGCCACGGCTCTACGCGAGTGAAAACGTGTTGAAAATCATGAGATTTTTTTGTAACGGTTTGTAGAGTGAGAGTATTTCATTCCGTAACTGTACAAGAACATTCCACCGTCTTCTGTCTGACCACAACGATAGCATGCAATATCCTGGTACTTTTACAATCGTATTTTCCGTTCACGTTAACAGGTTGATAATCAGTCAGTCCAGGTAGATAACGAGAGTGCGCTCAGCCAGTTTGAATTCAAGTCCTTACATCCAGCTTATGTTGCTTGTGAAGCGTCTTATATTCTAAATGCGTCAGTGTGGAGATGAGTACATTCATTAATGTTTTATTTGGGCTCTGGGTGGGAATTTACACAGTCACGCCCAAATACCGTGGATAATCATGAATGAAAGACCTTTATAACCTGTCTGTCTCGATGGTTGTATTTTTTTTTACTATTTCTCATTAAATACCTAAGCCTGGTCGGTACGAACTACTTATTCAACATGTTTACGGTACGAAATGCACAGACGTATTTTAAGGTGCACGCAGCAGAAGCATGGTCACTCTTTTAGTGTCCGCTGGAATGAACAAATCCAGAGAGAGACTTAAAACCATCACTGGTGGCGGTGTGCTGGTATGTGTGTATGTATGTTTGGTGTGTGTGAATGTGTGCGTGGGGGTGTGTCACACTCCCTTAGCAAAGATTGCTCCGAAGGGTAAGCCTGGTTTTGATGAAGGTCGGTAGTAGTATCGGGGGTTTGGTGAACACGTGCTGATAAGATTTTGGGAACGCACAATAACTACGGTAACTTTGAGTATAAAGCCCATCTTATATTAGTCATTGAATGGACTCGTTAGCCAAGATTTCGGACGAACTGTGGGTGTTATGGTGATTTGATTTGACACATATGTACAGGTTAGAAGATAGGATTGAACTATGAACTATGATAGATTTCGGGTTAGATGTTAATGCTAATCAAGTCGTTCAGTTTGCAATATTATTGCCAAATGTTGACGATATTTCTATTTCCTACGGTACTTGGTGAGTTGCATTACTTCATATTAGGAACTTTCTAGGCAAATATTCGGGGGTCACTGGAGGTCATCCAATGTGTTCTTCTTTGTATCATGATCAATCGTCATCCGGAAAGTTGAGGATGTTAACATAGATTCGAGTTACGGGGTTAGTCCATGTGTATTAATTGCCCTATTTATTCAAAAAATTCAAAGTTGTCCAGTTTTCACGAAGCTTGATGGGTAGGTCTACCTTTAGTCCATGACATTTCGCATAGATTTATAGCAACACTCGACTGGGGTTATGTCGATTGTTAATTTGGCCTAATTTAGGCAAATTTTCAAGTTTGTGGAATTTGTGAATTCCCATGTGATGTATTAAGTCGGTCCACCATTAGTTTTGAGATAGATTCAAAATTGAAAAGTGGGGTCCTTGAAAATAAATGTATGTTTCTATTCGCATAATTAAACATTAATCAATATGTGGGGACCTTGGCCAACAGCAGTTCTACGAATTTGTGAAATTGTCCTGAATTAGAGTCATTTCAAAAGTAGACATTAGGGGATGGCAAACTATATCCGCTCTTTGCTTTAAATTGTTCGGCCAAAGACTGCTATTATCTGCCAATTTGCTCTCTTTTGCCCCTCTAAAATCAGGTTGGTTGAAACATACCAAAAGCAAAAGGACACAACCAAGTGATCTATCGCGAAAGAAGGCGAGATAGCGGTCACGAACACTTGGTTAAGATGTAACTGTAGTAGAGAAAAGTCCGTCGTTGTCATCCTACTCAATGCGAGATTGTGGATCATTCTGTAGCACTCGATAATAATTAAAAAGCAGCTAAAATAATTACGTTTTGCACTACTATTTATGTACTAAGAATTCATGATAATTTACAAATACAGAGGCAGTTGAAAAAAGGACATTGAATATTCAAATGACCCAAATGACCCAGGTGAGGCATCTCAAGGTAGGTTCGAGGTGAGTAGGTTATCCTGATACTAATTATAAAATATTTTACAAGAAGTACCCTCTATTTAGGCCCTCGCGGGGGGATACTCCAGGCATGATGTTACACTCATGGCAGCCCACAAAGTCATCTGAAAAAGCAGTCATTGACCTCGTATAAACTTTGCTGCGGCTATTACCCATTTTCATCCATTTTCGTTCCATATGTGACTCCATTTCCAGGAGGATGTTTTTTACGTCCCGGTTCCAAAGAGTCATCGAATATAAAATAGCTTATTTCATTGCTATGTTAGTCTACATATCCGTTGCTTTTTTTTCAACAGTTCATCACTGTTCTTCTTCAGATCAGTCTTATCCCAGAGACTGTAAGGAGGTTCAAGATCAATGTTCTGATCACAACGCACCGGAGCTCACCTGATAACACCTGATGATCAACGAACCGTTCTGGTCTACTGCGATGGATAAGGGACAGTAGTATTCCATCCCCATTGCTTAACCTTTAACCCTAGACATGTGCATGGCCGGTAAACCGCCGACATGTAGTCCTCTGAAAAATGACCTTTGTGGATCTTAATTGTGGAAACCCCATTATTCAATGTCATTTGACCTCCCGTGACCTTTTGACATGACACTGTCTACCTGATTGTTCATGACCAACTGTAATCCACACCCTTCACGGCTCAATTGAATCCGACCATGGGAAAATCGCATAACTAAGCAAAATTTGACCTGGCTGTTACCCTTGAAATGCCTTCATGTGGCCAGACAACAGCAGTCCAATCCCCAAGTTCCGTCCACATCCGTTTTTTGTTTAAAACTGGCTGCTGTGGACCCTGTTGCTATGTTCTTGTCTTTGGTCATGTTATGGCAGTTTGGGGTACTTTTCTACTTTGGCGTGTTAACATTAGCTATTATTGTCACCTTATAGGTGTTCCAACGTCGCTTGAACTGGCATTTGGACTTCAACTTCAATCGTACTGACAGAATATAGAGAGGCTTTGGATACCTCAACGTGAACACTGGCTGGGTGTTGAAAAATTCGCTCAACTGACCAATCAGAAGCGATACGAACTTCGCATCGAATTTGAAACCATCTCGGGGACGAAAGTGCATCTTTCTTATGACATTTTTAGAATCACGATGAGTTTCACGCTACAGCCTCGTGAGCCTCGGACAACAAAGCGGGAAGTGCCCGTGAGTCTGCTCTTATAAACTATTAAATCAAAATTGTTTTCACAGGCTGCAGAAGTGGTATATTTCGATATACTGAGTGCATCCCTGGTTTTCCCCAAACATCTGCGATGATTAGGTTGAACAGTTGATATTTACAAAAGCGACGATCATCTGGTTAGATCTACGATTGTAGTACCTGATTTCTGAAGAAAGTTTTGCATCTGATCCTCGCCATTCTGTTCTAGTTGCTCGTTACTCGTTTTATTTGTTACTTCCATCTAGTTTTAGTAGTCCGCATTTACTTCCTAAAATGTAAAGGCTCTATTACACACCCCACAAAGTGTCCAATTCCAGGAGGCCACCGGAAAGCCATCGCTGGGGAGGTACCTATATCTTGTGATATTTTGAGCCATTAATAACACAGGTTATACTCTAATTTATAATAAACACAATTTATTTCGATCAAAACGATCATTACAGAGTGAACCATCGCAAGCGGTTTAGGTAATCATGTCGGTATTTCATTGTGTTCTCCTTACCGTAAACGACATATTCCATTCCAGGGATTGAATATCGCAAAATCCGACGACGACAACGGTCAGATACGTGACTGCTACGACATATGGAAGAAGTGGACAGTGAGAAACTCCAGTGGCGACTACAGTATTACCCCTCTGGATGGGACGCGGGCTGGGTCACCGTCAAACTGAACATGACAGTAGATGGAGGGGGATGGACAGTGAGTTCGGTTGAAATACTATTAGTATTTGATAGGCCCCTACTTAGCGCTAGCCCGAATGACATTTTATGTTTCTAACCGTACCCCTACGTCACGCTTGTACACAGTATGGCATCGTCCCCATACCCTGGGTTCAGCCATTAGCCGGTATAGGGGACCAGGGGTATATGATGCTGACATATATCTAGAATGGCGTCAAGGAAGCAAACCGATAGGAGGGGAAGGGGCGTGAACTATTGTGGGGTCCGTGACCCATGACCCTCTCCATTCCCCCCCCCCCCTCACGAATTGCTCACCAACATCGAAATATTTGACATTTTTCTCTGGTTCGATTACTGTATGGTTCTATTTGTGTCTCAGGTTATTCAGCGTCGTATACACAGTAACTCTCGACTAAGTTTCGACCGACCATGGATGACTACCAAGACGGCTTCGGCGTACCTTCCGGGAATTCTGGATTGGGAACGAACAAATGTTTTATCTCACGAACCGAAGAAATATGAGGTACGGATCGACATGGTACAATCTACCTCATCGACAGTTCTACAGCAGTACGACTTTTTCCGTATTCACGGAGTTGCGACAAATATCGAATGATCGCCTGGGTAACCACACCGACGGAACTGCAGGTTACGTTACATTTCGATGCGCAATTAATTAGTGATGTCTATGCCTCATGTTTATTCCGCATCACTGGAATACTTGAATATTATTCTTGACATCATATCATTTGGGCAAATGTATGAATAGATAGACATTAGGTGACTTAAAAACTACCTTTTTTTAAATGTCATAATAGTTTTAGTATATGCTAATGTATTTTTGCTATTTCCTTCTACCTTTTGGTTGCCTATAACATGCTACCCGCAGCCTGGTCCACTGAATATTCATTCTATTGAGATAGAAAGAAAATCGATTTGAAAAAAAGAAACAACATATGGGTCGAGTGGAATGCCATCCGGAATGCGCAATCTACTTGTGCCCCAAAGTGACTGCGCCACCACTCATACGGTACCGAAATATTCACCTAACCACCCACCCCCGCGAAAAGAAACAAATGATACGGCGGGCATTTCTGAGTATGGAACTGTAAGTAGTTTCTCTGGCCATGTCGCAAATATGAAATAATAGTCTTCTCTCTCCCTAATGTTCACTTTTTTGTATTTCAGATATTGGGGCAACCATAATTCGCCCTTGGTCTGAATTTGAAGTCATTCAATCCATACATTCTCGTAATTCAAAAGATATTGCATGGAAGAAGTGATGTTGCCTCTTCACCCTTATTATTGCAGTAGTAACTCGAAACATTTGTTAAAAGAAATAATCACCTGAAATGTTTCCTTTCCTGAAATTCAAAAAGATATCTCTCTTTGATACTTCCACAACCACTATTGTTACTATAACCATCGTTGCTATGTCCAGCCAGCAAGAAGAGATACGTGAAATGGCAAACTGACTACAACACTCTTCGGCCAATGAGATGATGGGAAATGAAAAATATAAACAGATGAACGCCATGGATATATTCCCTGTGGTTATCTATTACTTCCGTTAGTTGCGATACATTCAACTATATGACACGCATCGTATGGTTGAATACAACTATGTTCGAACTAAAGTCGGACCACACATACTGTCCCTTCGAGTCAAGGCGCAGTGCGAAGTACTTATGCTAAGGTAGCCTGGATATGTGGGGGCTGCATATATTTGTATTTGTGTTACTCCTGATAGCATGCGCCTGTTACGATCATTTTATCAGTGTTCAGAAGTCCATGTATAAGACCCGCTTCCGATTGAAGTACGTTATCAAAATGCCAGTTATAGTGAAAGTACAGAATTCCACGCCAGCTATATGAAATGCCAAAACACAGGATAATAACTATTAGTAAATCCACTTTAATTTGACTGAGACGATGCTTCCACTACTGTTTACGTCAGTCGGGCCCACGTTCACCTGGTACCCTCTAATGAGAGCCCAACCTATAACCTTTTTAAACAGGACTGTCAAACTCCTGTCCCTGTAGTTTCGTTATACCTTAAAAATGAACCAATCACGTTAACCCTATGTAATACTGACGTCATGGATTTTTTTTATATGCTCTATTCTTGTGCCACTCCTGAGACAAAAAAACGCCCACGCTCTTAGATTTGAATCATTCATTCCAATCGTGTTTAATGTGACTCTTCAGGACCCTCCTCAGTGCATAATTATTAGGCTGTCATATGAGTTTGGTTCTCTTCTTCGACAGAATTCGATGCCCTGAGATACCATCAACAACCACATGCATTATGCATGACCTGACCCAGGGACAACGCCTCTCCTAGTTATCACTGTGCTGACAATTACTGTGCCGGATGTGGTACTACTCCTGTTTATTAGTGTGATATAACCCACTATTACGCTATAACCATCGTGACTTGTATCATTTACCTGTATTGAAATGCTGTACAACCGAATGAAAATCGGCCGAGTAAGCGACTTTCCTGAAATGTCATACTAGCGAAATAGGAAGACATTGCCACTGTCATAGCTAACAAATGACAAAGGAGAGCTGCCCCTGCCCAGCGGAAACGGCTGTCGGGTGGTCAATGTGATTTCGTGGACAGTGGATGAAACATTTTCAAGTCGGGCTGCTTGATGAATGCATTAGATAGATTTCAGTGTCCACACATCATTGCACGCATTGTGTTTCAATAGATAAATTGATGAATATATGTGTGTTCATCAATCAGACGATCAAATTGATGAAAGCGATTCGAGCAGATTCGAAGGAAAGAAACCACTTCAGGGCCAGAACAGGAATTGTCTACTCAATAAAAAGTACCACGCAACTGATAGCAGTCCCATGCGTGATATGCATTGAAATGCGTTTAAATGATGAAATATAAAAAGAACTGGAGTAGTTACTTAAGTTGCTTGTTGTATTTCCACTGTTCCAACTGGTCTATCGACCTTGAAATACCGTGGTGGGAAACAGGTATGATTTATGTCATTGTGTAATATATCAATGGAGTGCTGTGGTCAGACTGGAATCATGATGAAGTTCAATGAGTTGCCACTGTAGTCTTGTGCTGTGACCTTATATAAGGTCGGTGCTATGGGCCCTCCGAATTCGTTATCAGTGCAGGTCACGTGACATGGCCGACCGATAATTACCAACTATGAGCAATTACCCTGGTGTTCTGCCTACAAACTACTGCAGCGGAAGTATTTAGGGTGGTGAGGGTGGGTGGCGCAGAGAGCAATGATGCCAAAATGTATCCCTGATTAGTTCTTCAGAAGTATCAGTGCGTTTTGGACAAGGGAAACAGCCCGTGTCCGTTAAGAGAAAGGAAAAAAAAACGTTCAGAACACACGCTGTGAATGGCGCCTAGCTGCGGGTTCTGTCTGCAAAAACAGATACCATTTTAAAGGTCTTCAAATGTATCCCACCCGAATGGGATTGAACCCTAATCTCCCGGGTGGAAGACCCACGTTTCAAAACACATGATGAGTCAAATTTAGAAAAAGAAAATTTGTGATTACCAGTGTTAGGCGAGGATTCCATACGTGCGAAAACGGAATGCGAAATGACACTTTAAATAGAGGTTTTAAGCGAAACAAGCGTTACAAATATCCAAATGAGGTGCAATTGGTTTGCAGAGATAGAGACAAGTTCCGGATTCAGCCCACAAATAAAACAGAACAAGCCCCGAGTAGGAAGGATATATTTTTCATATAGGGCAATTTAGGAAAATTGGAGTATGCTACAATTTTTCCTGAATGTACCCTTCACTTATTCCCTAGGCAACGAGCGGCAAAGCAACATATTGCCCAGTTCCATTCATGTTTACCATGTTAATAACGATATATTTTTTTTTTTTTAATCGATTTAGCTCGGGTTCTGTTGTCACTAATCTCTGTATTCAGGTAGAGAGAGACGGACGGACGGACGGGATTCGGGAAGGACGGACGGACGGACGGGAACGGACAGGACACACAGGAAGTAGTCGACAGACAGACAGACAGACAGACAGGGACAGACAGACAGTACAGACAGATAGATAGATAGATAGATAGATTGATAGATAGAGAGATAGATCAGATTAGATAGATAGATAAGAAGATAGATAGATACATAGAAGAATAGACGGATGCGGCTATGAAGAGAAGAATGTGAGTACGAAGCAGCTCACGTAGGAAATAATTAAAGAACTTTCAGACGTTCAATAACTGTTTTTCGCCTCGGGAAATTCGAAAACGAATACGCTTTGAACACCCAATCGAATCATCGTGTTCGATACGCCAGAAACACCATAAACTAAAATAAATTCAATATTTGTTTTTCCCAAACATCAAAGCTCCAGTATACATTTACGGAAATGAATAAACCTAATGATAAAAACAGTGGTGGAGTGGAGTGTACGTGAAATTCTAGAGGGTTGGTCAAGTAAATACATTCCCCCAAGAACCAACGAACACAACATAATTGAAGAAACATATGCGTAATCGTATCCTTGTGTTACAGCCCCAAACTGCAGAAAAACAAATAAAACCGTATCACCAAGAATTGTGACAGTATCTGGATTTAGTAGCAACGTTTCAAACGTTTATCATGAACATACAATTTTGTTAAATGTGGTACAGTGACATATGCTTAAAATTTCATCGCCGTTTCTTCAAGAATGTGACATCTGGAAAAATTCTGTAAGGTTCATTGCGAAGGTTCAATAGCCTGGGTGTGGATAATATGTACTAATTATTCGTTGTGTAAATGGAATAATCATTACAGGTGGGAAAAAGCCATTCAGGCAAAGAAGGTGAAGGTGGCAATATGGAAGTGATCTATCGCTCAACTTGCCCAGGTTTCGAGAAAGCAAACAAGGGGTCAAATGGGTACGATGGTGTTGGAATAAGAGTTGATGCTTTTATCGAGAGCGCGTGGCGGAAAAAGCTACCGTATAATTGAAGCAATAGAAAAAAATGCGGAGAGATAAGGCTGGAGTTGAATTGTTACTCACAAACTATTCGGGGGAGGGTTATCTAGAATCGATAGATACCTACGTTAAAATAAATAAAGCATTCAATGTGCTGTTAGCTTCAACCGCACAAAATTGTACCAAGACAAATGTACAATTATTGACAAGTTCAAAATAATGAGGCCAAGGGGCAAGTTTCAAACAATGGCATTATTGTGCCCTTACGACTTTGACCATACCATGCATGGCCTCTAAGAAGTTCAATAAAATATTCCACATGGGCTGCAGGGCCCACAGTGATACTGGGCCTCCTTGGCGTCCCTATATCTGACCACCCTAAAGGTACAGCCAATTAGCATTCATATGATGAACATCAGCCAGGTGCAAAGGATTTTTGGAGATACAAGATTTTAGCAGTATTTCATATATTAGGACCTAGGGCTCAAAATTACCAAAGACCTGCCCCCCAATGGCCCTCTACACACTGGACCTGTAACTTAGAAGAAAATCAATTGAAAGCTTGTGGAGAAGATAGATGCATTTCAGCCCATTGTGTGAAATTTATTTGTAAAATGGGCCCACATGCCCAAGTGGACCTTGGATAAAAAAATTCTGAACAAACCCAAAGGTAAGGTACGGCTGTTAGACCATCCATTATGACAGAATGTCCAGCACTGGTTTACAAGGAACTTGTAAGAGGAGAGCATTTTGCGTAGTTCCACATGAAGGGCCCCAGGGCCCTACAATGGGCATTGGGACACTCTAAATTTTTTG
This sequence comes from Sclerodactyla briareus, assembly GCA_026419785.1. Classification (NCBI taxonomy): domain Eukaryota; kingdom Metazoa; phylum Echinodermata; class Holothuroidea; order Dendrochirotida; family Sclerodactylidae; genus Sclerodactyla; species Sclerodactyla briareus. The sequence goes on along the minus strand of JAODTK010001719.1, from coordinate 17,033 downwards.
GGCACCCTGAACATCAGCACGGAGCAACGAAATTTGTATAGAGATTACAAGATTTAAGCTTCATATATGGGCTCCTGGGGCAACTGGGCCTGAACCCCAAATTCCTGAAAACCCCCCATGGCCCTCTACCCAAGGACCAGTAGTACAGTATTAAATTTGAAGACATCAAGTGAATCTGGTAGGAGGGAATGCATTTCAAGTACTATTGTGTGAAATTTCACAACATGGCCTCGGACCGAAGTGGGGACATGCGACCAAAAATTCATGCACACCCGAAAAGGTATGGCTGTTGACCATCATATGACCGAACATCAGCACTGTGCACCCAAATTGTAGGAGGAGATACATGTTGGAATTTTACACATATGCGTCTATACTGCCGCCTTTATGGACGCCTTGACCTGACCTTCAACCAAAGTAAAAAACATGCCCATGGGGTCAAGAAAAAATTATGTCCAAGTGTTTGGTCGACATCCATCACAGAATGACCGGTTGGGGGCCAAATAGGCAATGCTGACACACTGGAATAGATAAATAGATAGATAGAAAGTATAATTGCCAATAGATTTGCAATAAGCATTCATCTTCCGTTGCTTCACATTTGACCGATATTTAGGATCGATTTCACATCACTACCATTTTCTCGTCGAGTGTCTTTCGGTGGCAAAAGTGCCCCCATGACAATACCAGCACAACAACCTTTCAAAAACTGAAACCATGTGCCCACGCAATTTTTGGTTTTTCCCTTCATATATACCAAATAATACAGTAGTATGCAAAACAGTACATATAGTACGCAGGATCTACGATCTAAATGAATAACTTGTTGGGATATTCGCGATTTCTGAGAAGCTTTGCTGTGATCGAACCCCCCGATATGTGGGATGTGCTCAGCACGAAGACGTTTCTATCGGGACATTATTCTATCTAGTGCTTAACATGGTGCTTCCACGCTGACTTTGAAATTTGGGGATTTGAAACTGGCAGACCTCGCCTTCGACCTCCCCTTGGCTGCCAATATCTGTTCTTGGTCGAGAATGTCATCTGCTGAGCGAAGCTTGCCTACTATCAAATAGAGGATGGTGTACGTCATTGACCCCCCAAAATAAAAAAAAAGACCTTTCGGCCGAATGATCCAGAGACCTTTGACCTCCACATTTCATGAACATAGAGTTAGAACGGTAGGAGACCCCAGCAATTTTCAGTTTTCGCAAGTGGCAAAATTGACCCTAGCTAACATGGACCCCAACTTCCTGAACACCCTAGATGCCTCAGTGATCATTGTGACGAGTTTCATCATATCGACCACACACTGAGGAGTAGCAATTTGAATCCATTGTTGACAGACTAATATATAGGTAAATGACGCGCTCAAGACCACAATAGCCCGACCACCCAGCAGGAGAGAGAGTCGCAATTTCCCCAGTAGCAAATTTGACCCCACTCACACCCTTGCCTGCGTTGACAGGACACTAGCTAATACGCGCTACGCATACGACGCGCCGACCCAACAATTAGCCAGCACCCGAGGCGCCCCAAGTAGCAATTTGAATCAATGTTGACAAAAATATATACGGCACGACCACCAATAGCTCACCCAGCAGGAGTAGCAATTTGAATAAAATTGTTGACGACTACTGTATAGGTAGATACGACGCGCACGACCACAATAGCTCGCCAGATCGGCTGTGGTGAGACTAAAACCAAACGTCGAAAAATTCGGAAATAAAGGCATGCAAATAGCCCACACTGAATGACCTCCAGTCAATGTTGAAGATTGTGGTGGGAGAGTAAAGGGAGCCATTACCCACATGGGTTTCATGAAAATCCAAGAAACTTTGAGATTTCGCAATACCGCTTGTTGTTCTGCCAAAGTTCACTAGCAAGAACGGTCGGAAAATCCAACTTCGGTCTTGCGACCGAAACTTCACGCAGTCACAAAGACATGTTTGTGTTAGTTGCGGAGATTGTCTGTATAACAGAAGGACACAAACGATCCCGTATTTATGTCGGCGGCATATGTGTGTATGATCTGGGTATGGGATAGGGCGTCATCGTTTCCAAAATCGGAGAAATCAGAAAATGAAATGAAAGTTATCACAACGCTATCATAAATATACTTCAATAGGTATGGGAATTGGTTATGCGGGTTCTTAGATGGAGGACAGGACTCCCTATCTCTACTTAATGTGGGGAGAAATTAAACGAACTGAGATAAGTGACTAAGAAGAACAATAGGAGGGTTCAGGAAATCGCCCATGTCTCCCCTCGATAAGGAATGTTTCCCAGGCGTTAAAACCTGTCCACTCGTTTTCCTCTCCCCTTCACCCCCTTATAAAAAAGGAAATCCCTCTATTTAGGGAGACCCCCACCCCCCCCCCCCCCCCACCCCCCACTACGCCCTATATTTAGTATGTTTTAACCAACCTGATCTTAGGAGTAGAAAAGCGAATTGCCACTTAGCAAAATCTGAAAGAACAAGAAATAAATGAATAGTTTGTAAGCCGCTAGTGCTCTACAATAGATGTCAATAATCGATTACTAATGTCGAATTCATTATGACTAAATTATTGACCAATGTTACCGACCGAGTACCAAGTTGATGGAATACGTAAACCCAAATTAGACATTGATTTAAAGTAATGCCAAATTTAGAGCACAGGTTCGACCTTCCAGCGACCCAGTAGTCTCGAATTTGATGGACCGCATTGAATTCTTTTCATGGGAATCCACAAACTTGAAGAGTTGCATAAACCATGAAAATTAGACACATTGAAGTGACCATATCTATGTTTAACCTTTTGAATGAAGAAGTAATAAAAAAATACCCACAAAGTTCCATGAGAATCTGACAAAACTGTAACATCTTGCAAAAGTCATTGCAATTCAAACACACTGGATGAACTCAGTGGACCCTATTCCAGGCTGAAAGCATGTTGGGACAAGAGAGGAAACCATCCCACCACGTTTCCAAGAATCAACAAACGAACGAAATTTGGCAGAAATATGCAAACTAGACAATTGCAATGAGTCTGAAGAGGTTTGCAAAATCTTGTACAATTTACAGAAATCGCCCCTTGAAACCGAGGACATAGCTAATGACCCTCCTTAACGACAGGTTGCCCATTATTGTGGTTTCTACTTCGGATGTGGGGAGTTATTTTAGCAAAACGAAAATTATTGAATTATTTGCATTCTCTCATTTTAATTGTCGAATTTGGATCGCTGGCAAATAGTACACTGAAATAAGAGTTTCAATGATCCAAAATCGGTTCCAAATTCGAAATGAAAACGCTCAAAGTTATATGAAAATCCTCGTTCAAAGTTGCGAAAGTGGATCGTTTGAAATGTTTTTCGTTGGCGGCCGATGCTCCGTATTTACGTTTTCCGTGGATTTTCTGGAGAAAAAATATTGTAATCCCTACTTTTTCCTTCAGACATTTCATTTTTGTCAAGTATTAGCCTCTCCACCGTCGCTTGGTTTCGGTTTCAAGTTCAAAAACCGTTCCACGTAAATGGAACCACTCCAAGTTCAATGCCAACTGGTCAAGGAGATTGCTCCCGTGGGGACCCGACAGCCCGGCTCGGGGCTTGAGTTTTATGTACGGGTAACTGCCGATCGGCCAGATTCAGTTCAATTGTCACCGTTCACGGGGGCTGGAAATTCCTAATGAATTTTGAAATTAAATGATGCAAATTGAGTATATGTTCATGCTGGGGAAATTGGTGTTATCTACCCATATCTGTATTTATGGGGTTCAAACCACACCATCATAGCTCTTACGGTTTTGCTCCTGATCTGCTGCAAACTCGAAGGAAATTTTTGTTGTACACAAAATTTGTATTACTGCAACACCAATTTCATCAAAATGCAATGAGAAAGTGTTGTGACCATACATACGCACTCATACATAACGCCCAAAGTGACGATGTGTGTGAGAGAGGTGTGGTGTGGTGGTGTCATTTCAGTTCCTATCAACCTATTTCAATATGGGGTAGTCACGACCAGTGGCTCATAGATGGACTACCCTATCACACCTGCGTTTATTGGGACTGACATGGCATTGCCTTCTCACGTAGTGTAGCAATGTCATTCAATATACAACACATTAACCAAGAGTCGCTCTAAACACTGCCTAAGAGGAGTACACAATCACCCCAAACAATATTAGCTCATCGGTCCCGAAGGCCAGATGAGAATTGTAGTCACTTTGGCCATTTCACCTATATTTATGATTGATGGTGCCCATAGGCAACAGTTTTGCTATGGTACCCATAGTGGTGGTTATGACTATCCACTGAGGGGGGGTACAATTGGTGGTGGGGGACCCATGGTTGCGGGTGATCAGCAATGAGGTGCACTTGAGAAGTGTCCGTTGTGGTGTGCGTGTGTGGGCTTGGGGGTGTGTGCGTTTGCGTGTCGTAGATTTTGATGGTTTTTCGCACATATCTCCATTTTGGAGGGCAGTCAAGTGGCTGAACAATAGTGAAACTTTGACACACGCTGAAGAGTCCACTAAAAACACATAATTGCTCTCAAAATTAGACGGAAGCTATCAAAAAGTGGGTGATAACTTAGGAGCAAGCAACAGACAAATTTTGGGGGCAAATCTCATTTTTACAAGTTTTTCACTATTTTCCAAGATATTCCATTATTCCAATGGCTGAATAATTTTCAAACTTGTAGCAATGTGAAAAGTCACAAATAACAACTTATCTCATGCAATAAGCCAAAAAATACCAAAAAATGTCAATTTTTTTGAGGTAAAACTAAATTTTTGGGCCAAATTGAGAATTTCTGAAAATTTGTTCAGTTTTTGTAGATTTAATGATTGGGAGGACTGAATGATTACAAATTAGAAGGTACAGAGTTATCAAAACAAAGGGTTTTCCCAGCATTTATGCTGTAAATTAACGGGAATTTCCCTGAATATAATTATTCTGGGGAAAACTGGTTGTTTTAAGACAAATGTTGATTCATTCTGTCATTTGCAACTCGCGAAAAGATAGCAAGTAGAAACAAATGAATAGTTCCACATTTGACGATGAGATCCCGAAAACTCCAGGGATGCGATTTGGAGGTTTGCGACTATTTTAATATTCGAGTTGCCGAACGAAAAAGTCACAAGATACAGATTTCCACAAAATAGATGAAAATAGTTCAAATTGTAAATTTCACAGTGCGGGAAACACATTCAAGGGCCATTTTTCCATTTTCCCCTATTAAAATAGTAATTATTGGCAATGATGCTGAACATGGTAAATTTCACACAACTAGGTTGTCACATGCCACCACATTTCTCAAGAGAAATTTCATGCGAGTATCAACATTGTCAAATGTCGGGGGGAGGGGGAAAACCATTCTGCGGTAATTTCATTTGGTCAGTATTTTATAAAAATATTGATGGATTGCAATGCTGAACATAGTAAAATTTCACACAACCTAAATTGTCAATGACACCACGTTTCTCAAAGAAGTCCAAGCAAAGCAGGGTTAGCTATGGGCGTATCGGGGGCATAGACCACACTTTTTGGACAGGTTTGGGCCCCCAAAATTTAGAAAAGTGTGCCACCAAAAGGGTCAAAAGGTGGGGGGAAAAATTTACACTTTTTCCATAAAATGACATTGCTCTGTCGATGATGCTCCTAAAATCTACTTATTGGGACCCCCAAATTTTAGAGCCAGTGTATACCCGATGCAAAGTTTCAAATTGTCAAATCAGGAGGAAAAAAACACATTCTGGGGAAATGTTTCATTTTCGGTATTTATATCTATAATGGCAATGCTAAACATTGTTCAAGTTGAAACATAGCCTATATAATAGTTCACACAAAAGATTTCTTCCCCCAAACATAAGGCAGATATTAAACATCATGAAATTAGGGGGAAAACACATTTGGGGACAATTTTTCAGTTTCCAGTTCATTCCCAGATATTTCCTGATTGCAATGCCCAAACAATTATCCAACAATAGCAAAAGAAACAATTAAAATGTCACATTTGGGGGAAATTTATCACTAATTTTCAAACGATTGAGAAGTAGGGGAGAGTCGGGGGAAACATTTCAGGTATGTTTCAAGTCTCGTAGTCGTCAATTTTTACTAGGCCTACTTACTCGTGTGGCGAATGCGACACTAGTCGTAGGCCATACACGTAGTGGCCTAGTCAAAATTGCACAAAAGTACAAATGGAACGTCCAAGTAGCCTTCTAGTCGATTGTGCTCTGCATTCTCGAATCATCCGGGATGGGCCGATAGCATCTTTCATCAAGTAACTAGGCTTGAATCACGCTATGGTATGACGTTCTCGATTTGTATAACATATACAAGAAAAAACAATATGGTGGTAAATGTCTTTCCACAGCCTTTCGTTAAATTTTATTAGGCCTAGTCGTGAGTACTTTAGGCTATACTGCAAGCTATCGTACACTACGCCGGCACTGTGCCTGCAAGGCTCACAGTGGCAAGGCTTAGGTAACGCTGGCCTTAAAGCTGCCTTTTTTATAAGGGGTTGTAGACAACCTGGACCACGGAAATTTGGAAAAATAGGTTAAAGTAGAAGTGAAATCCTCTTTCCACAGTCATCGCTTGCTGCCAATCTGATGATGAGTGAGAACAATGAACTATGTGGCCAAATGCGTTGTCCGAGAATTTAACCACGCCCCGTATATGATAGTTTGATTACCCAGTCTACACCCAACAATATGCAATCGGCGAAGACAAAAGATATACGCACGCTACGCCAGCAGGGCAGACATCAATTTACAATGTACCCATGCACAGTTTAAGGCAATGGTCCATGTACTGTACCTTGTAGATTCCCCCTCCGAAAAACTCCACTAGGGATATCTTGGAATGTAAATATACTCGATTTTTTGTACTTCCTATTTATTGGCATTATGGAAGCCAACTCTTACCAATTTTCGTTGATCCGATTGACAAAAAGTCCCAATCATCTACTGCAAAATTGGCCCTGTGACATCATGGGGGAACCCGGTGATATCAAGTCAATGTGAAACATAGTCAATGAGAACCCTGGGACAACAAACTATTGATGTGGTTTGAAAAAAACAACAAAAAAAAGAAAAAAAAAAAAAATGAAAAATGAAAAAAAGAGGGAATCCCATGAATCTTCACGAAATATTTAAGGAGATCTCAATCTAAGTGAATACCTATTCTCATATTTTTGTTATCAGGTTGCAAAAACAGCATTTATACTAGAGTCTATGGGCGACCTTTGAATCGTTCCCCCAGTGCAATCCTCAAGGGTCTTTAGACCTTCTATCCCATGAGCCATTCATCTCAACTAATGGAAGATACAACTAACACCAGATGAGAGAGTGGCCATTCAGGTAACTCCGATGCTGAACCGTCAAATTTTAGAGTGTATGATGTTTTCATCATTCAACCATATTTGAGAGGAGTCTGTTACAAAACCTTGGCCTTTAACGACATTTGGTACAATGCAACACAATCAATGACAAATAGCCTAGTACCATCAATATTGGGTCCTAAACATTGTCCAAGTTGGTCTACATCCAATCACCAATGACCGTTTGGGGGCCAAATAGGCCATTGCTGACACACTGGATAGATACTAAATAGAAAGTAAATTGCCAATAGCTAGCTTCAATAAGCATTCATCTTCCAGTTGCTTCACATTGACCGATCTTTGGATCTGGATTCACATCACTCCCCTTTTTCTTCTCGTCGAGTTGCGCTTCCTCGTGGCAAATTCCATGACAATATCACAGCAACCAACTTTCAACAACCTGAACCACCAATGTCCCACGCATTTGTGTTTTTGTTTTTTTTTTTTTTTTTTCCTTCATATATCTACACACATAATCAGTCGTATTGCAACAGTACATATAGTACGCATATCTACGATCTCCTGAATAGACATGTTGTGGATATTCGCGATCTGATGAAGCTTTGCTGTGATTGAATATACTACTGTGGATGTGGTTACGAAGACTGTGTTTCTATGGGACATATTCTATCTAGTGCAACATGGTGCTTCCAACTCTGACTTTGAAATTTGGGGATTTGAACTGGCATGACCTCGCCTTCGATGGATTGACAATATCTGTCTTGTTCGAGAGGTCTCTCTGAGGCGAGCTTTGCCTTCCTACCAATCGAGGAGGGTGTACGTCATACCCAAAAATGAACCTTTTTGGGGCCAGAATGATCCCTAGAATGACCTTTGACCTCACTCATGAACATTCGATTATAACTGTAAGGAGAAGCAATTTTGCAGTTGTTTCCCGCAATGCAAAATTGGGAACCCCTAGATACCCTTTGACCCCAATTCCTGAAAACACCCTAGATGCCGCAGTGATCATTGACCGAGTTCATCATATCGACCACACCTGCAGAGTAGCAATTTTGAATTCAATTGTTGACGGATAATATATAGGTAGATGACTCGCACGACCACATAGCCCACCCCAGCAGGAGTAGCCAATTTGTCCTTGTTTGACCGACTATTAATATAGGTAGATAGACGCGCACGACCACATAGCACCGAGAGTAGGCAATTTGAATCCATTGTTGACAAACTAATATATACGGCGCACCGACCACAATAGTCACCCAGAGGAGTCCAATTAATAAATTGTTGACAGACTATGTATAGGTAGATTAGACGGCGCACGACCATAATAGCTCGCCATATGGCTTTGTTGAGCTAAAACAAACGTCGAAATTCGGAATAAACCATGCAAAATAGCCACACTGAATGACCTCCAGTCAATGTTGAGAATGTTGGCGAGTAAAGGGGGAATCCATACCCACGCAGGTTTCACATGAAAATCCAACAAACTTTTGAGATTTCGCAATACCGACCTTTGTTCTTGCCTAAAGTTTCACTAGCAAGAACGGTCGGAAATCCACGTTCTGCTTGCGAACGCATTACGCAGCAGTCACAAAGACAATGTTGTTAGTTGCGGATTTCCTGTATTCCCAGAGGACAACAAACGATCCTCGTTTTATTTCGGGTCATAGTGTGTAGCCTGGGTATGGGATCGTGCGTCATCGTTCAAAATCAGGAGAAATCAAAAATGGAAAAGAAAGTTATCACAAACGCTCATCTAATATCCCAATATGTATTGAATGGGTTCTGATGGTTCGTGAGATGGAGACAAGGCCTCCCTATCTCTACTTCTATGTGGGGAGAAATTAAAAACGTCACTTGGAGCATAATGACTAAGAAGTAACAATAGGAGGTTCAGGAATCGCCACTTCTCCCCTCGATCAGTGAATGTTTTCAATTCAGGCGTTACATAACCCGGTCCACTCCGTTTTCTTCCGTCTCCCCTTCCCCCCTTCTAAATAAAAGGAAATCCTCTCATTTTAGGGAGGCCCCCCCCCCACCCCCCCCCCCCCCACTACGCCCCTATATGTAGTAATGTTTTAAACCAACCTGATCTTAGGGAGGTAGACAAAGCGAATTGCCAATTAGCAAAACCTGAAAGCATATAACGGTGGATATAGTTTGTAAGCCGCTAAGTGCTCTACCAATAGAATTTCAATAATCGATTACTATACTCATGTCGAATTCATAATGACTAATTATTGACCATGTCACCGCCGCGTACAAGTTTGTGGAAACGTAACCAAATTAGACATTTATTTTAACTGTATGTCAAATTAGACGCACAGTTCGGACTTCCAGCGAACCCAGTCTCTACTTTTAATGGAACGCAATGAATTCGTTTCATTGAAAATCCAACAAACTTAGAAGAGTTGCATAAAATCTTCCAAATAACACTTGAATGACCCATATCTAGTTACACCTTTTGAATGAAGTGAAGGTAAACCATCCCACCAAGTTTCCATGATAATCTGACAACTGTCATCTTGCAAAGTCATGCAATTCACACACACTTGATGACTTCAGTGACCCTACTTCCAGGCTAAAGCATGTTTGGGACCAGAGGAAATCATAATACCCACCACGTTTCAAAAGAAATCCAACAAACGCACGACTTTGGCATCAATTATGCAAACTAGACACATTGAATGAACGTCTGAAGAAGTTTTGCAAATCTTGTACATTATACAGAAATTCAGCCCCCTTGAACCGCGTGACTAGCTAATGACCCTCCTTAACGACAGGTGCCCCATTTCTCTTGTGGTTTCTTACGCTTATTGTCGGAGTTATTTTATCAAAACGAAATTATTGAATATTCGCATTCTCTCATGTTCATTGTCGAATTCGGATCGCTGCTGCAAATAGTAGACTGAAATAAACGTTTCAATATCAAAATTGTCAATTTCGACTGAAAAACGACCAGACGGCAAAGTTTGTATAAATCCGTTCAAAGTTTTGGAAGTGTGATCGTTGAAATGTTTTCGTGGTCGGCCGATGCTCCATTTTTTACGTTTTCCGTGTATTTTTCTGATAAAAATATCATGTAATCCCTACTTTTTCCATCCTTCAGACTTTTCATTTTTGTCAAGTATTAGAGCCTCTCACCATCACCGTCGCTGTTTCAGTTTTTCACGTTCAAAAATCCTTCCCAGTACAAAGTGATAATATACCACTCCAAGTCAAATGCCAACTGGTCCAAGGAGAATGCTCCTGTGAGAAGCGGCTTGAGTTTTATTTACGTGAACCGGGCCGATCGCCATTTCACTTTTCCACCGTTCAAGGGGGCTGGAAATTCTAATGAAATTAAATGAATAACTGATGAAATTGGTAATTTCAATGCTGGAAATTGGTTTTTCTACCCCCTATCCTGTATTTGATTTTTATATGTGTCAAACCACATCCTCATAGCTCTTTCGGTTCGGCATGAATCTGCTGAACAGCTCGAAAAATACACAAAATATGTTAATTACTCCAACCCCTACTTTACAAAATGCTATGAGAAAGTGGTGACATACATACGCATCATACATAAACCCAAAGTGAGATGTATGTAGATGAGGTTTGGTGTGGTTGGTGTCATTTCAGTTCCTATCAACCTATTCAATATGGGGTAGTCACACCATGGCTCGAGAGACTGGACTACCCCTATCACACCTGCCCGTAATTGGTCTGACATGGCATTGCCCTTCTTCCAAGTATTGTAGCCATGTCATTCATATACCACACGTTAACCAAATGTCTGCTCTACCGCACTGCCTGCAGAGGATACACAATCAAACCCCCCACACTTATTAATCTCATCCGTCCCGAGGCCAGATGAGATATTGTTTAGTCATTTGGCCATTGCACCTATATGTACTGTTGCTGGTTGCCATAGCAAAGTTGCTATGGTAACCATAGTGGTGGGTTAGGTACTAGCACTGAGGGGTACCCATTGGTGTGGGGTACCCATGGGGGCTGGGTGATCCAGCAATTAGGTGCACTTTGCGAAAGGTCCGTTTGTGTGTGTGCTTTGTGGTGTGTGGTTGTTTGCGTTTGCGTGTCCCGTCATATTTGTGTGGTTTTTCGCAAATATACTCCATTTGGAGTGGCTGAACAAAGTGAAATTTTTGCCACACTCTTGAATAGTCACTAAACACATAATTGTCTCAAAATTAAGACGGAAACTATCAAAATTGGGGAAATTAGGGAGGCAAAATAAAATTTGGGGCAAATTTCTCATTTTTCCAAGTTTTTTTCAATATTTTTCAAGATAGTCCCTTAATTCCATGGCTTGAATAATTTTTCAAACTTTGTCGCAATGTGAAAAGGCACAAATAACAACTTTTCCAGCAAGCCCGCCCAAAAATACCAAAAAATGTCAATTTTTTGAGGAAACACAACATTTTTTGGCCAAATTTTTGAGAAGTTCTGAAAATTTGTTCAAGTTTTTGGTATATTTAGAGATTGGGAGTACTGAATGATTCCACATTTCAGAGGTAACAGTATCAACAAAAGGGTTCCCAGCATTTATGCTGTAGGGGGTGGGAATTAAGTGAATTTCCATGACTAATAATTATTCTTTGGGGAAAATGGCTGTTTCAAACATATTTTGATTCATTTTGTCAATTTGCAACTCGCGAAAATATAGCAAAGTAGAAACAAATTAATAGTTTCGAATTTGCCGATGAGATCCTGGCAACTCCAGGGATGCGATTTTTGGAGGTTGTTGCGATATTTCTATATTCGAGTGGCCCAACTAAAAAGTCACAAGAACATATATTTCCACAAAATTAGATGAAAATAGTTCAAATTGTGAAATTCACAGTGCGGGAAACACATTCAAGGGCCATTATTTTCCATATTTTCCCCCCTATTTTCAAAAATAGTTTAATGATTTGCATGACGAACATTGTCAAAAATTTCCCCACCACACAACCCTATGTTGTCACATGACACACATTTCTCCAAGAGAATTTCATTTCATGCGAAGTTATCACCGGTCAAATGTCGGGGGAAAACAATTCTGTCTGAAATTTCAATTTGTCACTATTTTATAACTATTTGATGATGGCAATGCCTGAACATAGTAACTTTCACACAAGCCTAAATTGTCACATGACACACGTTTTTCCAAGAATCCATGCAAAGCAAGGGTTAGTGCACTTGGGGTCTCGGGGTCATAGACACAAACACTTTTTTGGACATTTGGACCCCCAAATTAGAAATGTTGTGCAACCAAAGGTCCAAAAGTGGGAAAAATTTACACTTTTTTTCCATAAAATGCCATTGCTCTGTCGATTAAATGAGCTCTAAATCTAATTATTGGACCCCCAAAATTTAGAGCCCACCAGCGTATACACCCTGATGCCAAGTTTTCACATTGTCCCAATTTCAGGAGGACAAACACAATTCTTGGGGATATGTTTTTCATTTTCCGGATATTCTATATCTCATTATTGCAATGCCTAAACTTGTCAAGTTGCACACAAGCCTACATATATAGTCACACAACAGATGTCTTCCCCCAACTCAGGCAGATATTATACCGCATGACATTTAGGGGGAAAAACCCATTTTGGACAAGTTTTCATGTTCCATCCAGTATTTCGCAGATATTTCATGATTGCACTGCCCAAACAATTTCTCCCAACAATAGGCAGGAAACAATTTAAAATTTCACATGGGGGGACAATTTTTATCCTTAATTTTTCAAATGATTGAGAAGTAGGGGAGAGTCGGGGGAACATTTCAGGTATGTTTCAAGTCTAGTAGTCGTCATTGACTGGCCTAACCTAACTCGTGTGCGTACTGCGACACTTAGTCGTAGTCCCTACAAGTAGGCCAGTCAAACTTGCATCAAAAGTACAATTTACTGTCCAAGTAGCCTCTCGTCGAGGTGGTCTCTGCATTCTCGAATCACGCAGGATATGGGCCGATAGCAATCTTTCCTCAAGTAACTAGGCTTACATTCACGCTATGGTCTGACGTATATCGATTTGTATAAACATATACCAACAATGGGTGGGTAAATGTCTTTCCACAGCTTTCGTTAATTTATCTAGGCTGGTCGTAGTACTGTAGGCTATACTGCCAGCTATCGTACCACTAGCACTGCACTGTGCAGCAAGCTCACAGGGCAAGGCTAGGTAAAACGGCTGACGTTAAGCTGCCTTTTTTTACTAAGAGAGGTGTTTAGACAAAACTGACGTCCCACGGAATTGTAAAATGGTTTAAAGTAAGATGACATCCTCTTTCCACAGTCCTCGCTGCTCCATCTGAGATGAGACAACAATGAACTATGTTGCCAAATGCGATGTCCGAGAATGTAACAACGCCCGGTATATGATAGTTTGATTACCAGTATACACCACAATATTCAGCGCAAGACAAAAGATATACGCACGCTACGCCATCAGGGCAACATCATTTACAATGTAACCATTGCAAAGTTTAAAGGCCAATGTCATTTACCTTGTACCTTTTCTTCCAACCTCCCGAAAACTCCTAGGTGATATAATTGAATGGTATGACTCACTTTTTGTACTTCCTCTTTTTGCTTATGGAAGCCAAACCTCTTAACAATTTTCCAGTTGATCCGAGTGAACAAAAGGTCGCAATCAGCTATTGTCAAAAATTCGCCCTGTGTACATCATGGGGAACCCCGTGATTCAGAGTCAATGTGAAACATGTAATTCTGGAACCCTTCGACAAACAAACTATGGATTGTGGTTTGAAGAGGATCCCATGATCGTTCACGAAATATTTACGGTGATCTCATTCTAAGGAAATCCTATTCTCATATTGTTGTTATCAATGCGTTGCCAAAAACATCATTTACTAGAGTCATGGGCTACCCGTTTGAATCGTTTCCCCCAGTGGCATATCCTCAAGGGTCCTTTAGACCTTCTATCCCATGCTCCTTCTCTCAACTATTGGAAGATACAACTAACACCAGATGAGAGAGTGGCCATTCAGGTAAATCCAGATGCTAGAACCTTCAAATTTAGAAAGTGTATGGGTTTTTTTCAACCAGTCTTTGAGAGGAGTCTGTTACAAAACCATTGTCCTTTAACTACATGATTAAACAAAATGCAACACAATCAATGACAAATAGCCTAGTACAATCAATATTATTCAAATTATCGTGTAATACTTGCAGATCCAGTTACTCACCGGGGTTTCACCAATCCGTAGGCCTATTTGGGAGCGCAGCCCGTGCAATTACCCCTATCTCCCTGCAGGGATACATCCCTCAGATAGATGGGTCGAGTGAACTGATGATCCACTGTAATGGAAGTCATTAGAGGAGTTAAGGGGTAGTCTACAGTTAGCTAATATATTCAGATTGGGTCTATGGGAATGGTTTCTCAAAACAACTAATTCCTCATCCCTCGCCGGTTCATCCATGAGTTGCTAGTATTTTTTTTTAGATAGTTTTAATTCCTTTCTGAATATCAACCTCCCTCGCCAATGCGATTTTCACATTCATACTGCACACCACATCTGCATGCATTCTATGGAATCCTAGCTAAACGCATAGTTTATCACAACACACAATTATTTTCTTTAAACGTATGCCCCGCAAAAAAGGGTTTTTTTTTGTGAAGTTATGTTTCTCCGTAGCCTACAATCATTTGAATTTTTCACTTTGCCACTTCTCCCTCTTTCTGTTCGATATGGCTCATTATTGTAGAGACAACAGCATTCCAGGCCTTCAACATGGGATTTGGTGAAGTCTAACCCAGAGCTGCGATGAGATATGCAACTCTGGGATTGCGCCTCGTTGTCATTTAACACTTCGTTCGGAGTTCAAGGAAGAAATAACAGAGAAAAGAAACCAACACAGTAGCATTTAAAAAAAAAAAAAAAAAAAAAAATAGGGCTACATATATCTATAAAAACGTTGGCGATTAACTAAATGACAATTTAATATTTACAATCCCATTCAAAACCCGTCACTGACTGAACCCGTTAACCTTATTCAAATCCGCAGATTAACATTGATACTTCTCTATCAAACTTCAATATCCAATTTACACAGGACCGGTGTGCTGTTAAGTGTTATTCATATAGGGATTTAACAAAAATTTGACAATCACATGGTCATGCAACAGATCATCTTTAAACTGTCACAGATGTAAAGAGGACATGTCACAACCAAAAACAACAACCCCTCAACCAAAATTTAGTGATTCCTAGCATTTCCATTGTTGAGTTTTTATAGTTACTCAATGATTTCATCATTCATTGTTCCCCCCCTAACAATGACGACACCAGAGTAATGATACAAAAGTCACCCACTGACTTTACCACATAAATGCGATATTTTGCCCCAATATGTAGCAGAAACTATTGTTGATATTCATGAAATAAATTTTAATTTAAAAAAATCTTACATATAAATTAAATTTTGTCAAGTTTTTCAATCAGATCTCTTGTTCGTTCTCTTGTCACTAGGTTTGGAACGAATACCTGGTTTTAATGACTCTGTATTACACAAGGTCCCCAGTTACTCTCGTGACTCACAGGTACATGCACAATAGCAGAATTGTCTTCCTTTTCACACTCGAATTGGCTTAAATTCTCCGAGATTCGGTTCTCTATAATACATATACATATATATATATATATTTATATATATATTATATATATATAGTATATAGATATATATATATAGATATTATTCGATATATTCAGATATAAACACCGAGCTTAGCAAATGTCCAGGCATGCCACAGGCTCCATGAAAAAAAGTAGGAGAAAAGTATGTGGAATTTGCCAAAAGTCGGAGCAAGTGGAATTAATCAAAAAGTGGAGTAAGTAGGAGATTCTCAACAAGTTGTTTTCTGTCAATACTCACCTAGCCAGGATTTTCTATATGGTCATTTCATCAACCATGCAATATTACCTGGATGTAGTAGGGAAGTCACATGCAGAGCTGTTGAAAAGTAGTTCATGACTTTCCTGCATTTTCTCCCATTCGTGTTCTTATCTCACTGACAAGTCGCAAGATTTTGAACGACCAGTGGTTTCTCCTCGATCCATGCTTAGTGATGTTCTTGCTCAAATCAGCTGTGGCCTATGAGCTATGTGATCTTGCCTGTCATATCTAACTATCTATCTAGTATCCACCTTGTTAGCAATTGACCCTTCTGGCCCCCAATGGTCATCCTTTGATGGATGTTGACCAAACTTTGAATCAATGTTCATTGACCCCTGGGAATATTTCTTGCTTTTGGAAGTTCAAGGTCAAATGTTAACTGAAGGCACAATATGCTTTATGTATGTAAGATGTCAAAATTCTTTTTCAGTCAGTTTTCAAGTGCTGGATTTTCTGAAACTTGTCAAGTTCCTGGGTGGTGCTTCTTTCTTTCAGCTCTTTTACAGAGTAGGATGGTGATGTCATATAATATCATTAAAACATAACATCGGGTAAAAGAAGTATTATGGGCCGGCCCACCAGGCACCCTTTGATGGAAGTTGACCAACCTGGGACCGATGTCGGTCATTGACCCCTGGAACAATTTGTGACCACATAAGGTCAATTCAAAGGGCAACAAAGTGGCACAATCACCATGTGTTAAAGAGAGAGTAGTTATGGGACAGCTTGTTGACATTACACTTGCAAGCCTTAAGGTATAAGAAGAAGGGAAACAGGATGAAGGCAGAGATTCCA
>JAODTK010001718.1:0-10558 GCA_026419785.1 Sclerodactyla briareus | reverse complement strand
GGAATTCCCGCACGATTTTCACCAGGGATAGCAAAAATAGTGTGTATATAGGGTTGCGCGGTTTCTAGAAGCGATCGAAAGCTGAAAAAAATTCATGACAACCAACGTATGGCAACAGCACAAGCATTTGACCTCTGTCGGGCTGGTATACCGTACGACAGGCCGAAAGACAGTCAACTACTACGATCTTCATACGTAAACGTCCGGTATATATGTAACAAGCCAGCCCCACGAAACAGGTCGCTATTGGCAATTACCAGTAAGCCCTAAACGTAACTATGATAGATTAGCCAAGGAAACCGAAGTAAGCACGATCTAAATTAGTCGTAAAAACCACCAATCCATGCCTTCACCTTCATGTATGATTGGGTTAAATCAACTTTCACCAATTTCACGTTCGTTCCTTCAAAGAATGTGAGGCCAAAACGCAAGTATAACGCGTTTTCGCAGGCCTCGTAATTCAAAGTTTGGAAGGGGCAGAGGCAATTTTCTGAGGGCATTTAAAATTGCCATCGTTACATTCACACGGCAGGCAACCACGGCAATTTAGAAAACCTGTTTTAAGGGCAGGGCAAGGCAATCTGAAAAAAGACAAGGGCAAAAAGTCAAATTTGAAAATACCAAAGCAAAATTTCATCATACTACGTAACAGTATAAGCGAGCTCCAGTGTATTCTCATCAGACGGTCAACCACTCGATTTTAAAACTATTTTCAACTCGCAATTATTCCTCTCAATCCTCAAATAGATCGTTTTTTAATTTTCATGAAAAAATAATGTGAGCTTTCTGCAATCTAATTCATTTAGCGTATCATGTAGGCTTACTGATATATTGGCATTTATACATGTGATGTGAAAAGTTTCGTTCGTCCGCTGCTGCGAAGGAACTCGCTAGCAACTACAATCATAACGGTATCACCTCAAATCCCATACACACAAACCATACGACCGTACAGCAAACTTCTTGTAGCGCTAGCCGACCCGCCGCCCATCGCTGGCAGCTAGCGCTGTCCTGCATTCTGCCGCGAACCGGCATGCAAACCACGTGCGCGTGCCGGCCGGCCTGGTTTACAACGTTATTATGCACTTTCTATTGTTTCACAATTCACTACCCTACCAATGTCCTAACAACGACCGAAATGTAGTACATGATGTTGAAGGATACTCGAATAGTGTGCGATGCGGAGCGAGATTCGATAGGCCTACTCGATGAATTGTAACAGTCAGTTGCGGTTGATCTAAATAGCTCCACGGGTTTGCGTTTTTTACTTTCACTACGCAATATTACGGTAACCATTGGACATACAACGGTGATATACGGATGTAATGGTGCACAAACATACATACACTGAATAAAGGACTAATCCAATGCACAATTGTATAAAAATGAAATGCGAAATCATGACTACTTTTACATGTATGGGCCTGATGATTCCAGGGAAACTTTTCAGAAGGTGCTGTAGGGTATTATCGTTAGTTTTTGGGAGGGGGAGGCACCGGACGGCAATGAGCAATTAGGGCCCACAGTCACTGCCGTCGGTGAAGATTGAAATGTAGGGCAACACGGCAAATTGGCAGGGAACCGACACCGATTGCCGTCGTTGCCGTCGGTTAATTCGAGCCCTGCGTTTCGACCTTGTTAAAAACTGAGCAAACCGTGGAAGACTGCTCAACCCTCACGCCATTTCTGACCTCAATGTGACAGTGGACAAACTATGTCCTTAAAATGACTGGTCAGAAGAATAGTTTTCCACTGACCAAGGAAGTTATTTTTCTAATAAACCTGCTGTAAATGTTGCACTTACCATCAAATCGGAAGTCTTTTTTGTGGTCTGTGCTAGTTTCTGTCCCTGCGTGCTGGCCATTTGATATTTTTGTAAGCTTGTCTTGAGTAGCCTCTCTGCCTCTTGGGGAGCCTCGTCGTCCTCGGTAGGTACCACGAGCACCGCCCCCTCAAGTTCCGCGGTTACATCCCGGAAAGTGGCTATCGACCACGACCAAACGCAGCGTTTTCCCACTTTTGAGAAACTTTTGAAAAATATCCCCAACCAGTGGCGGTGTACTGGAACAGACTGCAAGCACAGGTGAAGGTACTGTGTCATTAATTCAGGCTTCAAAAAAAATCCTCTTTCGGGCTAGGTTAAATTTGTCTGTTAGCATGCCCCAAAAGCTGTCAAACACCAATATTAACAGTTGTCAATGTGGCTCTCCAATAGCAGACGATGAAAGAAAGCTTTCCTGCCCGAGGCCTCCTTTTCCACAGTCTTCAACCAATATCGTTGCGGTTTATTTTTTCTCTTTGATAACTTATTTCTCAATAAAATGCAACTTCTATCAACTGTCTGCGCAGAAGAAGAATGGCTTCAAATTAATTTTGGTTCGTCCGAAAAACGTCAGCCCTCACAGTCTCAGGCCTAGCGTTATTCTCATCTTTGGTGAGTTCTGCATACTGCTCTTCATTCATCCCATTACGGAAGAGGTCAGTAACATTCTCTGCGAGAATGTCGTCAATCTTTTCATCAGCCGCCTCCTGCACTTTGCAGCGTTTGGCCATGGCCGAAAATGACTATCTGAGGCGCGCTTTGGCCGGGGCAGAGGGGTGGCCCCGTCCCAGGACTGCCCACTGGCACCAAACCCTTTCTTCGGGATAATCCTCGTCAAACTCCTCGTTTAGGCCATCATCTCATTGCTCTATCTGCTGGCTCGACCACGAGAGCTCAATCTCCTGGCCCTGCTTTGCCTGTGCATTCTTGATGACTGCAAGCGCCGCCATAACATCCTTATTGTGTCTGGCCTGTAAAAACCTCTTATACCCACGTTAGTACCTCAGCATGGGCCTAGTGTTATGCTCCGTTGGCAACCACCCGGTCAGTGCTTAGTTTTGGGTTAGGCTTAGTTTTTACTCCAGCTAATAAATTAGCCTCCTTATAATTCCCTCCTGCAGTTGTCCTTTAAACTCTGAGGATCCCTTCTTGTCAGGATTATATTTTTTTATGGTGAATGATGCCTTGGGCAAGTTTGTCTTGCAGTCCTGTTCTTCCAATATGACTGCTATGGACTAGGCCTTGTTCATTTTCCTGTGACCGACTACTAATTTCTAAACGAAGTTATGCTGTCTTCCAATTTCTTTGAAAGGCTCTCAACTGCTATCTTCAAATCATCAATTTCTTTTTGGGAGTGACATTCCTAAGCCAAGTAGGGCGTTCCAATTCTGAGAATTGTCCTTGAGCCAAGGAAAAGTTCTCCCATGCCCACCATGTGTTCATTGACATTTCTCCATTTCTCCATGTCTTCTCAGGTATTGAAGCTTATTCCACGGGATGTACACATTTCCGAGTAGCTCCCTCTGGCAAGATTTACCCAAAAGGTAAGCTTTTCTGAAATCTCTTGATGGCCCTGTCCATTTTGACAAGGAAGTGAATCAGTTAATTGTTGGATCGTTATTGCCTCAACATTAGGCCAGAGTGCATTCTGTGCACAAATCATGAGGAACTTTCACTTGGACCCACAAACTCTGTTGAAGTGAACAAAATACAATCAACTTTGTTGAATGTCGGTATAGGCCTAGGCCCCAAGTGTAATATGAGCTCCGATGACTGCCGTCTGGAGGTCGTGAGCGTATCGATGGTATATGTGTGTTAATAGATTGTTCAAGTTAATAGAGCGTGTGTCTCTGGGGGGAGTGTACACCATGAAAAATTGCAAGGAGTACTAAATATGAACGGCTAGACTTGTCCTGGAATCCCTGTAAGTGCCTTCCAGTTCATGTCAAGGAACTCATCTGGCGACAAAGGCACAAAAGATAACACCACTCGTCATATTCATATCTTTCTTTCTGAAACTGCGTCCCTGTTCCCGTTTTGTCGGAGAAACAGGAAGGCGTCCACAAAATGCATTCATATCAGTTTCCCAATTGCTGGTGTTGACTATTTCTAGACAATTATTTGCTACCTGTAGATGCATCCTGGTTTTCTGGAATACGTGATTATTCAAATGCTGCCGCTGCCCATAGTGGCAAATGTCTACAGTAGAAAAAGAGGACGGCACATCCACCATGGGTTCTTGTCCAGGTTCATCACCACCATTGCCGAGATTCTTTCTCACGATCTACCGTATCGCGTAGTCTGACACCTTTTGCGATTAGATTTAACAGGATGCTATGTGTCATTGGTTTTATTCCATGTCATACTGTCGGTTGTCAGACAATCTGGGGCACATCTACTGACAACAATATTCATTGAAATTTGAAAGGCAAACATGAGGTACATGTCAGTACAAGGAGGTGTCATCGGTTGTTTTGAGGAACTTGTACCTTTAACGAAGATGAACAAATTTTGCCTGCTGGTAGGATTTTAAAAATGGTTGGAAAAATATGGCTCTCAAATTTCGTTTATTTGAGTGATTTGGTGGAACTGGCAACCTTCCAATGATGTCATCTCTACGCAATTATAAGGGAAAGTTTGATTGGCATAAATTTCAATGCACCATTATATGACCATTAAATATTTTGGTCTGGCCTTGTCCTTTATCAGCCATGTTCATTGTTTTGGCTACTTCCATAAAGAGAAAAAAGCTACCCCAGATCATGCCCTTTTTTCCTGCTTCATGCTTGACTGTTGGAACCCAAAACGGAAGGGACTCTTTCTACCTACAAAATTCCGAGGGGTTTTCGAAGTTGGGTCAACACAGCTCAAATGGATTCAGGCTATTCTATGTAATTTATGTAGTAGGCTCATTAGATCACAGACAAATTTAGAGCTGAGTGGATAGTAGTTTGGCATGGGTACAGACTCGCCGTACATGAAGCTGATTCCAGCATGAACATTATATCAAGCATCAAATTTCATGACTCGTGCAAAAAGCTCGTTTGTAGAATTTCCTTTGATGTGGTTTACCTTCAGTCCTGATAAATTTGAAGATAGATTCAATAAACTGAAGGTCACTCACACAACCTAATTTGGCATGTTTTTTCTAACCCAGATATACTTCATTCAAAATACAACACTAGCTATTCAGTGTGTTTAACGGATGCAGTGAAATGCATATAGCATCCCTATGTGTTCTACAAACCCATATTTTGTAAAATCATATAAAGGCCACATGAGTCAGTCCTGACAATACATATACTTCTTATCAGTAAAGATTAATATCGCTTCTGTCTATTTGGCAGGTAGACAGTATTTGTACTATGCAGTATCCTCACACAGAAACTAGAATTTTCTGCTTTCAATTTCTCTCTATTCTGCTGTCATCAGGGTTTGCCCATTAAGCTCAACCATCTCAGCTGGTTTAGCTATGGGTGGGGAATCTGCATGTCACTCGTCTATCTACATTCCCGTGTGTCCACGATTGCCTTTTTGGCCAGCAAACAGTCATTCTGTTGATAGATGTCCATCAAACTTGAACACAATGTTTTTTTACCCAGGACAATGCTTTACTTTGTAAAGGTCAAGTGAAGGTCTTAAAGGGTAATATAGGCCATCATGTGTAAAATTTCAAAATTTCGAAATTTTCAAATTCAAATCTCCTCCACAATGTAAAAAAAAAAAAAAAAAACTTATTAATAGCATACCTTCAGGGTGCCCAGGGATTTAGAACGCCAATGTCCAGTGTGGGCCTGGGGGCTGGGGCCCATCATGTTGGAATTAGGCCAAATGCCTTCTCTTGCAAATTTTTCACAGTGATGCACTTCGGTCATAATGATGTCTAACAGGTCCCACTTGGGGCTTGATGGCCCATTTCATGGAAATTTCACACAAGGTCCTTGGAATGCATCTCCTCCCACAAGCAGTTTAATCTATTTCCTCAAATTACTGCAATTCTCTTGGGTATTGGTCCATTGGGGATGTTTGCGAACTGGTCTGGCCCAAGGCCCAAATGTGGGCCCTATAGCCCATCATGTTGAAATCATTAAATTGCTTCTCTCCATTTTGGATGCTCAGGTCCGTGCTTTTTGGGCCCCCATATAGTCATTCGTGATGGTGTCACCGAACTTGGACACGTGTTCATTGACCCCTGGGCTTTTGCCTTTGGTCATGGTCAAAGTTCATCAAGGGGGTAATATCGGCCCTTATGTGTAAAATTTCAAAATGTATCTCCTCCTACAAGTTACATTAGATTTCTTGGAACTGATGTCATATGTTTCTTTTTAGGTGCTCTTCTCAGCTTGTTTGCAGTATTGAATGTCAAAATCATATATGGTCTTTAGAATTCAAACAGCAACATCTGATGGGACTTTTTAAGATCAATGCATTAAAGGGGCACAATAGGCCACTGGTTTTGAAATTACCTTTTTCCTCTCTTCATGGTCCATTATTCACCGATGTTTGACCAAACTGGTAACAATGTTTATTGACTGCTTGGCCGTATATCGCAGGTCAAAAGTTTGTTACAGGCACAATAGCCATTGTTTGAAACTGCTTCTCGTGCCGCATGAATCTTGAACATTTAAACACATCATGTACATAAACATCCGTCTTGGTACTTTGTGCTGTGTGATCTACAGCAGATTGGTGCTCTAGTTTTCTCAATGTAAAGGCAGAAAATTTGTGACACTACCGTAGGTCCATCATCACTCCTCATTACCCAGTAATATAGTAATATTGGCCTGCCCTTCGTAGTCTCAGGCAACTTACCCAGGGTAATTTGTTGGCGTGGGTAGAGGGTTTGGTTCCCGTTTCTGTGCGGTGTACCCCGCTGGTTTCGAGAACAGATCATGGTCCTTGGGCAGATTCCCATGTATCGGTGACAAACACACAAGTACACAACCCTGTCGCGGAATAGATATATTT
The DNA here is from genome assembly GCA_026419785.1 of Sclerodactyla briareus. Lineage (NCBI taxonomy): Eukaryota > Metazoa > Echinodermata > Holothuroidea > Dendrochirotida > Sclerodactylidae > Sclerodactyla > Sclerodactyla briareus. Next base: position 3,768 of record JAODTK010001718.1, on the reverse strand, counting down.
AAGTATTGCTCAAGAATTTGACCTGGCCAGCTCGCTTGAGTATGTCACCCAATGCTGTGCATTCCTCAGTATGCTTTGGAGTTAGGTTGACATGTTGTGTCACCATGCACAGTGAAGCTGAGAGCAGGAACTATTTCTCGCACTGGTATTAGATAGTGGCATGGTTGGCACTAGCACGCCCTCGTCTTACCACTAGTGCCAGCCCTGAATCTTAGGCTCTTTTCCTGGTTTCCTGCTTCGCCTTCAAGATGCTACATGCAACAACATTGGACACGTATGAAGCCATCTAAAGGACAACTGACGGCCTTGGATACAACGACGTCATATTGTGGAGAATGGCAAACTGTAATCTATAGGTCCAAACCCCTTTCATATGATCTTCCTATGTGGAGTTATTGGCCTTCAAGCTTGGTTTATTAAGCGAGAAATTGGGAAGAATCCCAATTGGCAATAACGCATGACGTCACACATGGACAACACAGGAACTTATGTTTATTCTTTGATGTTCCATTTTGTTGAATAAGTCCCACATTTAGCAGAAGTGCTATTGTCTGCTCTCACCAAGTAACCCTCAACACCTATCAACCCACTGCAACACTCCTCTCCCATAGAGACTAAATTCTTTCAAGTAAAATTCATGTTTGAATTTCAATAGAAAACAAAGAATGTTTGCAAGTTTGTGCATAAGTATGACTCATTTATTTATTGGCATAATGGGATCTTTCGAATCTTGCACATACATATTCTTCCACAATACCCAAACTTCCAAATGACTATAACTCCGTAACGAGAGTCCCATGAACTTTGGGTTGGACTGACGCATTCAGTGTTTATCCAGCGATTAAGTTAGCCCCTTTTTACATCAATCCTGCAGTTGACCTTTAATGTATACACAGGGTATATTAAGTTAGCTAAGGGGGTTAAGGCTTGGGTTGAATGTCTTTCTTGGTAAAATAGAGTAAGGGATAATTCCTCTTGTCTGGTGGTATACGCAGTATTTCAATCTCTCCTGATGAAAGAATCATGCTCTAATAATAATATCTTGTTCTCATATGCGCTATTCCAGTTGAAACTTGTCAAATTGCTTTACAGATATTACCCCTGATCTCTAGTGACTTTTTTCACAAACACAAAACCCTCCATAACAGCTTGCACTTCTTGCTTGTTTCTCCGTTCCCGACGCGCCATTTAGATACATCACTTCATCATGCGTTTTCACCCTAAGGTGCGGATTTTGCATCTGCACACACAAACTAAAATTTGCAAAAATTATTTATAATATGCCGGGGAATTCCCGTACTGGTCTCCACAATTGAATTGCAAAATTTCACGAAACTTGGTGGATATGATTCCTTCCTTCAGCCCCAAAACTTTAAAACAAAGATTCCGGTTCATGGAGGTCATTCAACATACCTCCTTTGAATAATTCATGCGAAATCTTTCAATTGCTTGGATTTTCATGAAACCTGGTTGGGTATGGTTTGTTTACCTTGGTTCCAATTTTTTTTATCATGGATTCAGGGTCACTGGAAGGTCATTCAACATATCTAATTTATATAATTTAATGCATCGTTTTTCAAATTTCGCACCGGGATTTTTCGTGAAACTTGGTAAATTGGCCTCAAGTTGCATAATTTCGGCAATTTTAGTCACATTTTCACAAAACTTTTCTCCTTTAGTTAGCCATTGTCAATAATCAGCTCACATTTTGAAATTGGTCCTGATTATAGGTGTTTTCTGTAATGCTAATACCGAAATCTTTCATCACACATGAATGCTTTGTTTGTTTCTACAAAGCCACACCTACATACTTTTGATTGACGTATGTTTTCGCAGAACTCTGGTGCAAATGACAAATTCTATAATCTATTGGCATACGGACAAATTACATAAACGTAAAACTGCTCTAAGAAATTGCAAAATCATTAAAATAATAGAACAGTCATGTAGATGGGTTGGATACAACACTCCACAAAAGATTGAGCCATGTTATTTGCAAGGTGTATTCAGATGGTCCTTTTTCTGATTTAGGATAATTTTGGTCTCTTTCAAAATCATACAAGTTCAATGGCTTTTGAGCCCCTAGAAAATTAAATCATTTTTTGTTTTTCTTATTCCATCACACAAATACAATTTCGTCTGGAAGAAAACTCACCATGGGCCGAAAAGTGTTGCCATTGAAGGATTCTGCCCTTTCATGACAGTCTGTTAGCTATTGGATGGGAGCATGAACAGTAGGCCCAATGCATGCAGGTTGCCAATATCCCCAGGTACCCACTACCTACAATGTAACTGTGTAGCAATATTTGCAATGTTAGTCGATGAGAGAGGGAGACAACTTGGGCCAAGAGAGAGGCTGTAAACGCCGTTAGTGGTCAACACTCTTCCCTATTGATAAAAACTCACCTGGACATGTTGCATGTTTTTCGGCGGTTTATGCATGTTACCGAAAGAATCGCGATCTTTATTTTTCTGAGAACCCGCCCCCCAGCCCTCCCCTCCCCAGTTTCAAATCCCCTTTAAAAATTATGAGGGGGAAATTCCCCATCAAATTCTGGAGACCTTGACTAACACTGGGTTTTGATATGGTATGGGGTGGATTCTTTGCACAATTAATCCAGGGTCATGCCGCGAATTAGAGTTGGAAGGGGCAGGAGGCATTTTCTGAGGGCAGTACAAAAATTGCCTTCGGTTTCCATTCAAAATGGCGGGGCACCAAGGCCATTTAGAAAAATTTTTTAGGGCACAAGCAATCTGAAAAATAGACAAGGGCAAGAAGGCCAATTAAACCGAAAATTGTTTTATAGTAACCGTGTAACTCTCTCAGCCTACTCGTACCGTTATAAAGCTCCAGTTATTCTTCTCGGTCGGTCAACCGCTCATTTTTGACAATGATTTTTCAACTCGTAATTAATTTACTTTAGATACTCAATGATATTCGTTTCTTATATTTTCCATAAAAAACAATGTGCTTCTGCAATATATTCATTCACGCGTATCATGTGGACTACTGAATACTGCAATTTATAAATGTGTGGAAAAGTTCGTTCCGTGCGCAGGACTCGCAAGCTATAAATCATAACAGTATCACCTCAAATCACACAACACATACGACCTGTGCCGACCTATCGCTAGTGGCTTTGTCCGGCTCGCTGGCCGCAACCGGTTCGAACCAGGTTCAACAACCATGTGCGAAGCACGGCAATGCACAGCAATTAACTGATCTCAGATTGAATGTACAATTATGTGACTGTATGTCTGTAGCCTTCGCTGTGGCATTCATACTGCTGTTCCAATTATTATTCATGTGTGGGGGGAGCGCGTGTCCGGCCTAGGCTGGTTAATGTTACTAAGGCACTTTATCTATTATGTCCTCGTAGACCAATTCCTATGACAAATGTAATACATGATGGTTTGAAGTATCCAATAATGTGTGATTCGACGAGATTCGATAGGGCCTACGCGATGATTGTTACATTACGTTGCAGTTAATATAATAGCTCCATGGGTTGTGTACGTAAGTCAAGTTTTCACTTTCTCATTCAACTACTATAGTACGGAACCATTGGACATACACGGATTTACGGATGTATGGTCCACAAACAGTACAATACAATGAATGAAGACTAATTATCCCAATGCAGAATTGAGTAAAATGAAGCTGGAAAATCCATGACACTTTTCATGTAATGGGCGCTGATGATTAAATTGGAAACGTTTAGAAGGTCCTGGTGGGTTTATCGCTTTTTTGAGAGGGGATGAGCAAAT
>JAODTK010001717.1:0-10778 GCA_026419785.1 Sclerodactyla briareus | reverse complement strand
AATGGGGGGTCCAAATAGCAGAACACTATTCACCGACGCAGTCTAATGGTCTATCAATGCTTTAATAGCGATGGATTAGTTCGGGAACTTGCGTGCGTGGTAAATGTTCCGCAGAGCCCAGCATATAAGCTTCCGATGTAATTCTGGGTTATGTGCCGATACGAGTCATGTCGTTGCTCAGTTTCAACACCTAAGTTTTAATATAGAGTTGCCCATCTTGTGAAGTGATGCAGAGGTACTGACGGGCATTAACTTGTTCCGTTGTACCTGGTGAAGGATTCGCAGCTTGTAAAAGTTGCCAGCATACAGGTCTGTACCCTTGAGGGCCTGGAATAGGCTCGATCCTCGGCATGTATACCATATAAAAAAACCCATTATCACTGTAAACTAAAGTTTAAAATGCGATGCAGTACATGGTCCGTTGTGCTGTGACTAAATTGCGAGGTGAACTGAATTATAGTACACAGGAAATTGGCAACACGATGATTTTTGCTTTTTGTTTGTACTGACAAAAAGGAATGGTGGATAACCAGCATCTATTGGAAAGAATTGGTTTCGTGCGTTTAGGGGCTCCGCCTGGGATTGGCTGCTGCAGCAGGGGGGTGCTGCGGAATGAGGGATGGCGACATTATGCGGAAGGTTCCTGACGCTGCCGCGCATGCGCGCGCCTGCCTGCTGATAGTGGATGGCTAGCTTCAGGATTTCCTTAGTCAGCTGAAGAACCTTCGAGTGGAAGCAAAAACACGAGGTGTATAAGTAACAAGATACAAAACTGTGTCCGCGATTCCCTGCCATAGCTGACAGGTCATTAGGCCGAACCAGAAAACTGTATTACTCCTAATTAGATATTGTCGTTCACTGAATTTCTTCTGATGAGTCGCACACTTTTTCCATTTCAAATATTGTCCTTACCCTTAATTCTTGCCTCCCTTTCTTCTTACTACTTTTGTGGAGAACAACTGAGCAAAAACAAGGGAAATCACTGAAGTATGCAAAGTTGACTCACGATGGCCTTTACTTTATCAGGACCAAATGAAGTCCCCATCCAGAAAGCTTTTAACATAGGAAAACTTGATTTTCGCGTAAATTATGTGAAGTATTGGGCTGTAGCAGTACATACCAAAGTCATAGATAGATAGATAGATAGATAGATAGATAGATAGATAGATAGATAGATAGATAGATAGATAGATAGATAGTAGATAGATAGATAGATAGAACATGTGATGTCCATTTCGAACGAAAAACAGAATATTGATTTCCACCGACAGGACAACATAGGGTAAAATCTATGGGGTAAAAGCAAACAAGGCACAGGAGTCGGCGGTTTCAAGTATAGCCAGATTATGCCAGTAGGTATGATTAGAGGTTTCCCCGATGACAACCGTATTCTTTTCGAGCAGGGGTAGGTAAATGCGAGTCATGTCCCAGATGTTATCTTTTCCCTTGTCTAATTAAAGTTGAATATATTTATATTTTTATTTAAAACAAGAATAGGTTTTGAGAAATCTAAATTTGCAAATTCACTGAGGCCTTGGAAAGGTGTTATCTACTGTGGTAAGCCCAACTCAGCTCAAAATCAAATTGTTTGCTATTTTGGCGGAGACCTGTCGTGATGGAGGGGGTGGGGTGATAGGGGTACTTGCCCAGTTGTGATGGGTTCGATTTTGTGTTCTGTGTCATCCGCGGTGAGGGGGTCTTACATCAGGCGCGGAGCCGGGGGGGGGGGCGCACCCGGCGCGGACCCCCCCCCTAACGAAATTTGAGAGGATTTTTTTTTTTGCCGTCATGAGCCGGGAGTTAAAGTTGGCACAAGCCCCATTGTATTGTTGATGTTCTTAGCTCCCCAAAAGCTACCGCGTATCTAGGCACCCGGCAAACTGTACTATTAGTAACGGACCGAGTGCGCTGTCCAGGGCAGTATTGATTTGAGACGACATGTGGTGATTTTCCCACGTTAGAGCGGCAAAGCGCTTTGAATGTTGTGCGGCGAAAACAAACACTCTTTGTGATTGAGAAACATTTCCGGTCGGCAGGTTTGTAGCCCTGGGCGTCAAAGGTGGGGACGGGGGACATTCCCCCCCCCCACGGTCCCGGAATCTATAGATTGTCCCCCCCCCCCCACTTTTCCGGAACCGTAATAAAAAATAATCGGCACATGCCCGAGTTTGTATCACTCTTCAACTGATCAATTTTGTCTAACCAAACAAAAATCGCGTTGGCATGGTCTTAAGTCCACTGATTTCAGCTGCGGACTCCAGGTGAAGATCGGCCTGACTAGGGCCGAATTGACGGATTCCCCAAGTTTCATAACCGAAATCTCGAATTCAATCGATGCCAAAAGGGCATAATTGTTTTTTGCGCAATGTCGTTTTTATCCAGGCGGTGTTAGGCAAATAGGCGATGTAATCCTTCGAATCATTTTGTTCACTCGAATAATTTCAGGAGCATTGGGAGGCAGACTGCCCCCCCCCCCAATTCTTCTGAGATGAAAAATTCGTGGAAATCTGAGAATGAAAAAAGCGAAGCAGTGAAAAAAGCGTTTACTTTTTGCAGCCCTTTTCCGAAAAATTGCCCGGGATCATGCATTCTTTTCGCACGTTCGGCGCGCGGCAGTTCCGATGACTGACTTTTGTCAATTGGGTAAAACATTTTCTGACTCCCGAATGGAATGGTCACGTATGCCCATGGCTTTTCCCTTTCGATCACAACAGGGACCGTTCGGTAGACCTGGATCCCACGCAACAAAGCCAGAGTAGAAAAGGTAATAAAAAATACTCTGTGTGATATTCGGTAAATCATCTAGTATGCACAATGAAAAATTTTTGGTGTGTCTTTACTCACATCCACACAAGTAGATGGGTGATATTGAGCCTGGCAAGTGCCATTTCCGTCGATCTGGGGGTATGAGAATCTTGAAATTTTCTTGTACGCCGCGCAACCGTGGTCGCGCTCCGCGTTAGATGGCTAATTGCATTCGATGTGGCCCACACTTTTCAAAACGGATCGACGTTCTGTTGTAGCTACAGTGTTGGGTCGTCACGTGGGGTAACTGTCCCACGGGATTACGGTTTAGTTGGCATGTCTCATACGGGATTTACCGGTTGCATGCGCGCCACAAGGATTGGTCTGTCTGTACTCTATTCACATCACGAAAATCACCCAACCCCTCTTGGGAGACATCTGTATCCATGCCTGGTCAAATATGGTGCCAAAGGGTGCCACACTCAGTATTACTTACCATGGGGATTGAGAGACAAACGTACATGGGCATGTTGGGGGGATTCGTGTATCGTATATCAGACACAAAATTGACAAAATAGAACTTTTAATAAGTTTCTCTACGAATTCCCTCATTCTACATAACAGGATCCGTCCACTAGTAAGAAAAGTTTCCAGCCTGATCAGGCGTTTCGGGGCAAGCTCTGCATGGGCCAATCCGTGTTGGAGAGAATACATTCTCACAATCTTCTTCAAAATGACCAATATATACGCACACGAAATAATATAGTTCTTGTAAACCCCCCCCCCCCCCCCCCCCCTCCAGGAAGCTCGACACGTCAATTTAGCTTTGATCTGGGCAATCTGATGCTGGGCTCGTTGTGTGAAAGAGGTCGACATTTCCGGTCGGCAGTTTGTAGCCATGGCGTCAAAACAGGTGGGGACGGGGGACATCCCCCCCCCGCCCACGGGTTGGTCACGGGATAGCATACGATTGTCCCCCCCCCCCCCACTTTCGGACCGTAATAAAAAAATAATAGCACATGCCCGATTTGTATCACTCTCAACTGATTAATTTTTTAACCAAACACAAATCGCGTTGGAAATTGTCGTAAGTCCACTGGTGTAAGCTTGCGGACTCCAGGTGAAGCACTGGACCCGACTAGGGCAGAATTGGAAGGATTACCCAAGTTTTCATACCGAATTCTAGAATTTCAAATCGAATAGCCAAAAGGGCATAATTTGTTTTTTCGCGCAATGTCGTTTTTTCCAGGCGGTGTAGGCTAAAAATGGCGATCCCCCACTGTAATGCTTGAATCATTTTGTTCACTCGACTTGAATAATTTCAGGAGCCTCGGGGAAGACTGCCCCCACAATTTTTATGAGATGAAAAATTCGTGGAAAATCTGAGAATGAAAAAAGCGATGAAAAAAAAATGGGGCTAATTTTGCAGGCTTTTCCGATAAATGCACGGGAATCATGCAATTCCTTTTCGACAGATTCGGCGCGCGCCGCAGTTCCGATGACTGATTTGTCAATTTGGGTAAAAATTTTCGCTCCCGAATTGGAATGGTCCAGTACGCTTATGGCTTTTCACTTCGATACCACAAGGGACTGTCGGTAGACCCCTGGATCCCACGCAACAAAGCCAGAGTAGAAAAGTAATAGAAAAAATACAGGTGTGATATTCGGTAAAGCATATTAGTAGCAACAATGAAAACTTTTGGTGTGTTTTTACTCAAATCACACATTGAGATGGGGATATTGAGCCTGCAAGTGCAGTTTCCGTCGATTTGGAGGTTATGAGAATCTGAAATTTTCTGGGTACGCTCCGCGCCAAACCGATGGTCGCGCTCCGCTTAGATTGTGGTAAGCTGCATTCGATGTGTCTCCCCACTTTTCAAACGGATCCGGACGTTCGGTTTGTAGCCTACCATTGTTGTCGTCACGTGGGGAAATGTCACGAGGATTACGGTTTATTTGGCCATGTTCTCATACGGATTACCGGTTGCATGCGCGCACATAGGGATTGGCCTGTCTGTACTCGATTCACATCACGAAAATCACCCCAACCCCTCTTGGAAAATCTGTATCCATGCCTGGTCAAAATTGTGCAAAGGTGCCACACTCAGTATTACTTACCATGGGGATTGAGAGACAGACGTACATGGCATGTTGGTGGGATCGTGTTATCGTATTATACATACACCAAAATGAAAAATATAACTTTTTCATAATTTTCTCTAAGAATGCCCTCATTCTACATCAAAGGATCCGTCCACTCAGTATGAAACGGTTCCAGCCTGATCAGGCGTTTCGGGGAGCTTATGCATGGGCTAATCCGATGTTGGCGAGAAAGACCATTCTCACATCTGCTCAAAATGACCCATATCACGCACAACGAAAATATCTATAGGTTCTTGAACCCCCCCCCCCCTCCAGAAAGCTCGAAACGTCAATTTAGGCCTTGATCTGGGCAATTGATGGCGTGCTCGTTGTGTGAAAGAGGTAGACCTCTCGGTGATCTCAGATGACTTCAAAAATTCATCCAAAACAATTGTTCTTTTCACTCATCCACGATTGCGATTATGAATAGAGTCAAATTCCATACGCGCAGTGGAAACTCTTTTTGACAGGACTTGTCATAAACGGCACTACAAATGTGTATATTGGTATCCCTACTTGCCAGAATGTAGTAGTACTAACGTTTGAAGGGTGTTAAATACAGGAGCTAGTCTCAGTGGACCACCAATTTCCTCAAAATCTCCCACCCCCCCCCCCCCCCCCCCCCCCTTGAAATCATTTAGAATTTTTGGTTAGGCTTTTGTCAAACAAAAACACAAAGAAAGTGCGTTTTCCGGCATCTGGGAGGTATCATCCAGACCAGAAATTTTCGCGTCCGCTCCGCGCCAGCCCCTGGTCGCGCTCCGCTTAGATGGTAACGAAGATGAATCTCATTTGCATTGGCCCACACAACTCCCAGACTCGGCCACCTCACATGTCCACCTACTAAAAATCTCTGGCTACGTCACGATCAGATACGTGCGTTCAAACAGTATCTAGAGGAAGTCGCGCACCCCCCCCCCAACCACGATTTGGGGGCTTCGCGACTCCTGCGCACATATCTTCTCCCAATAATTTTGATAATTTTTGGCGCCCCCTCAGCCCTCTTAGCGAAAATCCGGCATCCGTACCCATGCCACATGTACCGATATTGTTGGAACCGTGTATCAACAGGAAGTTCAGGAAGTAGGCTTTTCACAGTGAAACCTGTTAGGGGGCACTCCACCCCACCCTCTGCATTTCATGACTGGGAATTCCTTTTAAATTAACTTTAGTTTGTCCTACTTGTGAGAAGACCATAAATAAATCATCAAATTTTTACATAGGCCACTGAAGTTGTGTATGCGCAAGATCGAAATGATCCATCATGCAATAATATTTGATGTCATACTTGCACAGACCTGCAAACATTCTTTGTTTTCTATTGAAATTCACACTTTAATTCACTTCGAAAAGCATTAGTCTATGGAGAGGATGTTGTGGGGGGTGGTAGGTGTTGATGGTCCTTAGTGGTGGCAGAAAGACAACAGAACTTCTAAATGTTGACTATTATCATTGAAACAATCAAATACATAACATAATTTCCTGTGGTTGTCCATGTGTGGACGTCATGCGTTATTGCGCAATTGGGATTCTCCCCAATCTCCCTGCCCAATAATCCAAAACTGAAGGCCAATAACTCCAATAGGAACCATAGTATTAAAATGGGGTTCGGAACTATAGTGTTTTCCATTCTCCACCATATAACCCTTGTTGTACCCAAACCTGCAGTGTCTCTAATACACGAGTGAATATTGCTAGTTTATAGGAGGCCTATGTCTTGAGGACTGGGCCAGTGCGAACACAAAACCACTGTGACTATAGGACCAGACAGGGTGAAGGAATTATGTCAATAACTGCAGTGCCACAAGACAATATCAGTCGTCCAGGAAATTTGTGTATATACAATTCGGATGCATTCCCTGCGAGGGAATATATATCGGGACTGGGCAAATGTTCTCATTTTTCTTTTTATCATTGAACAGCATCTTAATGTGCTGAGTGGAAGCCACACGAATATTCATTAGCTAAACGAATTTTTTTTTTTTTTTTTTTTAAAACAAAGTGAAATGAGGAAGGGCGAACCATAATCGCTAACAAAAGGCACCCCCCAAGCACAAGGAACTAAAAGAAGAGGAGAGATCCAGCTTGTGAGTCTACTCTTGAACCGGTGGAGGTCAAAATCAGGAGGAATACAATCCCGAGGAAGCTATTCCAGGGGGGGGGGGGGGCACGCGAAGTGCGAGGAAAAAAAGGACGAGCATAGGTTTCGGTGCGATGACGTGGAAGATGCCAACGAAAAAAGGGTGGATGGAGAAGAAGAGCGAGTCTGGCGAGTAACCTCGAGTAAAGGAGGAACAGCATCCCCAGCCGGAGAGCATTGACCATAAAAGTAAACTGTAAAGGAGGCCAGAGAGATGATAAGATCTGCGATGGGAATAGAGATTCAAGTGGGAGGTAAGATGATCATCGATGATGGGACGGATGGCCTGTCTCGGATACGATCAAGGACCCCACTGAGAGATGGATGGCGAAGCCCCACCACCAAAGATGGAAACAATATTCCATTGGGAGGCGAATTTGGGCTTTGTAAAGAAGAGTAGCTGTGTGGGGTGAAGTATTTCCTTGTTCGGAAATAAGAAGCCCAACTTTCTAGAAGAATTAGTAGCGATAGACTTGATAGGGAGTTCAAGGGACAGGTTGTGCTGATTTGCATACAAGGATACGTTAAGAGAAGTTAGACTGAGGGAGGATCTGGTCGCCATGAAAATACGCTGGTGCATCCCCCCCCCCCCCCAGAAACGCCGACCAGAAATCAGCAAGTCTGAGTTGTAGATGTGAAGGTAACCAGATTAGCAGGGCCCCAGTTCAAAACGAACTGAAGATCATTGTTCAGCTGATGGCAACTAGGGAACAGTTGTAGATAAAATCGTTCCGCCTTCCGGGGGCGAGGAAAGCACAGAGAGTGGTGAAGGGTAGAATCAATCAGCAAATGGAAGAATTCCGTATAAGAGGTGGAGCTAAGACGATCATTGATAAAAATTGAGAAAGAGTGAGGAGAGAAAAAACAACCTTGGGAAACACCGCATTTGATAAGGAAGGTCTCGGAGAGAGCACCATTCACCCCTACAGAGATAGAGCGACCGGTAAGAAAAACTGGTAGTCCAAGAGGGTAGAAGGGGGCTGAAACCAAATGAAGTTAGTTTGGCAATGAGTCCGGCGTGCCAAACAAGGTCAAAGGCCTTAGAGATAACAAGGGCAATAGCCCTAACTTGCACGAAAAACTCAATGGTCTGGGCCCAATGGATGTGACAAAAGATAGTAGGCCCAGTAGATAGGCCATGCCGGAAAAACCATTACTGGTGGTCATGAGGAGAGAGTGAAACTCAGGAAAGTTCAAAACATGTTGTTTACTATAGTTTCCAAACTTTGGAGAGGACCGAGGTGATGGCACTCGGCCTGTAATTGGAGGGGTTGGATTGTCACCCTTTTAGGGCCTGGGCAGACAGAGCATGTTCCCACACATAAGGGTAGCATCCCATAGAAACAAAGGCGGTAAAGCTTGCTAAGGATAGGCGCAATTCGGGGGCCCACTTCGGAGGGACTATAGGAGAATGCCATCAGGACCAGATGACTTATTAATGTCTAAACTATTGAGGGTTTGGCGGCCAGCGAGTAGTGAAAACAACATCCAAGTCGTTTCACCAAAAGCTGGCAAAGATGGAGGAGGATGAGCATCGTGTTCATGTGAATTAGCAGAGAATAGCTCGGCAAAAGTATAGCTTGAGAGGGGCATCACTAGCCAAGAGCCATGCAAGTTGACCAGCGGAGGGCATTTGGAAGTACAGAAGTTCTGGGACACAGATTGGCCAGCGACCAAAATGAAAGACCACCAGAAGGGCAGGATGAAAGCCCATCAGCCACACGTGAAATGAAAGAGTTTTTTGCCTCGTCGATAGTCTCAGAGCACACATTACGAGCAGTAACCTAGGCTTGACGGGAATCAGGTGAAGGGGGAGAAGATAAGACAAGCTCGATAAAGCGGGTCTTCTCCTGGACGGCAGTAGTCCATTGATGGTTGAACAATGAAGGTGAGAAGAGGAGCCTTGATCTTAAAGTGTAGGGAATAAAAGTGTCTTCCTAAAAGATAATACGGAATAGCAGAAGCCCGAGGTAGAGGGGTCATTGAGAAGGTAGTTTCATCCCAGGAAGAATGAAAAAATCCCCGAGACCAAACCAGTCAGCTTTGGAGTAGTTCCAGAGTTATGCCTTGGTGGGAGCTTGGCTAGGAGGTAGATGATGAGACAGGGTAAATGAGGGCAATTGGTCAGGGAGCCAATGGGGCAGAGACAGTTGCTGGTCTGTAAATAAGGGGCTGAGTAGTGAGAAAGTGAGATCCAACCAGGTTAGAAGAGTCCGAGGCCCGATCAGGGATACGGGTAGGAGAATTGATGAGCTGGGTGAGACCAGTGGTAATAGCAAAAAGGACTTCAGGCTTCGACACCAGCTCTAGCAGAGCCGGTAGAGTGTATGAGACATTCTTCGTTATGCACAATGAAATCACCCAGTATAGCAATTTCACAGTCGTTCTACGTTGAATTCGTAATTCAACAGCAGAGGGAGATGCGAGAATAGAGCTCATTGAATATTACCAATTGCAATTTTCCGGCGGCACGGTAAAACACCAAACCGAACCTTAGTTAAGCGAGGAAGAGAGACTTTGAGCCAGAGAGTTGAAGCATCACAACAGAGATCAAATTCCGAAAGGCGGCTAACAGGGATGCTGGAGTGGACAAAGGCGCAATCTCCAGCCTTAAATAAAAACAATCATGAAGGATATAGGGGGACACGGGAGATGTGTAAATCAAGAGGTGATTTAGTCTGTTGTTTCAGTTAAAAAAAAGGGAGATGAGGATGCGGAGCCAGAGGAGTTGGTGGACGTGGTTGAGATTGCGGTGAAGACCGCGTATATTCGCGAAAGAGAAAGAAAAGAGGAACAAGATGTCACGTGAGGGCTGCCAGTAGGTGTCGTATGAAGAAACGAAAACCATGATAGGTAGTAAGAAGGGAGGACAAAGGTAGGGCAAGGGGAAAAACCCACGGCCATCCGAAAAGACACAAACAAAGGACTCATGCGGAGAGCACGGACCTCGAGTGGAACCCGAAACACCGGACCTAGGGTGACACTAGTCGCGAACTAGCAGAGGGGGGTGCTCGGGATTTTACGCCATATGAAAAGGCAGCCTCCCAAGGCGCTACCCCGGGGTTCGGCCTCTGCACTATCTGACCGCAGGCCTGCAGCGCACCGATCACCTGTATCCTCATGCCCAAGAAAAAAGACCCATTGGTAGCAAGGCGAAACCCGGGTAAACACAGGACCTTCCAGGGGTCCTCAGAAGAACCGGCAACCGACCCAGAGAGCTTGGAATGAGGCAAAATGTACAGCAAAGAGGGCTGAAACGCATAGGCATCCAAAGGCACCCAAAGGGGGTATAGGTGTATAGTTTATATTTCCGCCATAACAGAAACAAAGGAAATATATTCGGAGTACCGAATCGACAGAAAAAACGTATGAATCTATAAGGATACATAAGGATTTCCATCTGTTTTTTTTTTCCCCCACGAAATTATTCCTCTTCACTATTAAGGCCGGTAGAACTATGAGGATCAAACTCGATCATATCAATACACTAAGACTGGATGGCCCATACAGAATAAGAATTATGGATACAGTTTAAAAAGACCGTTGAGTCTCCGTAACAAGGTCAAGATACAAGGGGCGAGATGGTGATTAGATCTGTGTAGACAAAGTCTCTAGAGGTATAACTAAAGAACATATTCGACAGATCTAATAACATCGTACTCACGTTACTTGACCTATAGAGTTTGCTAGGGAAGTTCCCACGAAAACCACAACTTCTGAACGCGCACTGAGTTCCCGTGATCCGGCAATA
>JAODTK010001716.1:0-10762 GCA_026419785.1 Sclerodactyla briareus | reverse complement strand
TTTTTTTTTCACATGATAGTTCATTATGCCCCTTTAACAACTTTTGAACCAGAAAAAGAAAAAGTCCGCAGGTGTTGTTGCTAAATTTTTTTTTTTCCATCATATGATCGAACATTCAACATTATGAACTGAATAATTGGTAAGCTGAGAAGCATTTAGCATTGATTGCACAAGAATAGGCCTTAGCACACAATGCGGCCTTGAGTCCAAAATTCCTGAAAAAACTCTGGAGGTACGGCATTCGACCGTCTATTGGACTGCAAAATCAGCACCAACTTGGGAGAAGCATCGCCATTGATTTCACATTAGGGCCATGGTGGCCACAGGCCTCGGGCCAGACAGGATCAGAAGTTGGGAAAAACCACCAATGGACACAACCCCAAAGAGATTACAAGAAAAATCGATTGAAAACTTGGGGAGGAGTGCATTTAAAGTAGCATGTGTGAACTTTATGCAATGGACCCTCTGCCAAAGTGCATGGACCTCGCCTATGATGAAAAAAATTCCTGAAAACCCCAAGGTACATGGGGGCGGCGATCACCGGGGGAGGGGGGGGGGGCGGGGGTGAGGGCCATTCCCCCAATATTTTTGGTTGGGGGGACATAATATCAAATGTCCCCCCCCCCCCCCCCCAATATATTTAGAAGACGACTGGTGGAAAATCCTTCGCAGCAAAAGGTAAAGTTAGGCGATTACAAGAAGGCCTGACACATATTTCTATAATCGCTCACAATTTTTGTTGTGAAAGCCAAAATGCTAAAAATTCGCACTGCGCAGTTCCTATGTCGTTCCGTTCGTGGTTAGAATACAGAAGACCCAATGAGCACACCTTTTCAGATTTTGGCAGATATGCTACTTCTCCATTCGTGCAATCTAAGTGCGGCCCGGTACGTATATGAGAAGGCCACAAGGATATTGTCCCCCTCCCCCCAACTAGCTGCTGTGAATACAACTGCCATTTCCTTACACTGCACGAACCGATGGCTTGAGTTTAGTCTACTTCTAATCTTATTGTTTAAATAGACTGGCTTTGCTGCCGCCCGAGGGTCTTACACGCTGCTTCTTGATAGAGGATGAATTGAAAGAACGAAAAATTTCTGGAGATATTAAATTTCGGAAATTCATGCGATTGCATGAATGTTGCATACATGCTTACTCCAGTACGGCCGGGAGTGTCGTTCCCTGCATTATGGGGGCCTGCGAGGACAAACATGTCCCGAAGGCCGAATGGCTAAGGGAATAACATCGATCACTAGTTCTTTCAAGGAATGTCCTCGCGAGTTGAATTTCGGGGAATTTATTGCTAATTTTAGGGCCTGTTGGTTACGAACCCACATACGGCTCGGAAATGACGTTTCCCTGCATTATGAGGGGGGCGGGGGGGGAGGGGGGTTCTGTAAGGCAAACAAATTTTGCACGCGCCACGCGTAAACTGATGGTGGCCCGAAAGGTAAGGAATAAACATCGGTCAATTCTCTCAAGAACGTTTCTAGGGAATATTAAATCACGGACAACTTTGTCAATTTTAGGCAGTGCGCACTGCCTAACGCCCAGAAGTGCCCGGCTCTCTGGGGTCTTCAAGACGAAAGAAGTTCTTGTACATAGCGTAAAAACAATGGTGGCGCACAGTGTGAGGCCGTAAATATCGATCGATCAGTCACACGAAGTTTTTCGGAAATATGAAGTGCGGCATCCATTGTCACTTTTTGGGATGATGTCACTGCCATACAGTCCGGGGAATGCCGTTTTCTGCAATGTAGGGGTTCTGTGGAACGTAACATTATGAACAATAAGCGCAAAACTATGGTGGCGCTCCATTTAGATGGTCATGAACTCAAAATGTCCCCCGCCCTCAATAATTAACACGAGACGACGCCCCTGACAAGGTACATCTGTTTTAAAACAGTATGTCAGCCCATGAGCACCAGAATTAATGAGAGGAGAAGCATTCTGCATAATTCCCCATGATTGCTAACAAGGCACACACGGGCTGGGGTCATAAATTCTTGAGCACCCTGCGGACGCAATTAGGACCATCATTATGACCAAATATCAGCATGTGCAACAAAATTTGCAGGAACAGATACAAGATTTTTGCGGTATTTAATTCAAGGGCCCGCATGGGCCCAGAATTCCTGAACACACCAAATAGCCTCTACAAGCATGACATGAACTTTAAAGAAAATCCATGAAGGCTTGCTGGGGAGGAAATGCATTCAAGTACCATTGTGGAAATTTCATGAAATGGGCGACGGGCCCAAGTAGGACCTGGGACCAACATTCCTGAACACCCAAAGGTACAGCTGTCAGCCATCATTATGACTGAATGTCAAGCACTGTGCACTAAACATCTGTTGAGAGAGAAGCATTTCACGAAATTCAATATTATGGGCCCCAGGGCCCACACGGGCCTTGGGACTAATTCCTTGGGCACCCTCACTATATGGGTATTAGACCACACACCATCACAATCAGCACTTACTGAAAGTAGCTCCTGGACTATCTTTAAGCTACACTCCATTTGCCCCACCTGAACAAGAATCACAGCTTTGCTCTGCCTCGATGGGATGAACTTGCAAACGTTCCTGTTCATCATGGCCTTCTTGAGACAATATTAGCCGCCTCCTTATTTCAATCCAAGACTGATAATGGGTGATTGATGACGTTGGAGCTATTAATTCTGGCCCTGCAATGAGGCACTAGGGCAGCAGGCGTATTCTTCCAAACCGGAGGAATAGACCCACTCTTACTGGTGTCACTGATCTATTCGTTCACGTGACAGGCAAACTTTTGTTTTTGGTGGAAATGGTGGGTCGATAATGGTAGATCAGCACGGTTAATTATTACTCTTCTAGGAGTAAAATCATTTCGAGGCTCTCTAGACGTGCATTCATTGTTGAAATATGCAACGTTCTTAAAGTCTGTTTTTCTATAAAAATAAAAAAAGAGGGGCGATCTTGCTTTTTGGAGTTGAAGAGTAGGCGAAAGAACTCACTGAATCTACCTATTCTCCACCCTATGACTTCAGCCAGTTTCATTTCTATACTGAGGAAAGTGGTGATAGTACGGGAGAGCATTGCAGGATAAAGTAATGTATGTGTGAGTCAAGCTCAGCGTCATGTTACGTATAATATGAAGTATAGTGTCTGTGTGACGTGATCGATACTTTACAAATGTTGGCAGTCTACCTGTTTAGACAATGTGACGACAGAACCCTCTGGTTCATTGTTAATCATTTACTTATGGCGAATTATTATCTGACTTATCTTGCGCTGTTGTCCACTTTTCTATAATGAATGGTTAGTTATCAGAATTCAAAAGGCTTGATTCTTGGCAACGTCTTTCCAAAGGTACTATCCTGGCATGATTGCGATCATCGGGTTGCCAAATGCAGAGAGTCCTTTATGTCCTCCTTCCGCCGGAAAGTGGCCCCCGGTCCTTCCACTGATGTTCCATCTTTTAAAATATTTGCCAGCCTACTCTCGTTTACGCAGTGATTGTAATGAATATAACGATTCTGACAATGTGAAATGATTCTCCAACCAAGTTCAAGCTTATTGAATCGACTGGGTCTGGAACAAGCAGCTCACGGTCTATCGGTTTGCCATGTGAGTGAATCATTAGATAATAACGAAGATTCCGCTCACTCGTACACAAACTTTCAGAGTCCAAACCCGGGCTGGAGACTTACCTCAATCTCGAACTATTCGCTCTCCGTCAGGCAACCAGCGATCACTTGCAGAAAGGGCTGTTAGGTCAAATAGTTCGCCTGTGAGTTTGGTGTTAGAACTCCCCGTGCAAATGATCAAGGTAAACAAATACTCCTGATGAACATGTTGATTCTATTAAAATGCTTCGGAACAGTGAGAATTTCAATCCGGCCTCATTCGAACGGCACATTTTTGTTCAGCTTCCCAAAAATCCCTTTACTGCGGGTGACACTCACTAGTAATCAGTCTCTCCGTCCGTCTTCGTTTGTTCGTTCCTTCGTTCGTTCGATCGTTATTTCCGTTTTGTTTCGTCCGTTCTGTTTCGTCACGTTCCTTGATACCTTCAAACAAACCGTACCTGCCGATCATTGGTTGAAACTCATAGGTGGATTAAGCTTGCTACTCTGGCTATCCTGATAAATTTACGTCGCATAGTGTGTAGATTTTACAAAAAATCAAAATATTTATCATCCAAATTCCCAACGTTGGTTTAGTTGACTATACGTACTCATCCCCTCTGCAGAGCAGTGTGCACCTTAGCTGTCATACGGTCGGTCTGGCAGTCTAGTTCGACAATAAAACATTGTCCTGGGGAAATTATTTTGTCTGTCAACACATCTCGCTCTAGATTGTTTGGCTGGTGACCCCTAAAGAGAGTGTTTCCACATGTTAAGTTTTGTTGGTTCTCATACTAATGTCAATGCGTAGGAAGGATTTAGTTTGGTACGTTGTTGCTGGGCACTGATGGCATGTGGTAAACATGTTCCAAGCCATTTCGAGGTGGTGACAGATGTCAGTAAGGTCAATTATATGTGAACAACAATAATATGGATTGGTGAACAGACATCATGTATTCGCCACAGGAATTTTTTTGATGTCCACAGCTCTCAAGACGTTTTTCGACCTGCGCTTGTTTTAACATATTTTCTGGACGGTTCCATACAGATTTATTCCGATTCCCACTGTTGTGGATGTTATGCTGTTTAGATGGTATGTTTTGTGCAATTGCAATACTTTTGTTTTCTCCGTCTGTGAGGTGAAAATGAATGATAAATGAGTCATTGAATAAAGGAATTGAATCGCATCGCAGATTTGCTATGAACCGCCAACAATCTTCCTGTTTGAAAGGACATGTAGTCCAACCAGGTAAAGCCGCTTCTCTACGAATATAGCAAAAAATAGAACGAATTAAATAAACGTCGTTTCCGATTCTTCGATGAAACACCCGTTTTTTTCAGGTAAATTATCCCATTAGAGGCCGACCCTCATTTTTCTCATTTGGGTAACCCTCACCGCTAACAATAGACCTCTGATGGCATCGCTTTTTCGTCAATTGGCGCCAAGCATTATCTACAACGCTAATCAGTTCGAGGAACAGACGAGTTCACTCCATAATCTTTATAATTGCGGTATATTTTTAAACGTCACCACTCTTTGGATAGTATCCTAATTTTCATCCCATATTTTCAGATTTAATTGTTGATAAGTATGTGGGGAATAGTGTATACAGTCAGTCTCGGAAGCTAGCCCCCCCCCCCCCCCCCCGCGCTCCCTTTCGAAAAATGTTGAACATTTTTTCGACGGGTCATGGACGAAGAAAAATTTACTAGACCTGAAATTCTTCGTCGCGCTGCGCGCGTGTTTCCTTTCTGAAGCCTCAGCCCTTTGGCCTAAATGTGCATGTTAATAATTCCGGTTTGTTCCTATAACTGGTTACATTAGAAAAAATACCTCTGCCTTTCGGGCACTCTATCGCTAATGACTTTACGGCTGATCACAGTTACGTAGACTCACCTCACGCCATACATTTTAGTGGTTTAGGTAAACACTGGTTGTTCACCCCTGCACCTCTCCTTTACCCTAACCGCATAGGCCAACATGCTATTTCTGGTTGACAGTCAAATGGTCCACCTACGTAGTTTGCGCTTCGCTTAAATAGCGGTCCGCGTTTGTGACGCCCCTGTCGCATATGACTATGGTGGCAGTATTGCGGAAACCAGGACGTTTTGCAAAGAGGAATGAAACTAGCGAGTGATTATTGATACTTGCAAGATTGAACACTTGACTTTTGAAAGGCACGCACCCAAGCAAACCACAAACCTAACCGTTCAAGAAGACACCGACTTGAAATCTTAATTTTTTTGAATATTCGAGTGAACCCGCGTTTGCAGGACCCATCAGTTAATGTCGCAGATTCTGGGCGAAATCTTTTCAATGTCTTACAAAAATTAGAGGATGAATACTTCCATCATGTACGTACTAAAGTCCGTTGTCGTTCGCTGGACATCACGTAGTTGGAGTTTCAGAATAAATGTGAATGGCACTGTGTTAATGTCACAAAGTCGAAGTTAGAAATGTACTACCCCCAATGTAAGGAAAAACGCACTGTACTGCCTGTCCCACCTGTCTCGCGAGGGGGGGTTGTGGGGGGGAATACAACATTTGACATTGCCTTCTTTAGGGGACACGCTCATGAAGAGTACAATTTGTTCTTAGTTCTACTATCGTACAAAACCTATACGTGGTAGTTTTGCTCGGGTAAGATCATAAAACAGTATGAGATCTGTAGGGTATGGCATGCTTCTCTCACTCAGTCGTGTTGATGCGGTGATCTCATTGACATTTGTCCCAGGTCCTTGATAATGATATGCCCACCAAAACGCATTTCTCAAAATACGGCCGCCACTCCACGTATGACAATTGATTCCTTGTAAACCTGTGTTTGTAATAATATTACATACGGGTCTTTGTTGACAAAAACCAACAACAACTGTAATTTACATAACAGGAACACAATGGTACTTCGCCAATGCTATGAGTGACTATTAATTCCGCTAGGGGTGTCCCCTGTTATGCTTCCCGTGTTCACCAATAGTGACACTCATATTGGTGCTCCCACTATCATTACAAGCCTACCACTCGACGTCCTCCCTCGAATTTGAAAAAGAAAGAAAAAAGGAAAGAAACCAGAGGTTGTTTCAATTCAAATTGACCGCCTTGGGACGCAATCGGATCCAAGAGATGAACGATTTTCCCGGCCATTGCTTAGTCAGTCGGGTAAAACCCGATCTCAGATTCTAGCAGAATTTGTCTGAAGCCCGACAAAGTGTCCAGTTTGTGTCAAGTGTGGTGTGTCAGTTTGTGTGGCAGTGCTACTTTGAGGTGGCACATTCTTTCAGCCTTTCAGCCGAAGTGACTCTTACTCAAGCCCAGATACCAAACCAAACCTCCAGCATGGTATCTCTACATCCACCATACTGACCAATGATATTGGGGCTAACGGGGCGTGAAGTAGCATACCACTTTCGAAATACTAAACAGTGGATGAAATTACACATCATCAATAGACAGAGGAATATTGAGAGAGAAAAAAAATACGGATATGAAGCCCGGGTCATGCTTAATGTACAGGAGTTGCACAAAAACATGTACTTTAAGATAGGATTGCATGCATCCAGCGAAGGGAGGCTATATTAAACACTCAAGATGCGAAATGACGATATCAATAATGGGTACCCCACATGGACCATTGTTTGATTTTGGTGAGTGCATTGCATCCGCCCGGATAGGCCAAGTAGGACCCTCATACTTCAGACAAGGATTTTTCTTTTGCACTCATCATGGGACTGCCAAACAATATTATGTATATGACGGAGTGGGCGGGAAAAATCGTTGCTTCCAAAATTTCGGGTGATATGTCCCATTTGCGGCGCAGTGATTGCAGAGATGAACCACACATGCAAATGGTGGCCAAAATCTTACGACCAGGCCCGATTTTGTCATGAATGCAGAGAAAAATGTTAAAATTTCCGCGCAGTCCGCGCTCATTGACGTCGGTGTGTGATCAGTTTCCGCCTGTTAAATGCAATGAAATTGCTGTCATGGAATACTACAGGGCCCACTCATGCTCGTTTCCTCTCGGCATGGCATACGAGGTGCTTTGTCAACTTTGCTCTTGTGAGGACATGATATTAGAGTCGTATTCATATTACAGAGCAGTAGTTAGAAAGCAATAGACTAGACAGATGATTATTGAAGTATGTGATAACAGGAGCCCGCACATGTTGGGGATTCACAAAAATGTCGTTAACCTATCTGCGCTTGCTGTACGGAGTGTTGTCCCCTTTGCTGGTCCTTGTAAGTTAGATAGGTGGAGCCGGTCTTGTATTTCCCCCTCCGACCCTAATAGAGTAGCATCAGTTTTGGCAGTATACTCTCCATTCGACACAACTGAACTGTGATCCTCTTGAGAGATCTGGGTTGCCTACTTGGAATCAATTCTTGTGGTCGTTTTGGCCCTGTAAGGGGCCTCGGCGCGCCAAGTCCTTGCTCAAAGCCCGCACGACGGAGTGATGAGTTCCAAGACTCGGTCACCTCGTCGTGCTTATTTGGGGCAGGTAGGCTTGTAGATTTTTAATTGACTCTTAGATGGTGGGCTAATAGCGTTCCGAGATCTAGCGGGTGAATTCTCTCTAACTATGTTGGATGAATAGCCGCCTCCCGACGATAGATAAGGTGTCAACGTGGTCCCGGATTTCTTGTTACAA
Source organism: Sclerodactyla briareus (assembly GCA_026419785.1). Lineage (NCBI taxonomy): Eukaryota > Metazoa > Echinodermata > Holothuroidea > Dendrochirotida > Sclerodactylidae > Sclerodactyla > Sclerodactyla briareus. The sequence goes on along the minus strand of JAODTK010001716.1, from coordinate 2,505 downwards.
AGATACGAGATTAGGGTGTACGTAGAATAAACTTACGTCATTATTCATGTTTAGTATACCCCCATGTGTTGTTCCACACTTGGGTATAAATTCAAATATATTTACGCGTTTTGCCTCTCAGGTAAAAAATAATATGATTGTTTGGGCTATGAGCCCGAACTATCTTGAAAGCTACTGTTTGGCCCTGGTACCCTTGTGCCTACGTCATTTTATTTTAGTTATACCCCAATGTGCTAACGCCTGATGCCCGATTGACGACTGAACTTTGAATATTATCCCACCCAACCCCCCAAAAAAAAAAACAAAACCAAAACCCCAAAACCACCCGAGGCGACCTTCATGGAGTTGTTGTGTTTTAGTTGTTTCTCCCAAACACACCAACATATTTGTCTTGTTTTTCAAAATTCTGACTGGGTCACGAGAATTTTCAGGCTATTTAAATATTTTTTAAAATCTTTTGGGTGATCACCACAACCTCCCTAAGCGACGTCCCTGCCGTTGGGTACCATTGAAATTTCCAAGTGCGGGATGTTCCAGTTTTCCTAATGGTAGTTTGAATCAATCAATGGGGACAACTTTAGATATCGTCCTCATTCCTTGTCAAAGGCTGTCATGAACCAATATCTAAAGCCATACCGTTAGCGTGAACTTTATTGACTCCTTATAGGCTCTTCCTTCCTGTACTATAATACACTATAGCCACCACTCTGTTGGTTATTTGATTACCACGAAGGTTATAATTTCTCTGTCGACTACTAGATTAGCGTTACTCGCGCAGGCCAACCTCTTCTCGTTCCTTCTCAACCTAAACTACGGCAAACTGAAAAATTACCCATGCCTACCTACATAATTTTAACAACATTTATAATTAGGCCTACTCTATTCAACACAGGCAATAATCATCCACCTTGCATATTCCTCTCATTTATTATATTCTCAAATTTCGGATACGTAGTGGTTTTCGAACGGTGAATACGGTCCCAACATACAATATTCGCCCTCAAATGTACCGTCTGCGATAACACTTTTTTGTTTTCAACTCTTGGACAATGTATATTCTGCGAGGTCTCTTTTCTTTCAAAAAACTGTCGTCAGGTGTGAGTCGAAAAAATGCAATATGACGTCACCTGCATGACGTAACGAGAAGAAGTTGGTGCAATATGCAATTCGATAATCATAAGTATATGTTCACCTTTTGTATCAATGTAAAATTAGTCACGATATACCGGTTTTCTTGGTGTGAACGGATCGTCCATATTCATGCGAGTGTCTCTTCAAATCAACAAAATTTAATTTTGGGAGCTCCACGTGGGTGGGGGATTAATCACTTGCCATCATCACTGACTGTTTCAATAATCGGAGTCTAATTTCATAATAATAATAAATTTCTTTCTCAATTACTCAATTTACAATTCGTCTTCCATATAACCCACCTAACGATTTTTTTTTCTATATGGGGTCAAACCAAATATCAGTTTTAGTTTGCTGGCCTCCGTATCTCTCCGCTTTGTTACGCCACGCTCTGGTGGCACCCCCACCCATATCCGGAGCCACATGCCAACTAATAGTTGATTTTGAAGGTCAGCATCGTCTGGTTAGCAACTGGCGAAAAGTGACAGGACCATTGGATGTCACTACAAACCAAAAAGAGTATGCAATTCTCGAAGATTATCTTCACCGTGATACGTCATACCATAATCCTTTGACATACAGCTGGAATGTTTTCGGCGTGACGTCCTACTCCTTTCACTCTATTGGTTTCGGTTCTGTCCCACGTGCTCATATTCCCACTGCTCTCTATGCCCTTTTGGAGGACTAAATATCCACTGGTTCTATTCTCTATTCCTCATTCAATTAGCAACCCACCGGTAATTATATGAATAAACATTAAAAGTGAGAAACCACCCATTCGAAACTACCATGTCAACAAGATATCATTTTCCTGCCACACGTCCCAACGTAATATTACCTACAAAACAACACTCTAAAATACCAAACTCTGCACACATGTACGTTAATGCCAGCTGAACAGCTACCAAAAGGCCGAAATTCAGTTCCCGCCTTTTAAACTACTTGCCCATGGATTTGAATTTGTCAAGTCACAGTCTGTGTTAAGATGTTGATATTCCCGCGTACCCTGTTGCTCCATTCCAGCACTCGCCACCACCACATCCATCTAATATTCTAGCCAGCATATTTATTTTTGTATAACAGGATGAGGCAGTTTCAGGTTCAGGATGGCTAAAACATCAGCGTCTTCACGCAAGACTATCAATCAACCGAAGTCCGAAGGTTCGACTTTATCTATAAAGCGACAACAATCGCATAGGTCAAAACCAAATACACACTGTGTAAACTAATTTAACTTTTGAGATTGCAAATGTTCCTTTTTCTGTCTGGGATGTGTCATTCACATGTATCAGTTCCTACTTAACCGGATGTTGAGTGACATCGTGTGTGAAATGCTAGCTAAGACTGAACTTGTCTCAAAAACGATAGTTCATA
>JAODTK010001715.1:0-10232 GCA_026419785.1 Sclerodactyla briareus | reverse complement strand
CTTCGTCTTCACAATTGTGAACCAGTCCCTTTCACAATGTGGCCAGTTCATTCTAATTCTATCCTGCTCCCTTCCAATTGGCAAACTTGCTCAAGCGAAATTTTTAATGTTGAAGAATGTACAATAAATACCTAACAAGCTCTATGGCCAAGATCTCACCAATTCCCCACACATGGTCATGTTCACATTCCATATGGGATGCATGCAACCAAATGGTAGTGCCGCTCTCTCCTCCTGTGCTTTTGCTGACCCCACTAGGACCTCAGGTGTTGGCCCATCATCTCCTGTCTCAGCTTCACTGTAAGTGGCTTCCAAATTCCAGCCCTTGTTCCTTGGCTCTGCTGGAAAGTGGGGAATCTTGCACAGACTACCTGTATCTATGGAGAAGGCCCTGTTTGTTGGTTTAACCAATATTTATTTGAAGTAATAATGAAAAGTTAAAGATGTTTTTTTGCTAGCACTATTAGCATGACTGGGTAGTTTTAAATCTGTCAGAGAGGTGAAGAATTGCAACTGGCAAACGTCATCATATCCTCTAACATCTATGTGTAAACTTGATATCAGGTTTGACGCTTCTCATAGCCTCACTGAACCCTTTTTCATGCTCCAGAGTACATATGCTGGTAAAGATAATAGGCATCATTCTATGCATACTTTAACAAATGAGCCATGGGCTACGTAAACTCTTACCTTGACGAATAAAAACATACTAACCTTGGTCCGTGAGATATTGGCAATTGAAATTTTGCCTCTAAGCCTCACCACCTCATGAATATCAGTTTTGGCATCAGCAATCAATACAATAGGAACTATTTGCTCACCAAGGCCCAACCCCATCACCCAGTTGAGATACAAAACCCTTTGTATTCTCTAATAATTTTTTTCAGTGAAAAATAGTAATTCACCCCGCACAGGGGCTAGCCCTACTAATAATACCATAGGGTTGGACACAATCTCGCCTGGGATGCCAAGTAACCAAGTTCAGTGCACATCGCAAGCTGATATCTAATCGGTCAGGCTGCTATGTGCACATACTTTGAATGAACGACACCGCATAAGTCCCCCACAATCTCGCACTCTATAATCAATACAACTCCGAAAATTGTCTACTACGTCATTCTCGCATAGCCTCAATGTAATGGGTATTGTCGGGAGGTCAATGTATGTGGCTGCCTGGCCGCTAGCCCATTGCATAGGCCACTGAAGTGTGCATAGTGGGAGTGATGATCCCAAGGCCAGAACTGACAGATGCTTACAATCTGGTGGCGGGGAAATTAACGAAGGGATGCTCAAGTGGGGTTGCCAGTGGCCACCTTCTGTTTCTGCCAGAATTAGGAGGCTCGGAAATATGAATGCAATTATCATAGGCCACTGAAGTGTGCATAGTGGGAGTTGTGCAAATGGCACATTGAAATCTTTTTGCAGTGTTCTTTAAATAGTGAAGTTATTTAATGAGTTTCAGTGGTAGCTGTCTTCAGGAGCATGTGGTGAGGTGAATGCAGATCTATAACTTCCATTCCCTTGGCCTACTAATGAGAGTGCCAAGTGCCAAATGTTCATAGCTCCCACCCCGATTTGCTGAAAGGCGAATGCTGGTCCACTGATTTTGATTACCTTAATCGCCGTCCTGTGGAGGGTATAAAGAAATATTTGAATACTGATGAATGCCTACATGTAAAATGGTGCACATGTAGAAAAGCTTCTCTCATGTCACCCAATTTTCTCCTCTAGAAAATCAGCATTTCTATGTGTGTGACGTAACTTCACATTATTACATTTATCTATCTTTGTTGCTTCCCTCTTTCCTGTTGGGCCCCCCCCCAAAAAAGAAGGTTACTGCTCACCTAATAAAAAGAAATATAGGACAATTTGGAGTTGGAATGAATCTGTCCTGAAGGTTTTTTTTCATTTTTGTAACCAGCAGTCAATCAGAATCTACGTACAATTAATATCGATTTATTGTCAAATCACTATTCCCTAACAATCACGAAAAATTACAGGCATACATTATCCAATCACAAACTCCAAAACTGGGTCAGTACGGAATGAAAATATTGAAAAATTAAAATTTGAATGAATGAAAATCATGCAGTAGACGGATGGCAAGAAGAATGCGATAACTCATCGAACTGGCACAACAACAGAGTTTACATTCATTAGGGCCATTGTTTTTCAATCCCCAAATCCTTCCTCATTTGCATTATATATGTTGGGTCATTGAGTTACTTTATTAATCCGACAAATCATTGGCATTATACTAACATCCTTTTATATCAAGAAGTATTCATAATATTTTTCTCCATGCAGTATGTACAGGTGAAGATATTAAGGAGTTATTTGCAGCTATGGTCCTAATACATTCTGTGGACAAACTGAAGCCCCCCAGGTCGTTTCGAAATGGGAGGTGGGATCAAGATCCAATACATGGACAGCGATGATTAACTTTTGGCAGCCATCAAGCTCCTTGTGCAGTTTTTGGCCTTCTGCATTGAACCTGGATGGCCATCCTCTGAAAGGATGGCCTAAGAATAGTAGGTTGGACAACCCTTGAAGATACTTACTGTCTTAGGCGGGCTCTTGAAGTTGAATATGTTGAGTGTGGGGTGCCAGTGAACATATGGCAATAACTTCCAAGTACAATGACTACAATCGGCCATAATGGTTATGATTGATTGAAAGGTTATCTAGGGTTTCGTCATTTGAAACTGTTTAGTGGAAGTCGTTTGCTAAAAATAAAATTTGCCAAATGTGCCAAATTTTTTTGGTTCAATCAAAAAGTGACTTCTTTTACTTCAGTTAACGTTTACACACACTAAATATCATCCAACTACATGATTTGCTCATAAGTAATGAATGGAACAGTTGGACTTCCCAGAACGGTGTCTTTTTCTGAGTCACATAAGGGATTGTCTAATATGACAATGTCTGATAAGTTTGAGGGACAACAAACTGGAACGTGAGTCACGTAAAGTGAGTCACACTAATTAATGGTAATTTAAGTGAATCTTGAGATTTTTTTTTCATTGTTTGCAATCATTTTTGTCAATCACACACAGGAACACAAGACCCCTTGGTTATGTTATGTTTGTTGGTTTAGTTGATGGACAAATATGAGAAGAAATGATCCAGTATTTTTTCTTGTCTTTTTCAGTTGTAACATGTAAGTTTTCATGAATGGAAATGATGGCATGCAGTCCAGTAGTGGTCTCACATTGCAATTCCAAGTATTATGCCGACATGTCCGGAATGAAGAAAATGAGTGATAAAAATGTTAGCTGTTATTATAGCAAGAAATGTTTCTAAAATTTGCTAAAATGTAACGTGAGTCACAGTGGAATGGACAAACTGCAGTGGTCAGATCCTCTGCTGTTGGCCTTGGCACGCGTTTTCTCGTAGAAAACTCCACGATGTCCTTTCCGCGATCAGACAACTTGCTTCACCTCCGCTTAGTTTGACCCAATGGGAATATGCATCTGTCGTAAGGGAGGGCTGGAAAAAAAATGTGAATTTCCAGGGAAGGAGGAAATAATTTCCCGGCAGGATGATAATCATTCCCTCACAAACTTGCAAAAATTACCATTTGGAAGCATCAGTAGGATAGCTCGACAGGATCGAGAGAAGAGCAGCAGTTTGTTTTATTTGTAGCATTATCAAGCGAGATGACGAGTGTCTCAACCATGCGTGGTGAGCTGAATCTACAAAATTCGGAAGGACCGACGTAGCCTACAGGCTAGTACATGCAAGCCCGCTTACTGATGGAAACACAGTCAACCACCAGATGGCATTGATGTACCCAATTACATACAACCAGGGACTTTGAGCAACAGAACAATCACTACATGAGAGTACAGGCAATACTGGACACTGACTTTACCTCGATCTGTGCGTGATTGGGACACTCTCCCGTAAGACAATTGAAGCTCAACCACGCGGATGAGGTCAGAAGGCGGTGCTCATCGAGTTTGGGTTGTAGTTTGTGCTCTTGTGCCAAATTTCATGATGCACCACACCACCAAACCTCTTTGTGCTGAACAGGCGTTGACGAGTATTGCATAGAGTAGAATGTATAGAAGGACTAGAGGTAGAACTAGAAAGTAGAAGCACCAGTCATGTCAGACTCTCGTAATCTAGTACCTACACTGAGTGAGGCCTGAGACCGAGTCCTAGCTTAGGACCTAACTTAGTTTGCACAGCCATCGCCTACAAATCGAAAATCCAAAAACAATGGGCTCATATTTCACATAACTTGATTATTGTGGTATACTTCACGCTACAGCAGTAGCTAGTTCATAGAGTATCTCACCAAAAACCAAAAGATCGGAACACCACACCTCTCGCGCTGTGCTGGATTTTTTTTTTTTTTTGAGTAGGTTGGGGGTTTCCCAGGATTTTCATGACTTCTTCTTTAAGGGCTGTCCACACGTGTGCGAGACGATACGATACGATACGATACGATACGATAAATTTAGCGGACGTCGAGTTAAAAGTTCTATTTCAAGGGGTGTGTCCACACCTGTGCCCGATCGATACGATACGATACGATACGATACGATACGATAAATTTATCTGAGCGTCGAGTTGAAAATGATTTCAACTTTTGATCGTCCGATAAATTTATCGGATGCGATAAATTGCGCAATGCGGAGGAACTTGCGCAATTCCGCATAGAGTATGGAACGCCAACAGGATATGGGGGAATTTTAGCGTGAAAAAAGTGGGGTTTTAGTGATAAAATCAGGGGTTGCTGATGAATGTTTGGGTAGTTCGTAGAGGGACGTATCCGGGCAAGACATTGGCCTTTGAATGAGCTTCTCGGCCTTTTTGCCGCCATGCACGGGACCTACGAACCATTATTTCAGTTCGAATTCAGGACGAAGCCCTTCCCATAGGCGAGAGTAGCGTGACCAGAGTGGAGGTAGTAGGGAGGGTCATGTTGCGACGGCACCCACGAAGTATAATGTGACATTCAAAAGGCAGGAGATATGCGGTTGGTTAGTGGTGGCCGGAGGAGGGGGTGGTGTGGCCTGTTTGAGAGGAGCAGGGTAGGAGGGGTTTTCCCGATGGTCTCGTTCCACAGCTTGCCGGATTGCGAGAACTTCACCTTACCTCATTTGAAGAAAGAGGCAGGAAAGAGAAACGGAAGAGGCAGACGGAAATAAGCTTTAGGGGTGGGGGGGGGGGTAGGGGGGGGTATAATGTCGATTTAACGCCCAGTTAATGATGTCTTGTAGATCAGTGAGGACAGTAGCAAGGTTTACACAGGGGAAGCCGTCGTAGGCATTATTGCTACATGCATGTCTGAGCAGAGTAACCAAGCTCCCAATTTTTCAGCTCAATTGGCTTGAATTGAATCAATTGCTTGAATGCTTTCTTGGCACCTCACTTCGCCGTATGATTGGATACCAATGCTAATTAAGGGATGGCTGTCTAATGGAAGGGTAGGCGGGGATGGTGAAGGTCAGCCCGTCTGATTCGGATCGTCAATTGCGCTGCTCCACGCCTCCTACAAGTTACTGAGAAAGGACACAGAGTTCGAATTGCTTTGAAATTACACAATCTTGGTACTCAAAAACTCTGCCGACCAGGCTATTCCACGACTGAAAGCGACAAAAGGGGAATACTTGTGCCTTTCTCAGCTAAAATACCACTATTTATCCGTTATGTTAGGCGCAAGAAGTACGATAACTTTATCGCACGACATTTTTATCGCACAAGTGTGAAAAAACTACTCGATATAAATTATCGTATCGTATCGTATCGTATCGTATCGATCGCACAAGTGTGAACAAGCGCTTAAGTCACCTTTCTAATGCTACTGAATCGATAACGAATATGGCAAGTTTTGGGAAGATACTTGATTCTCTTTCCAACAGTGGGGGAATGAGGATAAGTCCATTCCGGCATTTGATTAGTCAATTCCCTCCCCATATCTACATTTTTTTGTGTTGTGCATGTACGAAAGCCTTAGAGCCTGAAAGAAAGAAAAAAACTCTTACGTGATTAATCAGATTATGGGCTTAATGACACCAAATATCAAGGTTGATTTATCAGAAGTTGTATCATAATCAATTGATTAATCGATTAATATCATGATTAATCAACTCAAATTTTGTCAATCAATAAAGTCTTTTTCTTTCATGGCGCTGAGGGGCGTCGTTACAATAGCGCCCCCTCTTACATCTCGAAAACTCGGCGGGTCATACCTTCTCATACGAAGCTGCGTCATTATCCCATATCCCCCGCCGTCACACGAGTGGTGTCGGGGGAATTATGGTTTTGGGGTGGTAGCCGCACCGTCCCGCCGGCCGGGTCCGCCGCACGTCCCAGGCGACGGCCACCACCAGGCTCCGACGCCGCCGGAAAAAACTTTAGGCATTGCGCAATAACTCTTAAACGCTCCATCCGATTCATCTGAAACATGGCACACATACGAGTCCGACCAGTGAAATCTCCGATGAGTACGACAGTCTGAAGTGGGCATTCACTGCATGGTCTGGTGCCCTCTTATCTGGCAGGTTTTACACGAAAAATACTGGGACTCTCCAGTTGGAGACAAGGACATCGGGCCCCTGCGAAGGGGGGGGGGTTGATGGGGGTGCTGCAGCACCCCAGATTTTTCTGATGGGTGCGGAAGCGCACCCCCATACCGATTTCAGGGTCATTGGTCAAGCACCCCTGTCGAGTTTTGAGCTTGAAGGCGTCATGGATCAATATTTGCGCGAAATTTAGTATCCCGGCTTTTAATCAGCTGGCTGCGTAAAACGTTATTCAGTGTACTTGATATCTAACTCAAAATTCTTATTAGATTGTTAAATTTGTTGATGAGAAGGCCGCCGAACGAAAAATGCAGGAAGAAAACAAAAATGCGCTGCGCGGGCGGGTTAATCCTATCTTTCCGGTACCTGTATAAGACAGTGGCGGCCACGTGTAACATAACGTTATCCGATTCTGGCACATATGATTTTTTGTCCATACGTGTCATCTTGACCGTGTGGTTGAAAAAATAGGTGGCCACGAGGAGAAGTTGTTTAGGACGTGATTCAGTTGCAACCCCTCCCCCCCCCTCCCCACTACAACAATGCCGGAATCAAACTGCGATTTCTTAACACTGCACCAAGTTTAGTCTACTTCTGAGCCTCATTGTATCAGATTGGCTTTGCCAGCTGTGAAGTGCTGTTTCAATAGAGGATGGAAAGCTTTATGTACCGAAAACACAGCCAGCGCAGGCCCGGCAGGGGATCGTGCACATTAGTATGGAGGTTCACGTGGTTGAAGTATGGAACGATACAAGGCGCGGAGCGGGCGAAACACTTCTAAGACAGCGAAATTGGACGAAATTTTGAGCGGAGACTAATCTGAAAAAAAATTGGACCAAATTGTCTGATGACTGGCTAATTCCTTTCAATCAAAGCCCAGAAAAAATGCACAAACCTTGTCAATGACAGTGATTCCCAACCCAATTGAAGGTCCTCGATGGAATATCTCTAGACATGGCTAGGGTAGGAATGGACACCACGATGAAGAAAGAAATGTAAGGATTAACAATGATCAGCTTCGAAAATTTATTGTAAATTTCAGTGATTGCTACTGCCATAAGTCGCGGGAAAGTGCCTTCCCTGCATCTGTGAGGGGGGGGGGTGTCTGTAAGACTATTTCTGTCGGTTACGCGCAACTGATTGGTTGACGCGAATGTAATGAAATAAAGTTAGATCAGTTCCTTCAAGAAGTGTTTCTTGAGAGATATACATTTCAGAAATTTATTGTCAATTTGGGAGATGTTGCTTACTGCCATAAAAATCGGACGCACCGTTTCCGGCAATCTGGGGATTCATAAGGCTCAAATTTCATTGTCCTTACGAGGCCATGATGCTGGCCCAAATTGTAAGGATAAACATCAATTCGTCCTTCAAGACGTTTCTTGAAATACAAATTTCTGAAAATTCTTGCCATTTTAGAGGGGACGTTGCCACTGCCTTACAGTGCGGGAATGGCCCTTTCCTGCAATCCGAGGGGTCTATAAAACGAAAATTTCACTTGTACCTACGCGTCCACGGTGGGTGGCGGGCTGGCTAGAAGTGTAGAATTTACAAATCGATAGTTCCTTCAAGAACTCAGATTATTTGCCGAGACTGTTTGTGTTTACAGAGAAAAATTTCATAACAATAGTGATCACACTTACCATCCAAGAGGATCTTAACCGCTAGTAAGCTGGCAAATAAATGGCAGCATGAGCTTCAATGCTAAAACGTGTTTTGGTTATGCATCTACCCATGCTAGAAAGCCAAATTTTTCGGCTATAAGCTACAGGGACTTCCTTCTGCAAGAAACTAAGAGCCACTCCGACGGGGTGTTACCCACTAGTAATCTTTTGGAGATCATTAAACCAAATCGCTCACCACTGCGAAGCACATTCTTGCTTTTGGTTTGAGGAATCTCCATCACATGCCCACAAGGCGTCAAGAGTCCGCCTATAAGACCTTAGTGCGACCCCACTTGAATTTCCCCGAGTGTGTGGGACCCTCATGCTGCTAACTTAATTAATACCCGTGAATTTGTTTTTCAACGTTAGGGCTGATAGAGTCTGCTTTTGAAGGATTCAAATCTCGGTCCCGGGGGCCGTGCCAATATGATGAAGGAGTGGGATGGCAGCCTTTGCAACGCAGGCGTCGTGTTCGGGGGCTCACTATTTTTTATAAAGCAATCAATGGTCACCTTTCGATTCCCATAAGTACCATGACGTCACCTGTTAATTTCGACCGAAAGGTTGCAAGCGGCAGACCGAGTTCCTCTCATAGCCAATCATGATTATGCTGTTTTCACGCATGCACAAACTATTCTTGGTCCACCGGGACGGTTGGCAGTATTCCCCCTCAGATCAACGAAACCGTTTCTAGAATATGCTTATGAAATTTATTGCAATTTAGGGACATGCTTACTGCCCATTACGGTCCGGGAAGCGGTTCCCCCAATCTGAGGGGGGGGGGTCTGTACAAACAAAAAATCTTGTACCCTACGCGTCAAAACACCGACGGTGGCCCCGATTTGTACGGAATAAGCATGGATAAAGTTCCTTCAGGAAGTTTCTTGAAATAAAAAAATCGAGGAATTCATTGCCGTTTTTAGGGTTGTTGCATGCTTACTGCCTTATGACCCCTGAAGTGCCGTTTCTGCAATCCTGGGGGCTGTAAAACTGCGAAGTTCCCCGTAGTGCGCTCGCTTAGATGGTGCTACCCTCATAGTCCCCGCAATATTCAACAAGATCGCCCCCATCATTACCACGGAAAGACAGTGAAAGTAATTATTTATCAAGTGAAATATGAAAAGCAGGACACTCCCTCCCCTTATACCTCACTGACGGCTGTCCGCGGCGGTGCCTGGGTGGATGGGGTACCAGCATCAACTTTCCCCTTACACAGAAAACCTGGTTATACGCCCGACTGTTCATGTTATTGCTTTTGCTCATGGGTGCCCTTGCCGCAGTGCTGCTAATGGACAGATAGGGTTCCTGACACGGGTAACATCAGGAGTGTTACTATACGTCTAATGGGAATCACGCTATTCGCTATGAAATACATAAAAAAACAGTAAAAAAACTGCACAACAGAAAAAATCTGAAAATTAAAAATGACGAAAAAATAGGTTCCTCTCTTAGGGGTAGGGTGAGGTGTCTTTTGTCAGGAAAGCTAAGCACCCCCAGTATGAAAAGTCGTTCGCAGGCCTAATGACATCGACTTATACCTGAGGCACGCAACCTGGGCGGTATAATGATTCAAACATGTGAACCCTTGATCCATATATTAAAACCAGATTTGTCGTTCCGCCTTCATGGCTATCTCCAAAATCGGCAGGATACGGAAGTATATCGATCGATCCACCGCAGAAAGTTTGGTTCACGCGTTTGTTTACTTCCGATTAGCTTAAAAATCAACAGCCTTTTATACGGATTACCATGTGAACTTCGACAATCGCCAATCCCAGCGTGTCCAGAACAGCGCCGCCGGCTTGTCCGGGAGTTGTTCGAGGTAATAGCCGTTGACACATCAACAGCTTACGGCCGCACGCAACGAACTGCACTGGCTATGCAGGGATCGCATAGTCTTCACATTCTAAATGCTCACTTACAAATCCATTAATGGACTGGCTCCACTATATCTCGCAGACCTCTCGCACATCTACCGTCCCAGTCGCAGCCTTCGCTCGGGATCTCAGGCTCTCCTTATTCACCTCGCTCG
>JAODTK010001714.1:0-10994 GCA_026419785.1 Sclerodactyla briareus | reverse complement strand
CAACACACGAGACGTAAACAATACTCGAAACGAGGTGTGATTGGCTTCTTTAGATTGTAAACATAATGACGTCCATATTGAACAGTTTCCCAAGACAAGCTATTGCCATTCACCAGTCACCAATGATATAATACGATAGCTGGAAGGCACAACGGGTTGGTTTTCCTTTGCAATGGGGGTAACAAAAGTGCTACTAGTTCGTCTTAACCCAAGACTACTTAAGCATGATCTTTTAAACTGTTTTACAATGTATCTGTTGGGACCGTTTTCCCTCCCCACAGATGGCAACGACCTAGAAATGCGGATCATCGCCTACATACCATTCCTCAGAGGGGTACTTTTCAGCCGTGCGACAGGACGCAACACGGGGTACTTCCACGCGGCGATCATCATTGGGCCACAAGGATGGCAAGTTAGTCTTTGACCATATGGGGTTTCGAAAAACTTGCGTTCTCTACGGACGCCCTGCTCCCGAAAGAGGAATATCAACTTACCGTGGTCCCTAGAACATGGTCTGCCGGGACAAACAGTTGAACTTTCTCGACTGCGAGTACGAAAATCTACCGCGACCAGAAAAGATTCCTACGCATATGTCTCCTGCGGCTTCGGTCAGGTTTTCGAACCCACAAAAATATTCTTGTCCCGAAATTTATATCATCCCATATTCCGCTAAGTGAAAATAAAATAATAAATAATTCTTAGCAAGAACTTAACTATGCGTAAGCGTCCCTTTTCATTTCTTTAAAGGTGGTCATGGATAATATCGCAAGTATAACGGCAGGTCCGATAACGTGAACTTTGAGTTGACCCCTGTAAGCCATGTTCCCAGAGGTCCCATATCGGGAACACACTAATCACCACACTGAAATGCTATATTACCGAACTTACCAGGAAGGGTATGTTTCTCTGCCAATGAAAAATGCGGAACTAAAAATATGTCGCAATCGAGCAGTTCTTCTTTGCCGGAATTGAGGCTAATCCTGAGGCCTACCAAAAAAGCAATTCACCCGATATGTTCTGAAGGCTAATTAGTGGAATCGAGCCAATATAACTAATGGAATATTCTTGTACCGTTATTTCCAATGGGTTCGTTATCGATTTTTTTTTTCGAACGTAAATGTGTCCTGCAGCCGCGCTGCTGATTCTGTAACATTTCGCATTCACCTTCTTCTTTAAAAATTCAACTTTTTCGGTTTTTATTAAATCGAGTTGTTAGTTGGCCCCTGAAAATATTATAAACCATTTATAAGAAAACTACAAGAGACCTTCTTTCTTCCCGATACTATCAGCTCAATCACCAGAAATAATCAAGTGATTTGGGTAGTATTGGAATGTTTTCCATTCAGTTTGCTCAAGTAAGCCTGCTTTTTCTTGCACGCGGGCGGACGGGCGGGCGTGCGGTGGGCGTTTTGGGGGGGGAAGACTCTCGTTTCCATTCGCGCGGGCGGCCGGGAGTTTTCTCGAGTCAAGCATCTCTTCTCACTTTTGGTGTGTATATTCGCTATATTAGAAACCGATGTAGCCTACTATATTATTATTATTATTATTATTATTATTTTTATTATTATATTATTATTATTATTATTATTAGTATTATTATTATTATTATTATATTATTATTATTCTTATTATTATTTATCAAACACCCGGACTCATTCTAGTGTTTAAAAACCTAAAACCGTGTTCATTTCTGGAAAAACCATTGTTCTAATGTCAAACGATTACGCCCACCTGTTTAAACTTCACAATTACAGTTTTGGAGATTGAATTAGCAAATACTTGACATATCATGGTTTAAACAGTAATTGGTGTCCAAATAAGGTGTCTGGCCCCGTCAAAATGGAGACAATCCAAAGTATAAACTTCTCATCCCTATGATGAACAGTTATGATGTTGTTTGGAACATTACTTACCATAAAATTGTCCTCTACTCTCCATTATCGGCTACAGCCGGTAAGATTGCAGGGAATCCCCGGAAATCGATTACGAATTACCACTCGGCCCGCGGGCGGGCGAATCGCTACATGACCGTTTCCGATAAAAACGCCCGCCCGCCCGCTGCATTGAAACGGGCTTCATTGAAAATAACGAATTGAGCGATTTTAGACGCCCGCCCTGCCCCGCCCCGCGTGCATGGAAACGCGGGCTGTATACTAATAACAACTTACGCAGCACGCCTATCGAAAATCGTATAACCAAATTTCGTGCAATATGATCCTACAGCCTTTAATACTATCCCCACTTTATTGTAAGCAAAGGAGACTTTTAAATCCACCTAGAACCCAGTTTATCTAAGCATGCAAGTATCAGGATAATTAACTCACTACCACACACCAACACGGTCCGGTTGTGCTCTCAGTTGAGTTAGAGAAGTAACACCTTCCTTCCTTGGTCATTATAACTACATGCAAATAATCCATGTGCCTGTGATCCCTACTTCCCGAAATGGTGGGGTTTCTTTCTGCTATGGCTGGTAATGAGCAATCACGATACAATGTTGGATATTATATGTCATCATTCAAAAGCTTTGGTTCACTCAGGATTGAAAACAATTTGACAAAAGTTAATGATGGCTACATATCCAATACCAGCCATATATTGAATGGTCATACAGGTTGGATCCAATGGTAGCCACTAAGACGAACAGAACTTTCCGCCTTTCCCTGTCGCTTATTCCTGTGAGATATTCCAGTGCCAAGAAGCCAATGCCGAATATTAAATTATCATTGTTTCAACCAAAGCTGTTTCAAATCACTGTTCAACGAGGACACACTGGAGACAGTGTGGATAGAAAGCGTTTTAGTACGTCAATTGGTAATTGACTTATTGGTTTGTTGCAACACGACGAGTCTGGTCTTACGAAGAATGACCCAGAAGGGCACAAGGTCATCAGGTCCCAAATGAGGTAAAAAGTTCAAAGGTATAGTCAAGAGGTCGCCATATTCAGTTTGCACGACGAACAACATTCTTCCATATGCAACCCACTAAAATGTTTCGTTGCGAGATATATACCGATTTGAACTTATCACATGATTTGAGGCTGTTCTTACCTTCTAACAGAAGACTAGCAGATATCACTGTGAATCAGTGTTTTAGTACGACGTCAGTGCGATTAACTTATTTGTTTGTTGCAACAAGACTAGTCTGGTTGTTACTAAATTGCAATCCGGAGATCACAAGTCTTAGTTCATGAGTCAAAAGGTCAATGAGGTCAAGTAGGCTAACAGATGTAGTTCCCCTAGACGAACAAACTTTCCATATATTATCATTATATTATCATAGTAGTAGTAGTAGTAGTAGTAGTAGTAGTAGTAGTAGTATAGTATAGTAGTAGTAGTAGTATAGTAGTAATCTTTCGACCAACGTATGCACCGTCGTAACTGCGGATTTTTCTCCATCATGATAGACCGACTGAGTCCTTATTACCTTTCGGTATGACTTTTCAAAGTGGCTACAGTTTCACTAGACGCAATCCCGGACATTCCATCGTAGGTGGCAACACACGACGAAAGCTCTGATGGAACACTTCTAATGTTTAGTAGCCTAATCGACGGTAATGGTTTAAAACGCCAATTTTCTTGTTATAGCCGCCCTGATGGCGTTGAACTCATGGAATACCTTGCTATATGTTTAAGGGACTACGAATCATTAAAAATATTCGGCGTGGGCGCGTTATTTGGCCGAAATTAAGGATTTTCTCGGCGGTTACGTAATCGTTCTGTCTCTGACGTCATTATAACCGATGAACCCGGTTTTTCGGCGATTACGGGTATCGTTCTCTTGACGTCATATAACCTATGACCCGGTGTTTTTCGGGCGATTCCGTATCGTTATCTGACGTCATTATAACCTATGATATGACCGCGTCCATATTGACAAACAACAACACAACAAAAAATACAACAACATAACAACCACAAGTCGGACAGCACATTCCCCGACTTAGCCACAGTCGTTAGTCCTGCACGCACATCGTCCGTAGGCCATGCTAGCATGCAAGACTGCGCCTTTTGTATGTTCTGTGGCGGGAGTCGAGCATTCAATTGCAATTGAATTGATTACCATACATGTGCGTTACAATACCGCACGCGTCAACAGAACGAAGTTCTCGGACTTATGAACGTATATTCTATTGTAGGCGTTATGATTACGGTGGTTCCTTGCCAATTAGCTGAAGTGAAGTCTTCCGACCTTAGCTTAGGTTAGCTAACGTTGGCCCGCTGCCGCCTAGCCTAGGCGACCTAAAATTCACATTTACAAATCTACAAATTACGGTTACGCAATCGCCGCAAGAATAAAGTAGGTCTTACCACTATCCAGCCCAATCTCCTTCGCGAAGTGTTACTTAGGACTATATTATTGTAATGTGTGTAGTAGTAATATGAAGTTGTGAGTGAATGAATGCATGCTGGGGGGGGGGGGGGGGGGGGGGGGGGGGGGGGGGGGGTACTACTGCATAAGTGGTTACTGGCGATAATGTTCTCACATCACTGTCCATTGTGGATAAGGATGTGGGGTGTGGCACGTCAGTCAACTGAGTGACCGTTGAAAGCCTACATACAGTCTATGCCTACCTATATTCTTGGATGTGGAGTCACCTAAAGGCTGAACAAACTGTCCCATTGTGGCGCCTAGTGAAAATATGTAGCTTGTTTCCAATAACTTTAACATTACATGTAAGAAAATCACAACACAGCTTGATTTAGTTTTCTGTTTTTTATAACTCTAATGAGTTTTTTCGGCTGACAATTTAACGTCAGCGTAACTTTTACTTTCCACGTGAAGAAATCCCCAAATTTTGATTGTTGCTTTTAAACCCTAATGAAAAATTATTTTAGGATATAATGATTAAGTTCGTTCTTAACATCACAAAACAGGGTATTTATGAATGGAAATAGAACCCCATCATTAGTTGAGAGGATGCATTCCCCTTTACGGTACGGCATCCCTCACCACCACACATCTTCATCAGATTCTCCCATTGCCAAGCTGCAGCGACATATTCCTCTCTGTATTATTAGCAATTGCATTGCCGTCCGACAAAAAGGCATTCGCGTTAAGATCAGGCCTTACCCACACTTGAGAGTTGGGGAGGTGCCAAACTTCGGTGTGGATTAAATTATGGATGCAGTCAAATGGTCCAAGTTATAACTGTTATACCTATAGTCCACCTACAACATGCCATTAATCCTGTCGTTAATAGCATGGGATGGAACCCCTCGTCACACTTATTGTTTGACAACTTAATATAACAAAATACTCATCACAAAAGGCGAGTCATGACATGTATGCCAACCTTTTCATATTCGCACCTTTTCTATAACCCGCAATGACAGGTAGTTCTGTTGAAAAGTGAGACAGCTGATAGGTCCTTCCTACATCAACGTACCATCTGTCCATATATTAATCACCCATATAACTCGCCATTTACCAACCCCGCACTAAAGGCCTGTAATTCTAGTTCCGAAACTCTTGGTACACAATACTGCTGAGGTAGGCATGACTTCCAGTCGTTAATAGGCACTACAAGGCCGGGCGAGCTATCATCTGGCATTGACACGAGTGAGCCCAAAACCTCGGCCCCAGTTATTGCCGCATGGATTCTTCATCCCTCCCCATACTCCGGGACAGGAATTGCTATAGACTGTTAATGCATGTGTGATTATTGGATCGAAGTGGTCGAGATCAGGCTGTTTTTTTACTCCGCAAAGTAGTTGCTAACAGCCTGTTGGGTTCCAGAACAATAAACTGGCGGTGTTTTGTTTAAATGATTCTTCTCGAGGATAATTTGTCATTCCCTCCCCCGCTTTCCTCTTAGACTGTCATAGATTTCCGAAAAAACTGGGGTTGTTAATTTTTTCCGGACGATTCTTATATCAGTTCGAAATATATTGGCCAGTCCTCCTCGGTTGCGAGAAGCTCCGGCCGTAGGGCCGTCTGGAATCGGGGAATGTTTCTCTAAGAGTTCGACAACATTATTAGATCTTAGGGTCTGAATTCGAACCATTACGTTTCCTGATTTAGAATTGGCCACCCTGAAGAAAAGTGAAAGGGACAAGTTTCTACCTATGAGGTTCCACCAGTGCACAGAATTGGGCCGTACACCATACATACATCCATACATACATACATACATACATACATACTCCTACATACATACATACATACAAATACATCCTGTAGGGTTCACACTCACACACAATTCGATCTTTCAGTGGACAATCAGGGATATTTTATCAACATTGTAATAACGCGGAGGCATACTAATGCCGACTTTCGAGGATCACTGTGCCATTTTCATTCATTTCCTTTCTTTGTTTTTCCCTTAATAAGATCACAGTACGGTACAAATTGTTTGATTGGCATATAAATACAATGTGGAAGAAGTAACCAAAACCGTTGGAGGCTTAGCAATAGGTTTACTTCCGTGAAAATATAATCAAAGAAACATTAAATCGAATTTAACTCGACCAACCGCATCAAAATGCGCAATTAGGAACACCACAACCCGTCATATGTAATAACGGCTAAACAACCCCACCCCCCACCCCACCCCTAAAAAAAAAACAACCTAAATTGTCCATAATATTTAGACAAGTGAGGATCGAGTGGTAGTTTTTCAGGTATCTAGACCATGGGGCGGATCCACGATTTTCGGTTAGAGGGGGCGCCAAAATGATCACTAATATATGCGAGAAGAATTGGTGCGCAGGAGCGCGAAGCCCCCAATTGGGGGGGGGGGGGGGGCGCTGAATTCCCCTAGATCCTGAACTGTTAATTGGATTGGAACGCACGTATCTGATCAGCTGGCGTAGCCAGAGATTTATAGTAGGGGGCATGGGGGATGCCGAGTCTGGAGTGTGGTGGGGCAAGCCATATGCGAAAATTCATCATGTGACCCTCTACGCGGAGCGCCACCATGGTGGCGTGGAGCGCCCCCGAAATTTCGGTCTAGATACTCCAGAGGCCGGAAACGGCCATTTCTTCGTGTATTTTGTTGAAAAAAGCATAATAACCAAAAAAATTAGTGATTGTTCATGGATTTTGGGTAAGGAACCCCTCGGGGGTCCATTAGATTACTCCTGATTTAACACCGTCAGCGTTAGTACTAACGACATTTTTGCAAGTAGTGATCCAAAATACACATTTTTGGTGGCCGTTGATGGAAAGTCTTCACAAAGTGTTCCCTGCGCGTATGGAATTTGCTCTTCCCATAATCGCAATCGTGAAGAGTGAAATGAACAATTTTTGGATTAATTTTGAAGGTGATCTCCACTTTCACCCAACTACACCGCCATCATTGCCCAGACAAGGCTAAATTGACATTTCGGCTTTCTGGGGGGGGGGGAAACTTATATATGGTTTTTGGTGTGCGTAAAATGGGACATTTGAGAAAGTTTTGTGAGAATGTAATTTCTCCACATCGATTAGCCCAAAGCTTGCCCGAAACGCCTGATCGAGCTGAAACTGTTCCTACTGAGTGGACAAGATCCTGTGATGTAGAATGGGGCAATTCTTAGAGAAATTATGAAAAAGTTATATTTTGTCATTTTGGTGTATGTTTAAACACGATAACACGATCCCACCAACATATGTCATGTACGTTTGTCTCCTCATCCCATGGTAGTAATTGAGTGTGGCACCTTATAGCACAATACTATACTTTGCCAGGCATGGATTACAGATCTCTCCCAAGAGAGGTGGGGTGATTTCGTGCTGTGAATCGAGTGGGCCGACGACCCATCCCATGTGCGTGCATGCACCGGTAAATCCCGTATGAGAACATGGCAAATAAACGTATCATTATTCGTTTTCGTCCTTCCACAGTAAAGCTACTACTACCCGACGATCCTCGTGGGACTTTACCCCACGCGTGACGACATAACCATGTAGCTACAAACGAGGCGTCGATCCGTCTTTTGAAAAGTTGGGGGAAGGGAACCCAATCGAATGGCAAATGCCACCTGAGCGAAGCTCACCATCGGTGGGCGGCGAAGCGTCCGCGAAAATGTCAGTCCTCATACCCTCCAGACTGACGCAAATGGCACTTTGCAGGCTCGATAGCACTCTACATGTGTGATTGATGCAAAAAACACACCAAAAAGTTGTCATTGCTGCCTACTAAGATGATTTACCGAATATCACACCATGTATTTTTTCATTACCTTTTCTACTCTGGCTTTTTTAGCGTGGGATCCAGGGTTCCACCGACAGTTTCCTGTGGATCGAAGGGAAAAGCCATAGGCGTACGGACCATTCCAATTTGGAGCAGAAAATTTGGTAACCCTAATTTTAACAAGTCAGACACCGGGAACTGCCGGCGCGCGCGAAGCCGCCGAAAAAATGCATGATTTTTCCCGGGCTGTTATCGAACAAGTCTGGCAAAAATTAACAAACTTTTCGACTTTGGCTTTTTCCCTTCCCAGATAGGGGGGGGGGGGGGTGGTCCCACGATTTCTCATCTCAGAAAATGGTGGGGGGGGGGGGGGGGGGGGGGTGGGGGAGGAGTCTTCCGCAAGGCTTCTGACATTATTCGAGTGAAACAAAATGATTCTAAGCATTACCTCGCATATTTAGCCCCCCCAAAAAAAAACCTACACGTCTGGATAAAACTAACATTGGGGAGTACCCAAACACAAAGTTTGCACTTTTGGTTATTCGCTTTAAAATTCGAAATTCAGTCATGAAACATGGGTCCGCACCTGGAAATTAGTGGACTTAAGAACAATTTTCCAGCGCGATTTTCGTTTGGTTAGACACAAATTGAATCAGTTTAGAGTGATACAAATCGGCATGGGGGTGCTATTATTTTTTGTACGGTCCGGAAAAGTGGGGGGGGGGATTGGATATTATGTCCCCCTCCCCCAAACTTTTGAAAGTGGGGGGGATAGTTCCCCCACCTCGCCTCCCCCACCTGTTGACGTCCATGGCTACAAAACTGCCGACCGGAAATGTTTCTGCATCATCGAAAAGATGTTTGTTTTCGTCCGCACAACATTCAAGGAAGCCTTTTGATGAGCTGAGAATAACCTAACAATGCAACCCATCCGCAGCGTGGTGCTTCTTCTGACTGTGTGACAGATGGCAGATGGGGCTTGTGTCAACTTTACGCAAACTGCCTCAGGCCGTCAACAAAAAAAAAAAATCTCGTGATTTTTTAGGGGGGGCTCGCGCCCGGTGCGCCCCCCTCTTATCCACGCCTGCTAACAATGCCTACTTGAACTTTGCTCCTTGCATTGTTTTTACATCACTGCAATTATTCCGATTCGAACAGATCTATATTCCAGACCTAAGTGGCATGCTGGGTTCGTTTATCGGCACCGAGCCCACAGACCGTCATGCGTAGTTAAGAGAAATCGACTCTAGAGAATTCCGCCCCGTCTGATAGCAATACCGTCGGCACCCACCTGAGGACTACTCTAATGTCATTCATTCCTCTTCAATCATCATCCTTTTCTATTATTCAATGGTGATTTGCATCCATTTACTGCAACTGCAAGTACCCAGTACCAGAGTTAATTACAAGTTGGATCGGGTCTTGGTGCACTACTTTCGAATATGCAGTATGGCATCTTTCATATTTGCAACCAAATCATTAGGGATCTACATTATTATCCCATACAAACTGGACACGTTGCATGATGCATAAATTCCTCGGACTCATAGAGGGATTTACTAAATGACTATAATCCCAATACCCTTCGTAACCTTTTTCCTTCTCTCAATCTGCAATTACTAATAACATCGGGCGTGAGCGGTGTTCCGTTGCGGCAGCGAGCACCCTGAACGAGAGGTGCGGATCTTGGTGTCGCGGCTGCAGCTTGCGACGGCCCAGTGATTCTTCGGAGATCTGCTGTTTCGATTTCGAGAGACTGTGCCAGATACCGTAGGTGGGTACCCGGCTATTGACCCCTTCCCGACGGCGGTCCGTCTCGGCCAGTACGTCTGTGGTCTCCCATGCCAGCGTTCACGCCTACGTGGTCGGCCACTGCTCCCACTGCTCCCCTATTCTGGATCGACGATCAGCTGATACGGGATTGCGAAGGGACCCCGAACCGGGCAGATATCAACGCCCAACTCCCGGTGTATGACCAAGAGGCTCGCAATGTATCCAAAGAACAGGTTTTGTTCTCTACACTCTGTAATAACGCGCTTCATCTCGGCAGCTGGTAAGCTACACACCGATGAATCCTGAAGAACGGTTCCAGCGCGGGGTTAGAAAGTGCACCTTTCTACGGCTTCCACATTCCGGAGGGTTTCGGGAGGCGCGGACATTACCGCAACTTCAATCCATGTTCTAAAATCCCACCTGTGCACGCATTCTAGCACCGACAACAGTCGGGCCCGGAAATCCACCTGCTTCAAGTGCCGATCCGGTCCTCAACGATTACTGTTCATCTTCCAATTCGAGCATCCCGCCCGATCCCAAACGTGCGATGACACGTAGGGAGAGGACATCTGCTGACTCTCTTCGACTTCAATCAAGCGACCCAGACAGGGTAGTGTAATCAATGCGAATGTTAGGGGAATATTCGACGCCGTACTTGAAGAATTCGCTTCATTGTTGTCCTACTGGGTTTTACTCGCCAGGTCGGGCCATGCGTTGAGGGCGAGCTCCCATACATGCACCGCCAGGTGGTCCTGAAAAAGTCAAAACCCTTCAACGAGTCCAACACAGTGTTGTCGAGAACCTCCTATCGCTTAACCGTAACGAAATTGCAGCTATGCACTAGCCCCGCGATTGACGGACGCCCAGCAACGAACCGCCCGTTTTCGCAGCGACCACGTCGCCGATAGTATGCTAGCGTCCTTCTCGGTGAAGATAACCCTCGCAAGACCTTTTGCTCTCTGCTGCTAGTCGCGTCAAATCTACTACATGTGTGCTGGATAAGCGACATTCCTGCTCACATTCAACGGGACCCCTCCAGTAACTGACCTTGGAGGACTGCCTAGGAGAGGAACTGGCTGTATCCGACCCCACATGAAGGATTTTT
>JAODTK010001712.1:0-10836 GCA_026419785.1 Sclerodactyla briareus | reverse complement strand
TTTTTTCCATGCATCAGCCTAAAATTACCAAAAATTCCAATTTTTAGAAAGGGGGGAAAATAGAGTTTTGGCCAAATTTGAGATTCTGACAATCTTGTTTTCAGTTTTTTGTAATAATTAGATGGAGGACTGAATGATTCCAATTTCAGCAGAAGGTGCAAGTATCAAAACAAAGGGTTTCCCAGCACTTTCTGGCATTCATTAACTGAAATTTCCATGAATACAGAATATTTTTTTTGTGGTGGACCATGTCTGTTTTCACAGACATATTGTGATAAATTATGCCCTTTTTTTCAACTCCCACTTCAACTCCCATTTGCCGATGAGATCCTGCAACTCGTGGATTGCCCTCTTGTTACATGAAATGCCACCCGCTTGTTTTAATTTCCTCGTCATCAAATGGTTGCGTAATGTTTAGTTTGCCTGGGAGCACGTTTTGTTTTGGTTCTGGGTTGTTACAGTGAAAGTGTTTTCGAAATGTTGCTGATTTTTCTTCTGTTAATTTTGCATCTGTATCTCCAGGATTTCATCATCAATTTTGATTAAATTGGATCCTTCTTACTTTTTTATTGCACACTACTGTGGAATTTGGGAATTTGTGGAATTTGGGAACAATTGAGGCAGAAATTTCTGGACACGGACCTGACACGCGGATTTTACATGGGGTGCGCTAAATTGTTCGATCAACTACGGGTCTGTGGTACTCTTTGGGGGACATTTTCAGTTATATCGCTCGAAGACATGCAAAACCGCGCGTCTGCCATTTTTACCACCAACGTCAGCTCAGCATAGGGCCGTTGCTTGGCTTCACCGGGCGGAAATTTAGTCACGGCATCCGTCCACTCATTCCGTCCACCTATATTCACGACGAAGCGCGATAGTTTATCACATGTGTCCCCTACGATGGACGGACCATGGACACATTTGTCTCGGACCAGTTAGTGCACGGAGGTGTACAACATTCTCACTAATCCGTCCCACTATGTCCGCTCTCCAGCTCAATGCGTCCAGGTCTCGCTTCATGTGGGTTGTTTCAATTCATGGACGGGTGTCCCGTCTTCATTTGGTACTTTTTATCAAAGATCTTCCCTTATATCAAGGTTCACAGGCGGAAGACCGCCATCAGTTCCGACACTGTTGCTATTGTCAATGCTCTGGCATTCCATTCCCTTGTAAAAACGCGGAATGAGGAATGACAGAATCGGAAGTTTTCAATTTGAACTTGATGTTTTTATTCTAATCAAATCCTAACATCGAATATGAATTGGCTAAGACACACTCCTAAGCAGGCTCCCCATTATTGTGGTCCATTCCGAAAACCACTGTTCACTTCAACTGATCGATATCACCGATGTTATTATCCGATTTCACGCAGCGATCAGTTATGCAATTCATCCAACTGCCACCCGTGGAAGATGAAAGACGAGTCGGTTGTTTGCGAGTCTTGACGTCTATCCTACCGATAGTCCAAACAATTCCTCCATAGTCAATCGAATCACGGATACTGTAGATGCATCATATAACAGCGGTATTCAGACTGGAGATAGTATTTATTGAGTTCGTTTACCGGACGCCAATATAGCCACATTTGCAATTTGCGACGTGAAAATGGACATGGACACGGAAACCGTAGTGTGGACGAAATTATGAGTGAGGACATTAGTCATAGCTAATTCGCAATTTCATGTTGCTTTCAGGTGTTGCGTTCTTTATGTTGCTATATAACTCTAATATATTTTACGAATAATAGGAAAATGGATATAAAAACACGGCTTAGTGATCTCACAATATAGGCTACCTCGCTCTCAACCGTTACAGAGATCAACTCTTGTCACAATTCTGGAGTAAGGGTAGACCAGTCGTAGTTTTAAGTGCGCATGCCCACACAGAAACAGTGAGGGGAATAAAAGAGATTCGGTCAGATTCCCCCATATCAATATTCATTAGGCTATTTTTAAACTGTCTCGCCCACGATTGAAAACGCAACCAATTCATCCCATGTTTTCGGATGTTATTGTGATAAGAATTAGGTGGAATCTATAAAGTTTTGTGATGGAGGATTCGTAAATTTTCGGCAGGGGGTTTCGAAAGATCGTGCTGTACACTGTACGTTCAAACGTCGGCTGCGGTCATTCCCCTACGATTTTTTGTAACAATATCAATATCATCTCATTAACCTGTAACTCCGAATGGTTTCATTAGTTCGAGGGAACACAGAATCGTTGTATTCAACAGTGAAGAAATACTCCCCAATATATCGCAGCAAACTCACTGAAGCGTCAACTGAATTAAACAAACACAAAACGTGCCAATCAACAGAAACATGTCGGCGCGCATCAGCTGACTAAAAAGCAATGCCGTAATTGTCTCAATTTATGACAGGCTCGTTTCAAATGTCTACGGTCTGAACAGTTCTCAATTATACTCTAGAATGGTTACAAGAAAAACAAAACAAATCTGAACAGGTTGAGACAGAAAAATGATTAAGTATTCAACACGCACGGTATTAAGTTTCCCAAAGAAGACAATACCTATATGAAGGTGTCACTTATTTTTCTAGACACCGTATTGGACTGCGATCGGCCTTCATCCCTGTCATGCTTCACAATCACGAAGATACCCTCGGTATCCCCGCAAAGAATGATAGGAAAAACTATCATAAACGGGAAAATGGAAATGTCGCGCAGGAGACTTGGGTCAGATTCGCAAGCCGGTTATTTAGGAAATCAACGATTGATCATTTACAGTTTCTCCAAATATGAAATGACTAAGTGCTGTTATTTTTTTTTTGTACTCAAGTGCATTTGTGCATTTTTAATCGATTAATAATAATTAATCGAGATCACTGATTTTTTTTTCTCGTGACAATCTCAAAATGTGAATACATTTCCAAGCTGATCGACATATTGGAGCATATTAGATTCAGTTCGATTCAAGAAAACTGACTACATGAATACATTCACTCTTACGGAAACTTCTACGGAACTACTAGGCTGGAATTAACAGATGCGTTATGCGTGTTCGGATGGGATGTGAGAATCAAATAATACGGAACGAACGTTTGCTTCAGAATGAGAACCACACCATAAGTTTATGTGGGAAGACTAGGAGAAGCCACGCCATGCATGTCGTTAATTGGCTTTTGAGGAAGATGTTCCATAATTAATCATTCAGTCATTCGCGGTGTGCGATAAGCGACTAGTTTGCCGATTTAGGTTGGCTTGCTTTCATTTAGAATTTATTGTGGTCTGTGTTGGAACAAATTAGATTTGGCCAAACTGAAACGACATATTTGAGTCACTGGACCTTCACAGTTCACGTGTGTATCACGACCTTGCACATTGACGTTACCAGGCCCGCATACGCAACAAGGATCCTATCCTCTACGGCCAAAAAAAACAATTAGGGAGGCGCGTGATCGTGTTTCTCTAACGTTTCAAAAAGCAATTCCGGTCCACCGGGGGGGGGGTTGTAGGGGGTGGCCTACATTAAGACTCATTTCAACAGGACAGTCGCAGATGCGTTGTAAAAAGGGGGATTCCATGTGAGGGATGCGATATGACTGGTTATTCCGACGTTTATTTAGAGAATGATTAAAATATTATAGATAATTTTAAGATGACTCGAAAAAGACATAAAAATGCGGCAGTCCGGGGCATATGGAGGCTGATTGCCGCTTTTGCGCCAGTTGGTAGTTTTGTCTACTCAGTGACATTTGGCCAATTGTGAGCTCTGTCTCTGAGAATACATAAACATATTCTGACCATTCCTCGTTCGGCCGAGCTCACGTGATTTTTACATCATTGTGCATGCCGCCCGTCCCGAGAGTTCTCACATATGAACCCCACTCGTTTGAATGCGGTTGATGAGTGTGAATATAACATTTGCGATCAATTGAGGACGTATTAAGAGTGTTTCTTCACGATGAACGGAAGTCGCAACGTATACGTTTTTTTGTAGGCTACGCATGCATCACATACGAATATCCGATGGAACTGCCGGCCCTCGTTTGATATACGGATTATCTCTTTTCTCTCTTTTCAACAGGAGAGGCTGCGATCAAGGAACATCCTGCACATATCTTGCGTTTTGTATTTTTATGATAACTGGCATGGCGTGCATGAACAGTATTGATCATTACAATATTGTTATTGAATGTGTTTGACATTGACGGTCGTATTCTGACTACCGTTTATAACTCGATCATTTATAGCGTGAAGGAGAGACTGATATGACATGATGACTTTTAGGTGGTAATGTGACTGCTAATGATCAGGAGCATGCATTGATTCTGTTATCAGACTAGCTGTTTCAAGACGCTGTGACTGCCTGTGACCAATTCGGGATTCTCACATAATCTAGCCCTGCAACAGTACGCCCGTTCTAGAGAGTTTCGCAGGACGTACTTGATAGCGACTGTTCGCGTAGGAGTTCCTAAGGCATAAGCATCAGTTGTAAGAACGACCAATCAATCATACATCAAGTACCGCCTAACGCGGTTAGAAACGGCCTGAGTAAGTTAGCCGAAATTATCAATCTTTTAGCCAAATTGCTCCGACAACGAGAACGAGGTTCATTAATAATTAGCGGCGAAAAGGGGTTCTTACAGTTCACACTCGGTGAGAACTTTCGACTGCCAGAGCATTAAACAGCTTGGAAAACTTCACATTCTCATTGTCTCTCACAAATCACTGAGGTCTATTTCCTAAACCGTACTATTCATGTTGCCATAGTCTTTTCGAATAAGATATTCAAAATAGACAATAAGAATTCAGACTTCTCCGACGAAATGAAAGTGTTTCGTCCCATCTGTCAATATTATCAATTTTCATATTAATATTCGGAGGAAAATATACAAACTTTAGTATATTAGTTATTGGGTTCCGCCGTAGAAGCTGCATGAGCCCAACCCACGGGACGTAAACGGCTTCTTGAAACGGGTGGATTGGATCTTATTGATGTGAAGAAGACGTCAGATGCAACAGTTACCCAAGACGAAGCCATTCACCAATCACCACCTGATATATATCTATTACGATATCGGAGGGACCACAACTGGTTGGATCGTTAGTGCAACGAGTGCCCTATCCTCGTCTTAACCCAGACGAGTTTCAACAGGATAATCGTTATTCTGCCGGTGGCGGATCAGGCCACAGTGTTAGGTTATGTACCAGCATGCTTGATTGAGTCTCAAGACTCGGAAGCCATCTTCGCAACGAGAGTCACCATTGCTTCTAATCTCAGTGGGCAATAATCCCTCGGAAAGGGCCCGCGAGTGGACTTCCTAATGCAGTTACAATCATCATAAATCTTCCTTTACCCCGGTGCCGTTACAGACTTTGCTAAGTGTCGTTGCTAGATGATTATTGAGGTAGTCTTTTTTTATTTTCAATCTTCCGCCTCCTGCCATATAAACTGCTGTGACATTTGTTCACCTATTACTCCCTTAACACGTTTATACTTCAACTGTGAATTTTCATTTATGCCATTGTTATCTGTTCTTCCTACCGCCTTCCATTTTTGTATTCATTTAGTACACCAGGGGCTTAAAATACCTTTTTCAGGAAACTTAGCCCAAATGCCTCCAAAAGTATATATACAACAGCTATATGGCAATTAATATACACAACACGAAATAGCAAATTTTAACGATGAATACAAAAATTAATTTTGAAATCCATGTTTATGATGGCAAGGCCAAATTGATGAGGCCTTCCGTCACCATTGACTCACGTTACCAGTTTCCTATATGAACAGAGTAATGTATGTGAAGCGCTTTGAGCTCTACTGTGGAAAGGCGCTCTATACGCAACCCAAATATCGATTATCATGATTGGGAAGACGGAAATTGGCCTGCTGTCAGTAAGAAAAATGTCTCCTGTTCAAAGGTACGAGAATTGTAAGAAATCTTCCCTATTCACTGATTCACTCATAGTGCAACTCATCCGTTTCGGAAAATACTGAAAAAAAAACATGTTTGGGTGTTTATTCTAACAGTACACACATGAACAATGAGGTACATTTCTAATTCTGTGTGTTGTAAAATTATTCAGCGATGCTTGAAATACAGTCAAGGGCGCGATCATGTGGTGGGGTTGGGGGAAACGGGTGGGGACGGGATAGGGGGGACGGGGTGGGGGACTGCGTCCCCCCCAATATTGGGTTGGGAGGGACGCATTGCATTTTGTCCCCCCCATATTTGAGCCCGACTGCTATTTATCGCTGACCAGGTATCAGACAAATCCATCAGCAACCATGTTAAAAATTGGCATGATGACCTAAATGATCGGTGAGGGAATTATGCTGCTCCATTTCGAAATTTCTGCGCGCTGCGCGACGGATTATTTCATGTGTCGTAGTGTTTCAGAAAGATGAGTTGCCTTCTGCAGACACTGATGATGTTCCTTAACAAAAAATGCCTTGAAATTTACTAGGTTGATCTCAATCAGCAATGAGAAGAAGGGTTCTTCTCCAATCCCTATCGTTTACATGAAACTAGCTTCACCAGCTTAGGTGTGTGCCCTCTCTTAATTGGACGTTGTCAAACAAATCGCTATCTTGAGGTGAAGGGGGTTGAGACGACGGGGGTAGGGTCTACCAACTGGCGGGATCTGTGAATCTTTATTTATTTCGTCATGTTGCGAACCACTTGTGAAAGTTGAGTGAGGCACTAGAGGTTTGTGCACATACTATCACTATGAGGGCAACGGGCGGCATCGAAAAATGCACACCAGGGAACGCCACACAAATGACGTTTCATGGCTCAGGAAACTGATTCAAAATTCAAGTGAAAGAAAAGAAAAGGCTTCCAAAAGATGAAGGCCCAAATATGGCCTGAATGTTTGATGGAAGCCCAAAAAGTGTAAACTCTATTGTCTTTGAAGGGAAAGAAAAAGATGTTGGGGCGCGATGAGGCCTAAAGTTTACCAACTGGCGGGACCTATGGTTTGTTTTGGGCAAATCGGTCTATCGCAAATTTAAAAATAGATTGTATTCGGAAATCTATCTTATGGGTGCGACCATTTTTTGAAAGTTGGTTGCGTACACGGTGCACATACTGAGGGTGCGGGTGGCAGCACCACGGTTGGCGGTGGATGGAAACCCCAAAAAATAGTCATCGAAGAGTCGGCCGGAAAACGCCACCAATTTGTGCAAAGACATGATTAAAATTTGGGTGAATACAAGTTATATCCACTGATTGCCTGTCTTTTAGATGGAATGTCCAAAAGTGTAAAAATGCCGCGGCGCGCTTCGCGCCCCGCAGTTGCGGTTTTGCCTCTGTGTTATAATCATTGGACACAAGTCTGGCTACAAGTAGAAATGTCCCCCTCCATGAGCCTGTGGTCCGAAAGAAGATAAAAACGGGGGGCCCTAATCTTTAAGTAAAAAACTCAGCTGCCCTATCGTAAGTGATAGGTCAGAGATTGGTAGGGCAACTGTCGATCGTTGGTCCGAATCCGATTGGCCTGCCAAAAACATGCAATTCGCGCTTCGCGAGTGCGTAGTGGTGGTGGCATTGTCCATTTCGATTGATCCGTATGACTGAAACCTTACTTGCATCGTAGTAAGAATGTCACAGCACCCACGCAAAACCCTTGGTGGAAATGAAGTTTTTGGAGTAACCTCCCTGAAATAAAAAAAAATGTATCAACTGTTAGGAATGCTGCTCGACTGGTCCCATTAGGCATTGGGAAAAGTGCCGTTTCCGCATCTAGGGGGTTGGCAACGAAAATTTGTTGACGCTTACGCGCCAACTGTGGTGGCGCTCCGCTTAGATCGATTCGTCTGTCCTTGTCCCCCCCCCCCAACCGCCAACACAATCGCCGCCCTTGGAATCAGTTATATTTTCGCCACCATTCTGGTGCCACAAACTCATAACATCGAATATAGAATGGCCCTCAGACACACACTTAAGCAGGTCTCATTACTGTGGTCCATTCCAAAGACAATTGTTCAATTGCCACTGATCGCTTATCACCGATATATATTAGCCGATTTCACGCAGCGACAAGTTATGCAATCATCCACACGGCACTCAGTGGATCGATGACGCGTACGGTTGTTTGCGAGTCTGAGTCCTATCCTACCGAAAGCTCAACACTTCCTCCCAAGTCAATCGAATCACTGGAGACTGTTAACTGATATAGAGCTGTATTCAATGCGGATTAGTATTGATGTCACACAACTAAATTAGGAAAGAGGGCACAGTGCGATATGATTGAACAAATAACTGGGCAATTTGAAAGTGAGAGCGACCTCTTGGGCCCAAATTACCACCAGGTGTACTCCCAAAGAGGAAGCAAGTTTAGGCCAAATTTATAGCATGATCAAGCCAATCGTTTGGCTGATATACTCAACAAGGGTTTTAGGACTTAACTTCTGCTGACTCAGCTGACATTTGACCTGAAAACAATTGGGATCATGTCCTCATCACGGGGACCCCACATACCAAGTTAGAGCTTTTTCAAACAAAAATGACCCCCTGCTCATACAAAACAACAGGGCTTATACTCCCAATAAGATAACCCAGTGGGCGAAAATTTAAGCTTGACGGACCACCCAAGCGGTTCGGACTCATCCGTCAATCGTGTCCACAAGGGTTTTGGACTTTGACTTTGCTGACCCAGACGACCACAAAAAATAGGATCATACACTATCAGGGAACCCATGACCATCCAGGCCATGGGCTCCAACTCATCCAGGTCTGGTCGAACGTCACACACACATACACACACATGACAAGCACGCGCGCGCGCACACGCACACGCAACACACACACACACCACCACACCAACATTACTGTCATGACGGCATTGATTCCTGGAGATAAAGGAATAAAAATGGGAGGGTGACATGTTCTGGATGAGGCAACAAACAGCACTATACGCCTGTACGAGGAGAGACACAAAGTGGACACGCGTCGTAGAATATTTTCATGACTGAACTGGGATCAACTAGGTGTTCCAGGTCCTAATCTTGTGGTGGGCCTCTCAATGAAGGAAGTCCGTTCACCCGCTCCAAGGAAATAAGCTCCTCCGCTGGTGAATCCTGCTGTCTAACACTTTAAAGGGCTGTTGAGCCCGTGAATCTTTAGTCGACGACTCCTCGTCAGGACATCGCCGTGACGTGTGATGCTTCTGAGAACTCGCTTTCACCCTCAGGGCCGTCGCTGATACCTTGTTCGTCTGGCGTAAAAACTGAAAGGAAGTGGAAAGAAACAGAATCAAAACCAGACGATACATGCATAATATCCACACAAAAATGAATGTATCGTGGTAGAAATATTCTGCGACCCTACGTGGCATTCATCTCGGAAAAGAAAAAACTGATGTGTGAGACGAAATGGTTCACGAATCGTTCACGAATACGAATTTCCTGATATCATCACCAAGCACTCTTTAATGCTGTGTAGACTTGCCACAACACTTATGTATCTAGCACAACTATCCCGGTATTGTGTTAGGAATTAAACAAAATGTGTAGAAAAAACACACTGTTACAGATTATACATAGTCATTGTGTTGTGATTTCTACACAACACAGCGGTAGGTGTGCTGACACAACCTGTTAAAGATGTGGGGGTGGGCCTGGATCTCGTGCGCAGAGTGACGTGATAGAATTTTGTTTTGTTTTAGACGGTCATTATTCTAGCAAAGGTTTTTCAGATTACTAAAAGACCAAGCGCTGTGAAACAGTATGAACCGTGAAGTGGACTTCGATTGCCGTTTGCCCTAAATTTCAACTCTGAGACATCAGGATCTCTCGTTGGTTATCTGGTAAGTGCGGATCAGCGCCTCATCATAATGAATGACAACACAAATCCAGGAAACCCCTCTGTATCCATGGTTACAAATAGATATTAAATGGGTCATAGCAAATACATTTAATTATGCAAACTGAAACTCCTTCAAATTAGACTCCACCATAAGGAATTTAACCTCACGCCATAATTTCTTGCAAAACGTTCACCCAAATATTGTAGAAGGTTGTCACTACAAACCCGTAAACCCCATCTGTAACAGATACACCAGGAAAATAGCGACAAGTCGACGAGAGTGGGGACAGTTCGGCCTAGAGAAATGTGACCCACAGATTTACATCATACCAGTATCTGACATCTATGTGTGGATGGGTTAAGTCCAGGGTACTTCTTCTGTATATCACCATTTCGCTCGATGATTGCATCAGAGTCGGTGGGTTAGGCCGAATCCAAATGTGAAAGTTTATACCAGAACCAAGGGCGGCTGAATCATGGGGGGGGCGGGGGGGGGTGGTGGACGGCGGCCCCCTCCCATTTTTGGTTGGGGGACGCAATGCATTTCGTTCCCCCCTCCAAATATTTGAGCCTGACTGTTATTTAGCTGACACTGTTTCCGACTCTCCAGCAGCAACCGTGTTAAACAAATGGCTAATGACCTAATTATAAGTTGAGTTGATGTCTGCTGCCCTCAATTTTTTGAAATTGTTGGGTATTTTGTGTCAGGTAGTGGTCAGAAAAGAGTGCCTGAGCAGAATATGAGGCTCCTTAACAAAAAATGCCAGAAATTACTCTGGGTGTATTAATTATCAATGAAAGAAGGGTCGTCCTTCAATCCCAAAACAGGACTGTTAGCATTTTGGTCGGACTTCTGGTAGTAGGCCTCGGTACAGCTCGGAGTTGCCAATTCAAGTTAACACTGGAAAAATCCTCCGAAATAAACTTGTGGCCAATTACAATCAGAAAGATTAGCCGAAAATGACATATTGCATCAGGGGCCCCCCCAATTAGAGAAGTCAGCATCCCAAGTACCAAAAAGGGTCTTCAATCCAGCTAGGCGTACACAAATAAAAAGTTAT
>JAODTK010001711.1:0-10578 GCA_026419785.1 Sclerodactyla briareus | reverse complement strand
TGAAGCAGTTGGTCACACACCTATCCTCGGAAGTGCCCACATACTCAGAGAGTCCTAGACCTCCCCGAATCCGGGTAGGATTCCGAGGAACGGCCAGTTGTATATATGTACATACATTTCCACAATGGCAAAGTTGTGGGAAGTAAAAAGGGGAATCATAATAATAATAATAATAATAAGATAATAATAGATAATAATAATAATAAGAATAATAAAATAATAATAATAATAATAATAATAATCATATATAATAATAATAAGAATAATATACTCTAATTACTGTAGAATTTATCAGTAAAATTACTGGCAACTCATCATTTACTGTAATTACTGACAATTCTAAAGCTTATTTTACATTGTCTCGTGTCACGTTGCTTGTTGATATTTTCTTCAGAGCAGGCGACCTTAGCCGAATTGTACCCCCCTATATTCACCACCGCCCTCCGCCCCCCTCCCCCCCCGAATGTTTGGTCCGGGCCGCAGATCAGAGAAGCCCTGAGCTTTTGTTTGATAGTCTAGTCCAGGGCAACCCCATAAGACAATTCAATTCAGCCTGAGCTGGTCGCACAATGGACTAACTTCACTCGATCACATTGAAAGCAGGCGCGACAGGCGCGGCGGAAAGTATTTTTGTATTGGGGGGGGGGGGGGCTAATGTGACTGTGTAC
The DNA here is from genome assembly GCA_026419785.1 of Sclerodactyla briareus. NCBI lineage: Eukaryota > Metazoa > Echinodermata > Holothuroidea > Dendrochirotida > Sclerodactylidae > Sclerodactyla > Sclerodactyla briareus. The sequence continues at coordinate 9,910 of JAODTK010001711.1, read as the reverse complement.
TATCCTAAGCGTAGCGCACCATTTGTTGGCGCGAATCGCGTGTAAGAATTTTTGGGGTTTCCAGGCCCCTAGATCCGGAACCGGCATTTGCCGAGTGGCCTGTGCTAACCACATATCTAGGCATGGCAATACAGGTCTCATGTTGTGAAATTGGCATGAATATCAAGAACAATCAGAACAAAATGCAATTTGAATATACGTTTAAATACAAGTTGAATGAAAATTCACTCCGTACACGGTTTTCATTTTGAATCGCATATTTCACATTCAAAAACACCCTTTTCTAAGTTTGTACGTGTTTCACGGGCTACATCGCCGGGGGTGGGGGGGGGGGGGGGGCTGGCGGGGGGATGTATCCCCCCACTTTTGAGGTAGGGGTATGGCCTGTACAAACATCTCCCCCCTCCCCCCGTTTTGTGCAGTCCCAATATTATTTTTGACAATGATATTCAATTCTAATGAGACCATTCTCCACTTTTATTCACGAAATATTTTGTATAAGTGAGTGCGAACCAACTGAAGGGGCTGAGCTCATTAACTTGAATCAGTTTACCACATCCAATAACAGACATACAGTCCTAAACTGCCCTAACTGATCGATTTTTTCCCCCTGAGGCGCGAGCCGGCGGCCATTGCATTGTTCGAGCTGCACTTTGCCACCTGAAACTTTGAAACGAACGAGACAATAATGTGAGTCACCGCGAAGTCGCGGGCCGTCCGTTATAACAATTCGTAATTGCTCTTTCGCGCGTTATAACTATGGACATGATTATTAGCGTCTTAGGCCGGGGATTCATAGACCGATGCGTATCCGGGCTCGATGTGAAAAACGCATATATACGGAAATGAAGGTTTTTTCGTTTCAGACGAGGGAAACAACTATAAACTGTATGCAAAAGACCATAAAGGCAGCAGCCCATGAATATTGTCGGTGCTTTGCTGTTTGAGGAGATATTCCACAGAATTCATTCGAAGTGATACGCATCCGCATACGCATTGGTACATGTTTTTTTCTCGCTTAGTTGATGTTGGTTTGCCTTAATTTATCATTTTTAAAGCTTTTGTCGGAACCAATATCATCTTTGCAACTAAAATTAAAGAACCATATTCCACACTAGCTCCCGCTCAGCTTCACGTTAAATGGCGATTTTCCACATACGCATCTATGGCTCCGGCCTTATACGGGCCGTGTAACGGAACTCCATCTACTGGCCGAAACTTTATAATCGGGGCCGGAGACGAGACGAAATGTATTTGGACGATTTTAAAACCGGAGCTCCCTCAAACGCCATGCCGCATGACTTGATCGTCCTATCACTGAATGGATGTTATTGCCTTTGACTGACTGTCGTTGAGGTCTGCCCTCATTACATAACAGGTTATGATGCTACACATTTACTGGTTCTTGCGTCATTTTAACTGATCAAATGTTATATAGCCTTTCAAAGAATGCAACAGTCCTCTTTACCAATCTCCAAATCGTAGATAATATATTCATTCTTGAGGCTTAGTAACACAGCTGACACAACACCTCAAGTGCCGTGTCCCCTGCTTCTAGGAGGTTGTGAAAAGCAACAATTTTCTAGTACGCTCCGCGCCACAATGGTGGCGCTCCGCGTTATTAGTCATCTAGCAAATCATCCCCTCCCCCACTTCAAAACACATTCTACGCCCCTGTACGTGTTGTACTGTTTGGAGCGCTGGCCGTTTCCGTGAATGTATAGGCTATGCCCATTTTGCTATATTTAGGCTATGTTAAACAAATTGCAAATTTTGAAGATTGCACAGACCAAAGTAATCCTTCACTTTCGTGGATGGGGTGATCCCCCGAATTTTTATTCTGAAAATTTGGTATGCTCTTTTGCTGAAATCAGCCTACCAACTTACCGTACATCAACTACATACCATTTTTAAAAGTGGATACTTTTCATAATAGTTACTTAAGTTTTACATATTCTTAACTCAATCTGAAGAATCAGAAGCATGGAAACATGCTGAGTAGGAATTATTTCATTTTTGAATTATCCTAATGGGTTCAGCTTGGTTATCACGGTACAAGCATATTACCAGCGAATAAATACAAGAAATAATACTGCCCAAGTGTGTTTATAATGCGTAGCCCATATATACACCGAAGTGTAACATTGTTAAATCATTTTACTGGCCATCTGACTTATAGGTCATAATTAGTAGTAAGTATTTTGATTTGATTTGATTTGGTTGTCCTGGAGCAAGATCACCAACGGGCTATGGTACATAATGTGGCATATTAGACTAGTAGTGTGTACATAGGCTAAAGTGATGGTGCATTGGTGAGGGAATGCAGAAACAGTGAATATGTCAAACGATGCGACGCTAGCAGTACAGGCTTCTGCTCACGGAGTATCAACATTAGGCCATTACGGGAACGAAAAGATTGCAATGGAAGATGCTCATATGCTATATATAGCCTCCGAGTGCCTTAATATGAGTGGAGCTCAATATTCACGGAGTATTCTAGAATTGTTGAAATCATTTAATTTAAAAATTACAGGCGATAGCAATAAATAAATACATTGAATGTTTTCTGAACACTTCGCAAATATTGGGGGGCTTAAAAAAGCGTTTTCCCCTCTCATTTTTTCCAATGGGGGGGGGGGGGGGGTGGCCAGGGAGCCCCCCAAGGGGCCACCCCCCCCCCCCCCGGTTCCGCCGCCCATGGGCGCGACGCAAGAGGGGCGGCTGGGGCGGCCATTGGCCGACCCCACTTTTTTTTGCAGCATACACAAAAAAAATATATTTGGAAAATAGATGAGGCGAATGTGAGCAGCGGCGTGACGAATTGTGTGTTTGTCACTAAGCCTACTTATGTGCACCAGAGCGAAATTTACCGACTGATTATTAAACTCAGGAGAAGTTGCAAAATGACTTTGTAAGTAGGGGTAGAACTGGAACATTCGTCTGGATGACAATCAAATGTTTCGAAATGCGTTGAAGAGGTTCCGCAAGATATAAGTGGTATGAAAGGATCAAAATAAGAATGTTTTTCTTGCATCAAACTTTGATGATTGATCGTGACTAACTGGGTTGGTATCTTCCGGTGTTGGGTGTGTTCGTTCCTCAAGCCAAAGCCAGCGACCTAGCTTGAACATTTCTTGCCATTTCTCAGGTTGCAAACCCAAGTGGGACAGATTTCCTTCTTCAAAGCAATTATGAGCGCGATCTGGCTTGGGAAAAACGAACAGTTCTTTTCTGCATGATTGCTGACTGCCGTATTTCTTGATCTTCAGTAGTGATACTACGTAACGATGAAAATCTCGTAAAAAAACCTGATGTTTCAATATTTACCTCTGAGTGGCCCGTCCGTCAATCACACGAAAGACTTGTACAGTGGCGTGGATGATTGTGGCGTTTGGGAGAGGGGGGGGGGGGGACTGGTATGATCCTATCTGAGGGAAGCGCCACCATTGGTTGCTCTTTGTGTCGTTGAATTTTTTTTCGGATTTCAGGACCCTTTGCTGTCTGGCCCGGAAAAGGCACTTGCTGGGGTGTTTCAACTGCATTTAAGATGATTGTCGCTGCTAGCGTCCGCGAACAAGCGCGGCTATTTTGCCTTACTCACGACAAAATATCTAATTTCCTCACAACTAGGTATATCGGACTCACATACTTCCAATATTATTATATCAATTGTATTTGAACGTAAAATGCGTGAAATATACCATTTGGTTTCAATTTATCTAAATGTGCTAGGTTCAGTATATTGTTTACGAGATTTATTTTAATTGACGACAATCCATCTCTAACCATCCTTGAAATAATGTATCGCTGACTGCAGTTTCTAATTTCCGAAGAAAACAATCTAGAAATGTTTAATAACTATTCGATGAGTCGAGGTGATCACAGAATCATGTCTATACTACTGCTACGACTACTACTACTACTACGACTAATACTACTACTACGCACTACTACTACTACTACTATACTACTACTACTACTACTCTACTACTACGACACTGCTGCTGCTGCTGCTGCTGCTGCTGCTGCTTCAGCTGCGCTGCTCGGTCTGCTGCTGCTGCCAGGCTGCTGCTGCTCAGCTTCTGCTCATGCTGGCTCAGCGGCTGGCTGCTGCTCAGGCTGCTGCTGCTGTATAATGCCTCCTCTTTTTATTTATCAGTCAATTTAAATCGGTCCATTCGGCCCATCCTACAAGGCCTAAACATGTGCCAACTTGTCCGTAATTTGGAATCATTTTGGTACAACAACGCACGATTTTGCTAAACTGTGACATTGTCGTTAATATCTAGGCAACGATTTGTGTTAAAAAATATTCGGGAGGAGACTGACGTGGTTAGTACATCTAGTCTAGCGCTCACCCCCAGCGTTGCGGAGTAGCATTCAATAGACATTTCGTTTTGCGGCCCCCCAGATTTCTAGGCCTTTTTGAAACAGGCGTTTGCTTTGTTCACCTCGTATCAGCCTCATTCACTCATGATGCAGGCTGAACCCTTTAACCAATCGGTAATTTGCCTAAAACGCTCTGTTGTGATATTCGAGACCGTGTATATATCTACAAAGCGATAGCCCCAGCCCCCTCTATTTAGGAACGGCTTCTTTCTTCCATATCGTCTGCTTTAGCAGCTACCAGATTTCAGAGATCGCCTTCTCGCCCTCTGGCAGTGATCCAACATCAAATGATTTACAATAATTTCCGAAACTGATCAATAGTGCAGTTACAGTTCTTCATCGTGGACTGCCTACCATAACTGTCTATGTTTTAGAGATACCCTCTCCCCATAGACCCTTCCATTTGGGTTTAGAGGGTGTCCCCCTCCCCATGAAAAATTTTGAATATTAAACGCCCTCAAATGCGATATGATGCAATATTTCAGTAAACTAGGCCGTTTCAGAATTACTCGACCCCGCTAACCCCGTACGCGGGGACCCTGCAATTTGGAACCCGAAAATGTCCCCTAGTTCCTAAGCATGCCCGAATTTCACTGCGCTCGTGAGTATATGATGCCAGACCATCGATACCCACTGCGCGCGAAGCGCGCAAAAAATTTGAACACTTCAATGCGTTGCAATTGATCGGCAAGTTTCGGCATTAGTACTTCTTCTTCCATTCATGCCATAGGGTATTCTAACCAGATTTTAACTATTCTTGCCAAGTTTGTGGAGTTTCCTGCCTGAATATTTTATATCTAAAAAAAGGGGGGGGGGGTTTGCTCATCTCTCCGCCTTGTATTCTAGCTCCGCCGATTCGTTCATGATTCCCGCCGAGAACCAAACATTTCATTGTCATCTGGAAAAAAATTCTTAATTGGAGGCCTTCAGAAAAATGGCTGAATTTTTTTATATGTATCTCTGGAATATAGGACCAGAAACACAAAAATTTCAAAGAACTGTCAGTCTCATGGAAAATAAAATGTCAAACGCTCAGCCTTATTCCCCCTTTGCCGAAGGCCGACAGGGACTCGTCAATGGTCCAATTACATCGCAGCGACGGGCCATCACAATCTATGTTGCCGGGTGCCATCTCTGCCGATGAATGGGCCAATAGATGAGAGCCAAAAGTCGAAATAGTCGATAATGAATTCTGGCTTCCGGTTTTTTCTTTCTATTCCTCTTTCCGGGGGCGCCCCCCTCGGATGACCTGGTATGCTAACATCAGAACTTAACTGGGCTCACCATTGAAGAAGCAAAACACCATGCTCTTTCCCGAAATCGTCTGCAGATCCGCGCTCACCAACCAGGTCCAGCTCGTCGGTCATCTCTCATCGCTTTGAGACCGCCGTCCACGGACTCTTCAGAGTCTTTTACGATTCACTACTACTACTCCTCTTTCCATTCACTGTTCTTTTCCTTCACCCTGTTCACTTCCTTTTAACTTTCCCCCCCTTATCCCCCTCTTTCTCCTTCTTAGCCCCTCGTCCTCTTTCCTCTTCTTTTCCTCTTCTTTTCTTTCCCCCTCTTTCCCTTTTTCCCGCCAGACCGAAATTTTGCCGACGGTACAAAACGAAATTACTGGGGGTGTGAAACCCCCGATCCCCCGCTCGCTAACGGCCCGCATATAACTTTCCATTTTAAGCCGCAGTCAGGCTGGCGAAGCCAGTCTGTTATGAACAAGGATTCAAAGTAGACTAAACTCTAGCATTGGTTTTATGTACAGTGTTTAGAAAATGCCAGTTGGATCCAGCATTGAGGGGGTGGGGGGAGGGGGCACCATGAATCGTGTCCGCAAACGCAAATTCCCTCCTGTGGCCTAATGTGCTTGTTCACATCACACTTGTAGATGACACGTTGGAAAACAAGTATTTGTGTCAAATCTTGCAATTTAATTTGCATGAGCCTATACTGTAATCCTAATTATATATGTATAATAAAAAGCCGCGCGACGGCAGCGCTTTTTTTTAAATACATTTTGGCCCCCTCAATATAAAATTTATGCAATCCTACTAGAAATAGTGTTAGGTCTTCGGTGTTATGGTCCGTACTGTAACCCTTCGTTGGTCTACCCCATTCCGATTTATTTTGGGATATGCATGCCTGGATTATTGGGGCCACAAACCCCTAATTAGGTTGGCGCTTGGAAACAGTACGAAATTTTTCTGGTTACGCAAGTCCCCGATACCAGGAAAGACCTCTCTGGCATTTCAGCATTTACCACGCTTCAAACTTGCGCATTTTGTGATCACAAATTTGAATCGTGATGGACAATTTACACACTTTGTCAGCACTCGGTCTTAATCGTTGCCCCGACTTTTTAACTTCTCGGTCAGGAAGTCCCAAACAATTCGATATATGTGTTCATTTGTTCTGACTCAGAGACTACTTTTTTTTTTGGGGGGGGGGGGAGTGGGGGTGGGGGTCCGGCACCAATGGGCGTCCGATCCTGGGGGGTGTGGGGACCGGGGGACACTTCCCCCCCCCCCACTTTTCGAAGTGGGGGCCATCATTCAAAGGTTCCCCCCCCCCCCCTCACTTTTTGATCCTCGATGAAAACGAAATTACATGTCCGTTTACACACTAATTTCGTTAAGTGTCTATGTGGATGAAAATAATTGAGAATGCAGCCCACAAAGAAAGACCACATAGCCTTTTCCTCAAAATTATTTCCGAACCTGGATTGTCCAAATTATGCCGCAGACGACCTGCGCCTCCTGTTTTTCTTTAGTGTCGTGATCACATGCATCTTGAGGGTTATTCTGTCTGGTGCATGAAGCTTTCATCAATATTCTCACTCAGAAACTAAGTGAGACTTAATCTTTAAAAAAATCAGTCCTCCACAATAAAATGTCCCTTGATTATAAAACACGAGGCGGCGTTGGCATATAGGCGGATGAAGAGGTCAGACTCTCCAACACTATGGAAGTTAACGCAACGTTTTGCAGATCGAGGAACAACGCTTGGGCAAATAGGCACAATTCTACAGGCAACCTGCCAAAGTGGATAATGTTCCTTGTCAGCCGATTACCGCGATTGTCCTCTTGTCGAAATCCCGGTGAATGAGCAGAGGTTTGTCAATCTTGTCAAGGTCGGACGTTGTGGTTTTTAGTCTATTATTTATTTATATTATATATTAAATTTTCCAAAGGCCCAAATACACAGATTGTGATTGGTCTCCTTCATAACGCCTTCAGTCTTTAACACACCTATTTTTTTCACATGTTCCCGGCAAACGCCGTATTACTTTCACAAGAGTTTTTATTTTCGTGTCTGCTGACTCCCTCAACACTGTTAACCTATGATTTATGCCTATTCAATCATAGCCAAGATCTTCGAAGTTTCAAAATTAGAAATACATTCCCGGAAAATAACCCACAATGCACCGTGCAATCACCTCTTCACTTAAGCTTTCCCCGACATAGTGTGCGAACGCAGGAGTCGGTCGTTAGGGGTGTCTTCTTCTCACAACTCGCGAAAATGTGACTTTGCCAGGGCGAAAAACTATATTTTGCAACATCATCTGCAGAAATAATACCGTAATATTATTAATCTAAATAGCTATATTAATTACTAACATTTTTTCGAGAGTTGAAAAATATATTTGCAACTGAAATAAGTCACAACAAAATAAGGCCTCATCAGGGCCGGAAATAGTAGCGACCCTTCTCCCGAATCCTCTTTTAATTTTGATCGATGTCCAGAAATAGGCACGAATTTACGTCGTTTCATTATCCTAATAGTTGTTGTGTCGCTGTCAGTATTGTAGACCCGTGCGACGATACTATTAGATTCCAGTGGCAAAAATATTTTCTTGAGTGCATTTCCTCCGCATAGTTGGCAGAAACTCAAGGTGTCGTTCGGTAAGGTTAAATGGACTTGCCAGGGCGAAACATATGTTTGCACAGCAATCTGCAGAAATAAATCCATAAATATTATTAATACTAAATAGGCGTATATTAATGACTACCTTTTTCGAGAGTTGAAAATATAGTTGCACTGAATAAGGCCACAACAAATATAGGGCCTCATAGGGCGAAATAGCGACCTTTCCGAATTCCTCTTTTAATTTTGATCGATGTCCAGAATATGCCAGAATATTCGTCGTTTCATCATCAGTATCCTGATAGTTGTTTCGCTTGTCAGTATTGTAGGAACACGTGCACGATAGCATGAGATTTCCGTGCAAAAATATTTTCTTGAGTGGGCAATTTCGACATAGTGCAGAACTCAAGGGGTCGTCGGTCGGTAAGGGTTAAAGGTGACTTTTGCCAGGGCGAAAAAAACTATTTTGCACAGCAAATATGCAGAAATAATATTATTATTAAAAAAAAAAACAAAAAAGAAAAAAAAAAAAAAAAAAACAAAAAACTTACTAATAGGCTAATTATTACTAACATTGTTCGAGAGTGAAAAATATATTTGCAAGGAATAAGGCAAACCAAATATCGGGCCTCATCAGGGCGCGGAAATAGCGACCTCCCGAAATCCTCTTTTATTTTGAATCGATGTTCCAAGAAAAATATGCAAGAATTTGTCCCGTGTCAGTATCCTGATCAGTTGTTTTCGCGGTAGTATTGTAGACCACGGGCAGTAGCTATGAGGAGTCATGTGCAAAAATAGTTTCGTGGGTGTAATTTTGTAACTCTGGGACTATATTTTAAAATAGACTGCTAGACATGGCATTAGCCAGTGAAGGCTAGATGTACGATTTTGCAGAATCCAATTTGAACAATATGTATCTTGCACTTTGATTTCAACCAACAACATTCGGAACCATGGTCCGGAACGAATCAGCAAAAAAAATGTAGAGCGCGTCGATATATTTCCTACAGTGTAATGAGCTATATAGTTATGTATAGTATATATAATGTAGTTAGTTACCAAAGCCCAGGCAAGAAAGAAATGTATAATTCTAGCAAGGATGAGAAGCATTTCTTGAATCATAGGGCTATACCAGGAAACCCGGGGGGGGGGGGGGGGGGTTTTTTTTTTACACTTTGTTCGGAAACTAGCCACCTTTCGGACTTGTGTGTTTACCTTCATGGATGCCCAACAAAATTCGAAACACTTTGTGTATTCAGTCCAAAATTCCATCGAAAGAAAAGGGTAGAGGCACAAAACAAAAATTTATAACCTGGGTTCTCTATGAATGGGCTAACCGCTCTGACTTCCAGGCCTTTTGCCCCCCCTATAGACCGAACTGAAGACTTCGGTGGGTGCCATGGAAGGTGGATTCAGTACGACCCCAATAACCAAAAGAACAGAAGAAGCAGAACTTTACTTGTCCGTGGAGCCTGGAGGTCAGCACATTTGGCACGAGAAAATCCACATTTTAGAGCATGATTTGCACCTAAAGCCAAAAATTTCCAAAGGGGACGGGTAAACCCGGAAACCCATCTCACAGCGCCCTAAAGGTAGCCCCTCGCCTAGTTCAGAAATGTCTTAGTCACTGCTGTCAACAGAGTGAGAATGAAGATAC